>JASEVX010000003.1:115759246-115866746 GCA_031761405.1 Serripes groenlandicus
AAGATGTTGCCACCGCTCACGACGTTTCTGCCGGAGCGTGAGAAACTCCACTTGCGGTCATACGATGGCGTAAGATGCCCTCACGATTGGCCCCGGTCATAATATGGCGTAAGATGCCCTCACGATTGGCCCCGGTCATACGATGGCGTAAGATGCCCTCACGATTGGCTCGATGTTTTTTACGATCAGAGCCGATTTTGAACATATGTCCATCTGGTGTCAATTTCGGGACAGTGTGACGCAGGCATTAAAAAATGTCAACAAACTAAGTTTAGAAACAATTGCTACATTACAGTGTAACTTATCACTTGCTTTGCTGTAGTTTAACGTTATGCCAGTGATATCACGGCGGCCAATTAACCTAATGTGTGTTTCTTAGCTTTCGTGCACCTGTACTCCGCACATACTCTCCAAGCAACAGGCTACCTTCCCACAAACTGACAAAGAATATCTAAAGACACAACCTTCGTCATTACTGACTGAGCTAACACGGCAGCTTACCAACACTTGCGGTATTACTTCCATTGTTCAGAAATTCATGCATACACATTAACTGAATGTAACAAAAGGAATAATACATAACGGGAGGTAATATGGCTAGCTTTTTCTTGGTGCTTATTTTTCTCCGAAATCATACATCCGAATGACCGAATAAACAATATAAACTTTCTAACATAGGCTACACTGACGGAAAATTGAATGAATTGGCTAATACCCACTTCTTTGGTAAACGCCTTAGCTTCTAGTTATCATTTCACGGCACATGCGCATATCAAGTAGTCAGGGTAATTATGGAAATATATTGTTAGTTTAAACATATTTTATTACCAAAATAACATAGTATTTACAAACATACATATTTGTACATAGTTTAATATTTATATAAAGGCAAAAGGGTCTGGCCACAAGTTCTCGCAACTTAGGAAAGGCCATTCCCTAATCATTTGAGTTACACATTTGTAATGTCTTCTATATTACAAGAATTGTATATGTTTTAGCTTTTTTTTGTTTTTGAAGACATATATTCCGTTCCAGTTTTGAAAATATTTACACGAAAATGTTCAAAGTAATTTATTGGTAAGTAAATGAAAAAGAAAGAAAGAAAAAACAAAAAAAAAAAAAAAACAGACATATATTTACAAATAGAACAAGATAATAATCTGGAAAGAAATTCTGAAGAAAATTCAAATTGTGTAATCAATAATAGTGTTGAAATTTAAATATTTATGAAGTTTCTATTTCTGGAAAATCATTTGAAAAGTTACACTATAACTATCAATTGATGTATAGAATCTATAGAATAATTTTAATGTTTAAGAAAAAGGAAAAAATAAAACAAATTGATATATATGTCAGCCGGAATTCAAAGGACGGATAGAATCAGCCCTTGATAGCTAATTTTGTTATCTTAGAATCTGCAGATTAAGCCACCACTTTATAAATATCTTTAAAATCTTTCTGTTGCTTTAATAAATTGTTGCACTGCTAAAGAAATGTTCGAATTTTCATGGTAATTTAAGTTTTGAGATCCATATAGTAGCACATTAACAAATATAGTAGAGATGACGTTTGCGCCACGTGTGAAAAGCATAGGAAAACAATTATAAACGTTGTTGAAGAACAAGAAAAAATCGATGCGACTTCACATTTTAGACTGCATGTCGAAACAGCTCAGAAAGAAAGACAAATTTACAACGAGTGCATCAAACGAGCGAAAGAGGCGTATAATGAGAATCCTGCAACACGATTTAATCATTATACCTTCGACTTTAGTCAGGCAATTTCAATACCCCACTATTCTACTCAGCTAGAACCAATTTATTTTGCGTCCTTACGGAAGGTCCAGGTATTTGGAGTTAGGATAGATGGCATGCCTAATCAAATGAACTTTCTTGTAGACGAAAACGAAACAATTGGGAACCTGAGGACGGGAAGCAAACACATGGTCCAAATGCAGTGATTTCGATGCTGGACTACATTTCAGAGACCCAAGGCCGAGAGGAAAGATCAATCTCTCTCCGTGCTGATAATTGTCCAGGTAAACATTTGAATTGTGAGCAATTCACAAGTATCATATTTCATGTCAACACTATATATAAGAACAAGAGTTGTTGCAAGATGGCGCGGGAATCAGCATTGTATGGCTTAAGAAATACTGTTTGATTCGGAAAACACGAAACCCGCTTTTAAATATATGATATAAATATATGATAGTTTTTTAGTTAAATACGTAAAATGAAAATAAAAAGTCATTTTCCCAACGTTGACCTCGATCTCCCAAAAGTATTGTAAACGTTTGTCTGCGCGTCCTTTTTCCCCCTTAATATATTCTGAAAATCGCAAAATTTAGCACAACTTCGCATTTATGAAAATATTCCCATTTTCCTAATGTAACGGAAACAGGGTATAGGTATAGCCTTTCTGTGGAAGCCGGCGTTTATAACGACGTTGGTAGAGTGGTTGACCTTTGTGTAAAGTTAAGCAACGTTCATCGCGGTTTGTGCTTGGATGGGTGACCCGTGATGGCTTAACGCCGGTACACATTACACATGGTGGCAGCGGTGGATGTTATTAAATAACTATGGTTTTAATTTACATTTTAATTATAAAAAAACTACTCGCATATAAATAGACTGGTTCACTAATCTTAATATTCTATTGCAAACTCGAATGAGAACCAGTCTAGTGACGAACTGCTACGGAAATATCCGAGAGCTGACGGTAAAATACGGTGCATTCGCGATCAAGACGATTAACACGGCGCAAGCCCATTGCACCAGTGATAGTTTTTTCACAACCAATATATGCACCCACGCAATAAAAACATATCTCTATGAGTAACCACACATGTGTTACTATATTTTAACTACATTACGTTTATTACGTTTACTACTTCTATTTCCATTATGATAATTATGTTAATGAGAATGATAACTATGTAAGTTTCATTACAGTACAAGCAAACACAAAATATTAATACTTATATTTCATAACTTCCAGGTCAAAACAAGAATCGTTACGTCATTGGCTATTTCGTTTGGCGATTGATGACAGGAAGGAATAGTGAGGTGGAGTACCGTATGCAAGTACATGGTCATGCACGATGCCTTGTGGATGGTGGATTTGGTCACGTCAAAAAACTATATCGGTACAACAACCTATACACTTAGTTTACAACCCATATGCATCTATCCTCACGAGAATTTTTTCCCTTCCGAGACAACAACTTCAATTATCGTAATTGATCAAATGAATTGAGCATATTGTCAAATAATAAATATCATTAAAAAAAAGTTGTTGTTTAATGACTCAAGTATAGCTATAAACTACGATATTCATTTCAGTCACTGTTTTATATTGGAAACATCACACAGGACATCACCTGCTGGGCCAAATTTAGTCCGCTATATACTTGCGTATAACTGTGTATGTTTATCACACATAACGGGTTCTATTGTTTTATTAAAGGAGATCAAACATTGAGACCATGGATAGACTGGAACAGATAGTACGATCATCTGCAGAACATAACGATGCTGTCAGATATCCGGCTTGGCAATGGCGTGATTGGAAATCATACATGGCCCACATGTTTAAGCCCGTCCCTGGCATAAGGTAAAATGCTAAATATATTTTCATTGCAAGGGTTTCCCGTTCGAATAAAAAAAAATCAATGTTGTTTATGCCCCAGTGGGCTCAATATCTGCGCTCATTAACATTGAGGTTTTACGTGTCCAGGTTATATGCTTGTATTCATCTGTCTTGTTTTTAGTATATTATGCACAGGCCAATTACAGCCAACACAAATATAAACTAGAAATATCACTGAAGGTGATGAATACCCCCAGCTGGTGCCTGACAATATACATATGTATGAGAAATTCAAGGGGCCATAACTCATTTAAAAATAATTCCAGTGCAACACGCCGACAATATGCACAACTAGGCTTGGTATCAATCATTCTTGTGAAGTTATATTGAATTCTGACCAAGGGTTGCTGAGATAGAGTGTTCACAAGAAATGTCTACAGACCAACTATGTATGAGAAATTCAAGGGGCCATAACTCATTTGAAAATAATTCCAGTGCAACACGCCGACAATATGCACAACTAGGCTTGGTATCAATCATTCTTGTGAAGTTATATTGAATTCTGACCAAGGGTTGGTGAGATATAGTGTTCACAAGAAATGTCCAGACCAACGGACCGACCGTCAAGCGTGACTCCTATATAGCCCCCATATACTACGTATCTGGGGGTATGATAAGAAATAGATAACCACGAGATATGTTTCTGAGTTTAAGCTGGTGGAAGTACCAATCATGTTTAAATTAAAAAAGATATTGACTAACAATGAATCTCTTCCTTGGTTTCTAGAAAGTATCAGTATTTCAAAACAACAATCGACGAACCGGGGACTATCATCATGCGAACTGGAAATGGTGAGCCTGACGTAGAGTCGACATCGTCCAACGTGGAGCAGACATATCTGACAACTTACCACCTGTGATTTGGCCTGGTGGATTGACTCGTCAACGCCAGGAGTATCTCTACAAAACAGTTAGACCGTATTTACTTCCAGAGAATCAACATGTCACGTGTCCCGAACCGCATGACTAAGACGAACTTAAAAACATTCCCACATCTGTCAGATGCAGGCCAATTTAAGTGTTTTATGTTGTAGTTTAACAAAAATTATGATGATTATCAAAATAATTATAATACTGATACTACTTTGTTTTAATTTATTTATTTTCATGACGGGACTCGAACGCGGAACTACTACTACTACTACTACTACTACTACTACTACTACTACTAATAACAATAATATAAGACAGGAAAAAAATGAATACAAGTAAAGTAAAAGCCTCTGTATTTAACTATAAATCGGGAACAAAATGTTAACGTACGTGTACATGTGTGCGTGTATTAGCATGACTATGGTACATATATATTGTTCAAGTTCGATGTAGTTATTCATTTACAGTTTAACTTAAACATGAGAAGTCTTAAAGATAATGAACACAATTTTAAATACATATAGAATAACCGTATTAGCTCAAACATAAAATGAACGTTTGTTAAAACGGCGAGATTCTTCGAGCGTCGACTGTAAAGAATATGCAAATGACGTCGACGTCAATTCAGCTATGTCTTCTTTTGGCGTCCATAGCGGCGTCAATATGTACCATACGAAGCTGTCGTATATATATCAAACTAAAGCAGACAGGTTGAAATATATGAAAATATAAAAATCTGAAAATCGAACATATTATATATCTCTCTAGGCAAATTAAAAATTGCTAATTACGAGCAATTGCTCCATTTGTCACAATGCTTTGGAGAGTCTTTTGCTGTAGATGAGTCAACCACTCGACAGTGCCTAACGGCACTACGCCGATGTTCGCATGACATCGCTCGTCGTCGAGGGAGGAAAGTTTTATATTTTACGCGAATTAGGAATAAGGGGGAGTAACCGACTCGTATTTTTCATGCATTCGTGACATTCACACAATTTAGCATTTTCTGAAAAAGAGCAGAAAGAAACAATCCACTCCAGAAACTATTTTTAAAGACTAAAGGATAGCAAAGATGGGGCCCAAAAAGAAAGTTGAATGTGTGATGTCTGAAAATGAAAAGAAACTGCAGGAAAAGGCATCTACAGGTATTTTAAAATTTATAAGTTATAACTAACTTTCGTTTTCACTAAAATTCACCAACAGGTATTAAAATTTATAAGTTATAGCTAACTTTCATTTTCACTAAAATTCACCAACAGGTATTTTAAAATTTATAAGTTATAACTAACTTTCGTTTTCACTAAAATTCACCAACAGGTATTTTAAAAATTTATAAGTTATAACTAACTTTCGTTTTCACTAAAGTTCACCAACAGGTACTGTATTTTAAAATTTAAAAGTTATAACTAACTTTCGTTTTCCCTAAAATTCACATTATCTGCCTTATGATTATCATGTTTGGTTTTACAAGACTGGTCCTCTCCTTCATTTTGTCATATCTTTGCTGAGAATTGTTCATTATCACGCACGCCTGTTTTTTTGTGAACAAAAACCTGAGACATAGAGACTGGATGTTGGGGTGTAATGTAGTCTTTTAATTGGTCAAGATGTTGGGGAGTGACCCTTTTCCACATATAGTAGGTTCTACGAATATCGTGTTATAGTGTTGGGCCGATGATCGATTATAATCGAAAGTTGATCGGATATGCATCACGTTGGTGATAATCGATTGCATTTTACCACAATCGATTATCAATCGGTTCTCCTTTTTTGCTTCATTTATGCTTGATTAATATTCCCGCTTCCACAAGGGAGATTACTCTCGCAGTCATGTTTGAAAACTCATGTGTGGTGGGCTAGCATGTAAATACAACAACTTGAGATCCCCCAAAAAATGTTTTTTGCCAATAAAATAATACAACCTAGTAAAGAAAAGACATTAAGCCGGTATATTTTTTATCAAACCCAAATAATAAGAACCATTGCGAACATTGAGGCTTGTTAAATACAATACCGTATGAACCGATTATGTAATCGATGTCTAATCGAATGAGGCAAAGCGATTGTAACCGATAATCGATTGTAAAAATGGAACCGATGGCCCAACACTATCGTGTTATCAAGAATACAAAGGTAAATACAAAACCGCTGTTTTCTTTGATGCACGCTCGCAACCAGATGTTGTATGATTCCATCAGGAAACCCGGTTATCCCGACTTTCAAACGCTAGTATTTTTTTTTCAAAAAAATCAATATTCTCGGAAAATACGACAAATCATAATTGTTAGCCATAAAAAAAAAAAAACCTACACGCCCTGACCCCTCACTGACAAAAACGGGATTTTTTTATTAGAAAACCTGTTGTTGTTTTTTTCTTTCAAATTTGAACATGTTGTCTATTAACTGCTTATAACATCATAGGAATTTGAAGTCACATGATTACATTCCGTGACGTTTTTTCGACTATAGAAAACATGGAAGAAATTAAGGACCAAAATTAAAAAAAAGATTTTTGTTTTTTTTGCCTGTATGTTTGTGGTGGTTATAACAATAAATTTGAAGATATGATATTTTTGAATTCTAAATAATATACTGTGTTACAAAAATTAAGGATGCTATTATAAGGAATAAAAATTAACCCTTTCCCTCATACGACAATTCTGCAGCAGACGACTTTGAACGTATTTTGTCAAAACATAGACATTCTCCATAATTGAATGGAAAACCTATGACAAAAAGTGGAAAACATTGTGTCAAAAGGAGAAATTGCACGTTTTGTGCAATTTCTTCTTTTGTCACTATGTTTTCAAAAAGCTGTCTGCTGCAGAGGCGTCAGAAAGCGTATATATGAGGGAAAGGGTTAAAGAAATGGCTCATTTTTTGAAAATATTATTAAATTGTGCCAATAAGAAAATTAAACAAATTAATTCTGAAAATATCATGTAAATAAGTTCATAGTTTGGAACAGTTAATGAATTTAACATTTTAAATTAAATAAAATTGTTTTTAGTGACAAATGATTTATAGGATAATCATTTTCGCATAAAATATCATAATCTAGTAAAGAGTTGATACAACAGGACCACCATACTAATGCTTTTTGTAATTACCCCGGTGAGTGATTGTCTCCCTTGATGTCAATTTTCAAAATTTTGCCGAAAAACACTTTTGGAAATTCCATATGAGTGAATGATTATTTTGTGTGAGTTTATTAATGAAGACATATGAAGGAATGAGTGACACTGGATATAATTAACAGTTAAGTTTGCTTTATTAATTTTTTATGAAAAGAAATTATAATGTTTAAATAAACAGAGCTCTAGATAAGGTGAGTATTTCAAATTCTAAAACTCAAATTTGACAATCATGCTCAATATGATGATTCTTTTGTTTATTAAAAACCACAACATAGGGTTTGTTTGAGTCATAAGAGAAATATACGTCTGAAAAGACCAGTTTACTCATCCCTAGTATCTAGTTGTCTGAATAGAGTTACACATTTTGACATTAAAGGAGAAATTGCTCATCCAAAAATGATTACTATATTTAACAAATTAACCCTTTCCCTCAAATAGACGGTTTCTGACGCCTCTGCAGCAGACGACTTTTTGAAAACATATATATAGTGACAAAAGAAGAAATTGCACAAAACGTGCAATTTCTTCTTTTTCCAGATTTTGTCATAGGTTATCCATTCAATTATGGAGATTTTCTACTTGTTTACAAAATAGGTTCAAAGTTGTCTGCTGCAGAATTGCCGTATGAGGGAAAGGGTTAACAGTTACATCTTCTGTAATTTGTTATTCCAACAAGCTAACTTTTACTTTTAAATTACATTTCTATTCTACTTCAAAGCTTGGAAGTCAAATGTGTATTGTTTTGATTCTAGATTAACCCTTTCCCACATACGACAATTCTGCAGCAGACGACTTTAAACATATTTTGTCCAAAAATAGAAAATCTCTGTAATTGAATGGATAACCTATGACTTAAAGTGGAAAACATTGTGGCAAAAGGAGAAATTGCTCGTTTTGAGCAATTTCTTCTTTTGTCACTATGTTTTCAAAAAGCCGTCTGCTGCAGATGTTAGAAAGTGTCTTATATGAGGGAAAGGGTTAATCTTTGTGTTACTTGTAAATCTTAAGTTTTTGCCGAGTTACGTGTCATGAAATTATTGTCACGGTTCACGCTGGCGTTCGGCATTGGCGAAGAAAACAAAGAATTGATCAAGAATTTTTGAAAACCATCTAGATTACAAAATAAAGAAATCGACCGAACAAAAACAATCCAATATTTTTGTAAGTTTAAATTGATTAATGCCCGCGTAAAACTTATCCTTTTCAAACAGATTTGTTAAGAATGAGTTTACCATGCAAGGCTGAAGCAGAAAACTTTAGACATATATTGATGCAAAAATATGGAAAATTTCTTGAAATTAAATATTTATCCTTGTTAACTGTTGAAATAATGTGGCAAAAGGAGAACTTGCACATACAAGCAATATTTGCTTTTGAACTGAATTTTTTTAAAAGATGTCTTTTTTATTATTCATTTCAAGAAGTAAATAATGGCCAGTTATGTGGCACAAAAATTAGCTCCAGAATTGCAAATTTGGCACAAACTTTTACTCATTTGGCTAAAGTGATGGCGCAAGAAAAGAAATGTCCAAGGTGAACCCTGAATGTGATACAGAATCTCATTATAACTACTTTCCATTTATAAGGTGAAGCAGCACAGTTAAAGCATGAGTAACTGAACTGTTGCTGTGAAATAATGTTAAAAATTGTGTAAAACCCCAATATAACAAAAAACAAATTCTAAGATAAAATGTATTTTGAAATACTAACCTGTACATAAACATTTCTTTTGTGACCTGTCAGTTTCCTCAAATCATAATAATTTGATGAAAGACAGGCAGCATAAATATAGGTAGGTTTTTCGCCTTGTGGCAGTGGAGCTATACTGGTCCTCTTGGTCCTCTTGTATTAGCTTACCTCAATGGAAAATGAGTTTGTGATTGACTGTGTCACTGTGGTTTGCATGACAAGTCACATTGCATAACTCAGAGACCAAACAAGGTCATGACCCTGGCCTCTTGTTATTATAGAAGGCTACATCACCCTCTAGTATGAGGTATTGTATAATCCTGTATGAGTCTATACGAATGAAGGACTACTATTAATATTATGTTTCAGGAACTTTGGAAGAAGTGGAGGACCTATTGAAGGAAGAAGATGTAAAAGTAGACTGCTTAGATGAGGTAAAAACTTACAAACAACAAATCTGTGCAGACGACTGTGAAAACATCTAGACAAAAATGGAAAATCATTATGAATGATGAAATGATAATTATTAAATAGAGTTGGAAACATTGTAGCAAAAGGAAAAAGGTTCATGCAGCAGATGACCGTTGAAGTCATTTTTGCAAAAGAAAAAATTTCCCATCCATTAGTCTCATTGACTATTTGATATCATAAGTATATTGTCATTGTCTTCTTAAGAGATCAGATGTTCCATATTTTTGGCCGGATTGCTCTAGCAATTCCGGTCTATAGATTGGTGATGTCCGTCTGTCCGGATGTCTCTCTGTCAACATTTTGGTTCAAGTTTTAGGTTGAGGCAAAATCTCAGCACTGGAAAGGGTTACAAACTTGAAACTTTGGCTGAAGGTAATCAGTAACAAGTTCTATTGATTTCTATGGTTACTTTGACCTTGACCTTGGTTTGTCGATTTTCAAGGTCAAATTGCCGACAATCCGGCCTTACCGTCTTCAGCGGTTTCTTGTTGACAAATGTTTTCAAAGTTGTATGCAGAGTTGCTGTATATGGGAAAGGGGGGATTAAATGACCTAAGCAGCAATAGATTTATTTTTGAAAGTCTAGATTATTGTTTTTTCACCAGCTGGCAATAATAGCACTTTTTAAAGATTTAAATTCCATGGAGAATTTTGGTTGCTGCGGCATCAGAAAGGGGGCAAAGAGTCCAAACTTTAAAATTCTTCTCCTCTAAATCTGTCTGTCAGATTCCAATATCATTTGGTAGAAATGTTCCTTGGGTGACCCTCTACATAAAAGGCTCAAGCCATATTTATTGGTCGAAAAACATGGCAACCAGGCCGCATCAGAAAAGGGGCAAAATGACAAAATTTAAAAATTCCATCCTTATGAAAGTGCTTTACTGATTTCAAGATAATTTTGTAGAAATGTTTTTAATCATCTAACTATTTTTTTTTAAGCCATATTGATTGGTTACAAAATCATAGCAACCATGCGTCATCACAAAAGGGGTAAATTGAATTTTTAGCTACAAATGACAACAGGACCAATTTCAACTTAACTTCACACTTAACTTCCTTTATTGGTCCTCTTTCAATTTTTTTCAAAGACTTACATTCTGTGTAGAGCTTTGGTTGTCGCGGCATCAAAAAGAGAAAAAAATACCCAAACTTTAAAATCCTTTTCCTCCATAATCCACTTGTCCGATTCCAAGATAATTTGGTAGAATTGTTCCTTGAGTGACCCTCTACGAAAACTGTTCAAGCCATATTGATTTCGTTGAAAAACAGAGCAGCAAGGCGGCATCAGGAAAAGCGCAAAATGACAAAACTTTATAATTCCTTTCTTATTAAAGTGCTTGTTTGATTTCAAGATTCAAATGGCCTTTACTGATAAGCTATTTGTTTAACAGTATCCACTCCTTGCAGTTTTATTTGCACTCCTGATCAAATTTTACCAGATATTTGCTACTAATTTACTATCACTCAGGTGATCGATTTAAGGCCATCTTGGCCCTCTTGTTTAAAGTCTTTTGTATGACTTGGCTGCGGATTGAACTCACAACGTTCCGCACCTGGGGCAGATGCTCTACCACTACACAGCCAAGACATGAAGCTCTCCTGAGACTAAAACTTGGGATTTTTGGATCACAAAGCAGGCACTCTTCTTCTGTGTCTTTTATATGTCTTTGAATGCCTTACTGCCTTTCAACTGTATAGCCTTTTATGAAATATTTATGCAATATATTTAAAGGAATGTGTTTTAAGCTCTATCCATGTACAAGTCATCTGCAGTAGACTAGTTTGAAAACATTTGGTGAAAACTGTTTATGAATGAAAGTGTAAGTATTGAATCACCCTTTACCTCATATAGACGCTTTCTGATGCCTCTGCAGCGGACAGCTTTTTGAAAACATAGTGACAAAAGAAGAAATTGCATAAAACCTGCAATTTCTCCTTTTGCCACAATGTTTTCCACTTTTAGTCATAGGTTAACCATTCAATTATGGAGATTTTCTATGTTTTAACAAAATACGTTCAAAGTCGTCTGCTGAAGAATTGCCGTATGAGGGAAAGGGTAAATTTACTGATTTCTAGTCAAACTTTTTGTCATGGCTCATTGTCCATCATGCCAGCATGCATGCACTTCAAATGACTTCTTCTTTAACCACTGGGCCAATTAGGATGAAACTTCATAGGTAGCATCCTCTATATGTCTTCTATGTGTTTTCAACTATGTTTGTAGAAATGTTCCTTGGCTAACCCTTTGCCAGAATCTTTCAAGCCATGTTGATCATGTTGTAAACATGGCCACCAGAGGGCGAGGTTGTTTTGTGTAATATGACTAGAGTTAAATTTTAATAATCTTTCTCTCAGAAAGTATCTGGGGGGCTTTTCAAATAATTTCGTAGAAATCTTCCTTGGATGACCCCCTATGAGATTACTTCAAGCCTTGTTGATTTGTCCAAAAAAATGGCTGCCAGGGTCAAGGTTGTTTTGTTTTATATGGCTAAAGTGATTTAATGTTTGCCTAATGGCAATGGAGAGATAATGGTCCTCTTTAGCCTCTTGTTTAATTTCAGTCTGAAATGATCCCTCTACAACAGGCAGCATTCAGGAATAAGATTGATTTTGAATAACTTTGATAAATTCATTTTTTTTTTATATTTCAGTCTGGAATGACCCCACTACAACAGGCAGCCTTCAGAAATAAGATTGATATTGCAAAACTTCTGATAAGTAAGGGAGCAGACGTCAATTCCAATCACCATGAAAATGACTACACAGCACTCATGTTTGCGGCAGTATCAGGTTGAAAACCTTGAATTTATCTTTTATCCTCATACAGAAGAGGTTTAACCCTTTTCTACACACAGAGGCGCTTTCTGACATCTTAACAGCAGAAAACTTTTGAAAACATTCTGGCAAAAGAAGAATTTGCTCATGATGACTTTTGTCACAATGTTTTCAACACTGTAACAAAAACATACTTTTATTTATATAGAGTTTTCCTTAGTGTTGCCCTAGTGTTTTTAACCCTTTCCCACATATAGACGCTTTCTGACGCCCTGCAGCAGACGACTTTTGAAACCACAGTGACAAAAAGAAAAGTTGCTCATAATTAGCAATTTTTTTCTTTTGTCACTCACAATGTTTTCAACTTGATTCTACTTTCATTATTAGATATTTTCGATATTTTTGGTTAGATGACCATGTTTACAAAGTCGTCTGCTGCAGAGTTGTTGTATTTGGGAAAGGGTTAAAGTTGTCGGCTGCAGATATGTTGTATCTTGGGAAAGGATTAAAGCTTCTTCCACAGACAATCACTATGAGCAGTAAGGGAAGTGGAACAATTACTCATGATGAGCAATTTCTCATTTTCTAACAATGTTCAAGACTTTCACCTCCTTTTCTTCAAATGCTTTCAAGGTAGAAGAGTTTGAATACAGCATGGTTGTGTGGTGAGAAAAAGCAGGAAAATCTTTTCTTGATTGTTTGCCTTTAAGTCTTTCCCATTTCAGTTAAAATTAATATCAGCATGTTCATCTTCATTCTTGCAGTGTGATCAGGTCTTGTATTTGATACTGATTAGATAGTAAATCTGCTATAGCTCAGTTGGTAAAAGCGAGTGCTATCAATCAAGGGTATTTGACTTCGACCCTTTGCTCGACCATTCATTTTACCATGTTTGACAACTGTATTTGTGACTAGTGTCAGTCTAATGGGCCAAAAATAGGTGTCTATGTGGGAAAAGGAAGAATGTTGTGTGCAATACTGGTGGGAAAAAACTGGGACACATATATGTAAGATGAACCTACCGCCATGATAAAACAGATAATTTGTTATTCTCCAATTAATCAATCAGTCTTATGTTACTGAATAGGCATGTATTAACAGAAATCAACAATATATGGACAATCATGTCAATATTGATAAGCGTTTTAGCTCGCCTGACCATAAAGTGTGGAACAGCTATTGTGATCACTCACCATCTGTTGTTGTCTGTCTGTCTGTTCACATTTCTCTACAAACAACTTCTCCTCTTAATCCTATAGACCAATTTTAAAATTGTTTCACAGGAATGTTCCTTTAGTTGTTCAACGAATTTATTTCCGTGTAGAATTTTGATTGCTTGGGCATCAGAAAAAGGGAAATTATAATTTAGTACTAAAGTACTGGCCTGATTAGAAAATAATTATGCACATATGTTTCTTGGATGACTCTCTACCAAGTTTGCTGAAATTATTCTGATATATTGTAAAACATGGTTGTAAAAAAGAACTGCCCCAGTTTGTAAATTATTTGGCACACATGGTCCTTCGGTGACCCTCTACCAAAATTGTTCAAATCATTTTAATAGGGTAAAATCATGATCTACTAAGATTGAAAATATTCCGATCTGTTGAAAAAAATGTCCACCATGCTGACCTTGTTTTCATTATATGTACATACAGTGAAAACTTTAAGAATCTTCTTGACCAAAAGTATAGGCTGATCTGCTGATAAACATGGCCACCAGAGGTTGGGACTCGTTTTGCTTATATCTACTTGTAAAAACTTTAAAAATCAGGTAAGCGAAATAGGACCTTTATGGACCACTTGTTTTTGTTAACCCTTTCCCTCATAGAGATGCTTTCTGACGCCTCTGCAGCAGACGGCTTTTTGAAAACATGGTGACAAAAGAAGAAATTGCACAAAACGTGCAATTTCTCCTTTTGCCACAATGTTTTCCACTTTCAGTCATAGGTTATTCATTTAATTATGGAGATTTTCCATTTTTTGACAAAATACGTTCAAAGTCGTCTGCTGCAGAATTGCCGTATGAGGGAAAGGGTTAAATTAATAATTCTCTTGAAACTTCATCTCAGAGAAACCAACCCAACACAAGTTTGATACGTGTATCAAGTTGAATATACATAGTGTGAAAGTGAGAAATTCCTCTTTATTTCTCTTTGCAAATATCAAGGTGTTTGGTGTTTATCTTGGCTGTTTTCAAATCAGATAGCTCCTAAAGGTAAAATGAAGATAGTTATGAACAAACTGTACAGACATTTGTACAGCTAAAAACTGTTTTGATTGAGTAATTACAAAAATGTGTGATATGTTTATTAGTTGCAGATGATGACAGTTGAAAAAACTTAATCATTAATTATTCGTATACAATAGGTAACACAGAAATGACCAGACTCATGTTGCAGAAAGGAGCCAAAAAAGACAAAATAAACAATGTCAAGAAAAATGCAGCACAAATGGCAGATTTTGTTGGTATGTACCATACTAAGTTTCAATGGTGGTGTTTTTGCCGCAGGAAGCATCATAGTTCAGGCAGTTACATAGTTGCAGCCTCTGTAGCAGACGGAATTTTAAAAAAATAGGCGACAAAAGAAGAAATTGCTCAAAACGAGCAATTTTCTTTTTTCACCATGTTTCAACTCTATTCAATAAGTATGTCTTCATTTATGGAGATTTTCTATATAATTCTTGAGATATTTTCAAAGTGATTTATTGACTGGGCTACATGTGTTATATGTCTGTAACACTAACACAGTGATTATCGACTGGGTGACATGTGTTTTCTGTATGTAACACTAACACTGAGTGACTTATTTACTGGGTGACATGTGTTATCTGTCTGTAACACTAACACTGAGTGACTTATTGACTGGGTGACATGTGTTTTCTGTATGTAACACTAACACTGAGTGACTTATTTACTGGGTGACATGTGTTATCTGTCTGTAACACTAACACTGAGTGACTTATTGACTGGGTGACATGTGTTATCTGTCTGTAACACTAACACTGAGTGACTTATTGACTGGGTGTCATCTGTCTGTAACACTAACACTGAGTGACTTATTGACTGGATGACATGTGTTTTCTGTATGTAACACTAACACTGAGTGACTTATTGACTGGGTGAAATGTGTTATCTGTCTGTAACACTAACACTGACTGACTTATTGACTGGGTGACATGTGTTATATGTCTGTAACACTAACACTGAGTGATTTATTGACTGGGTGACATGTGTTTTCTGTATGTAACACTAACACTGAGTGACTTATTTACTGGGTGACATGTGTTATCTGTCTGTAACGCTAACACTGAGTGATTTATTGACTGGGTGACATGTGTTATCTGTCTGTAACACTAACACTGACTGACTTATTGACTGGGTGACATGTGTTATCTGTCTGTAACACTAACACTGAGTGACTTATTGACTGGGTGACATGTGTTTTCTGTATGTAACACTAACACTGAGTGACTTATTTACTGGGTGACATGTGTTATCTGTCTGTAACACTAACACTGAGTGACGTATTGACTGGGTGACATGTGTTATCTGTCTGTAACACTAACACTGAGTGACTTATTGACTGGGTGACATGTGTCATCTGTCTGTAACACTAACACTGACTGACTTATTGATTGGGTGACATGACATGTGTTATCTGTATGTAACACTAACACTGACTGACTTATTGACTGGGTGATATGTGTTATGTGTCTGTAACACTAACACTGACTGACTTATTGACTGGGTGACATGTGTTATATGTCTGTAACACTAACACTGAGTGATTTATTGACTGGGTGACATGTGTTATCTGTCTGTAACACTAACACTGAGTGACTTATTGACTGGGTGACATGTGTTATCTGTCTGTAACACTAACACTGAGTGACTTATTGACTGGGTGACATGTGTTATATGTCTGTAACACTAACACTGAGTGATTTCTTGACTGGATGACATGACATGTGTTTTCTGTCTGTAACACTAACACTGAGTGATTTATTGACTGGGTGACATGTGTTATCTGTCTGTTACACTAACACTAAGTGACTTATTGACTGGGTGACATGACATGTGTTTTCTGTCTGTAACACTTACACTGAGTGATTTATTGACTGGGTGACATGTGTTATCTGTCTGTAACACTAACACTGAGTGACTTATTGACTGGGGGACATGTGTTATCTGTCTGTAACACTAGCACTGAGTGACTTATTGACTGGGTGACATGTGTTATCTGTCTGTAACACTAACACTGAGTGACTTATTGACTGGGTGACATGTGTTATCTGTCTGTAACACTAACACAGAGTGATTTATTGACTGGGTGACATGTGTTATCTGTCTGTTACACTAACACTGAGTGACATATTGACTGGGTGACATCTGTTATCTGTCTGTTACACTAACACTGAGTGACTTATTGAATGGGTGACATGTGTTATCTGTCTGTAACACTAACACTGAGTGATTTATTGACTGGGTGACATGTGTTATCTGTCTGTAACACTAACACTGAGTGTCTTATTGACTGGATGACATGACATGTGTTATCTGTCTGTAACACTAACACTAACACTGAGTGACTTATTGACTGGGTGACATGTGTTTTCTGTATGTAACACTAACACTGAGTGACTTATTGACTTGGTGACATGTGTTATCTGTCTGTAACACTAACACTAGGTTACTTATTTACTGGGTGACATGTGCTATCTGTCTGTAACACTAATACTGAGTGACTTATTGACTGGATGACATGACATGTGTTATCTGTCTGTAACACTAACACTAACACTGAGTGACTTATTGACTGGGTGACATGTGTTTTCTGTATGTAACACTAACACTGAGTGACTTATTGACTGGGTGACATGTGTTATCTGTCTGTAACACTAATACTGAGTGACTTATTTACTGGGTGACATGTATTATCTGTCTGTTACACTAACACTGGGTGTCTTATTGACTGGCTGACATGACATGTGTTATCTGTCTGTAACACTAACATTAACACTGAGTAACTTATTGACTGGGTGACATGTATTTTCAGTATGTAACACTAACACTGAGTGACTTATTTACTGGGTGACATGTGTTATCTGTCTGTTACACTAACACTGAGTGACAAGTGTTATCTGTCTGTAACACTAACACTGAGTGACTTATTGACTGGGTGAGATGTGTTATCTGTCTGTAATACTAACACTGAGTGTCTTATTGACTAGGTGACATGACATGTGTTATCTGTGTGTAACACTAACACTGAGTGACTTGTTGACTGGGTGACATGACATGTGTTATCTGTATGTAACACTAACACTGAGTGACTTATTGACTGGGTGACATGTGTCATCTGTCTGTAACACTAACACTGACTGACTTATTGACTGGGTGAAATGACATGTGTTATCTGTATGTAACACTAACACTGAGTGACATATTGACTGGATGATATGTGTTATGTGTCTGTAACACTAACACTAACACTGAGTGATTTATTTACTGGGTGACATGTGTTATCTGTATGTAACACTAACACTGAGTGATTTATTGACTGGGTGACATGACATGTGTTATGTATGTAACACTAACACTGAATGACTTATTGACTGGGTGACATGACATGTGTTATCTGTCTGTAACACTAACACTAACACTGACTGACTTATTGACTGGGTGACATGTGTTATCTGTCTGTAACACTAACACTGAGTGACTTATTGACTGGGTGACATGTGTTATCTGTCTGTAACACTAACACTGAGTGACTTATTTACTGGGTGACATGTGTTATCTGTCTGTAACACTAACACTGACTGACATATTGACTGGGTGACATGTGTTATATGTCTGTAACACTAACACCGAGTGACTTATTTACTGGGTGACATGTGTTATCTGTCTGTAACACTAACACTAACACTGAGTGACTTATTGACTGGGTGACATGTGTTATCTGTATGTAACACTAACACTAAGTGACTTATTGACTGGGTGTCATCTGTCTGTACCACTACTACTGAGTGACTTATCGACTGAGCAACATGTGTTATATGTCTTTAACACTAACACTGAGTGACTTATTGACTGGGTGACATGTGTTATCTGTCTGTAACACTAACACTGAGTGACTTATTGACTGAGCGACATGTTTTATCGGTATGTAACACCAATATTGAGTGACTTATTGACTGGGCGACATGTGTTATATGTCTGTTACACTAACACCGAGTGAAGTATTGACTGGGGGACATGTGTTTTCTGTATGTAACACTAACACTGAGTGACTTATTTACTGGGTGACATGTGTTATCTGTCTGTAACACTAACACTGAGTGACTTATTTACTGGGTGACATGTGTTATCTGTCTGTAACACTAACACTGAGTGACTTATTTACTGGGTGACATGTGTTATCTGTCTGTAACACTAACACTGACTGACATATTGACTGGGTGACATGTGTTATATGTCTGTAACACTTACACTGAGTAACTTATTGACTGGGTGACATGTGTTATCTGTCTGTAACACTAACACTGAGTGATTTATTTACTGGGTGACATGTGTTATCTGTCTGTAACACTAACACTGAGTGACTTATTGACTAGGTGACTTGTGTTATCTATCTGTAGCACTAACAATCACTGACTTATTGACTGGGTGCCATGTGTACCTTTAAACACTATTGTGTAAAATTACTAAAAACATTTGTTTGCACTTTCCATAACAGAAGAGAAATTGTATATTTATTGTTTATTTATCGTAATGGACTCACAGAGCATTTTTAGCTCGACTTTTGAAAAAACGAGAGCTATTGTCATGACCCTGGCGACGTCGTCCGGTTAAGGTATTTTGTAGGCGTGGTCGTCCGGTTAAGTTTTTTTGTTCAGCTCTTGTTACCCTTTATAGTGATAAGGAGGAGTTAATAAGTCAATTTGATAGGATCAATTTTACCCTATATTGTGGTATTCAAAATAATTGTCTCAATCTTAAAATGATAATTATTTTGATTACCTGAATTTAGGGTTTGCAGGTAAAATGAAGATTTCAGAATATGAGAGTCTGATCTTGAACATTATTTTGTCCCAGGTCTTTTGACAGTTTGCTGGAGCTGGTTTTGCGAAAAATGCAAAGCTTTCCAAATTGAATTGTACCTAACCACAATTACTCAGTTGGGAACAACAAGAACTATCTGTATCAACTCAGAGGTCCCAAGTTTGAATCCTGGCTCCCCATTGATTCATACTGATTAAAAACATGATATGTATCTGTAATTAAAAGTATTATTATTGAATATAATTAAAACATTGTGTCAAAAGGTAGAAACTCCTCATCAAAAGCATTTTCTCCTTTTGTCACACAGTTTGCAAAAGTTGTCTGCTGCAAATGCGTCAAAATTGCATTGTGGGTATGGGTTCAATATATCTAATTTCAGGACAACACCAGTGTGTGGCCGTCATCA
This sequence comes from Serripes groenlandicus, assembly GCA_031761405.1. NCBI lineage: Eukaryota > Metazoa > Mollusca > Bivalvia > Cardiida > Cardiidae > Serripes > Serripes groenlandicus. The sequence goes on from JASEVX010000003.1 coordinate 115,779,318, forward strand.
ACAACTACTATGACAAATCTGATCTGGAATATTTTACTAAAACACAAGGTGTGTTAATTTTCTGATATTACAGTTTCTTTTATAAGGATGGGTGAATCTTAGGTGCTGTTGGTAGTCAAAAGAATTGTCCTCTGAGACACTTCTTTTGAGAACCTACAATGTATTGTTTGAAGCCAAGATGGGAATTCTAGAACACAAAATATTTATATGGATTGGAACATAAGGTTTGATAATGCATTAAAAAATTTATAGACCTAACGCAAATAAGTACAAACATTCCATTTATAGTGACCTTGACCTTGATCTGATCAACAGTTTTCTTTCATGTGACACATTGTGAGGTCATGTTTGACATTTCTGACAAATTATTTGAAATTCAAATTATGTACAAGGAAATTCTACCCTAGACACAAATTACAAACCATCTAGTTGATTGGATCACAGTTAAGGAGACCGTTTCTAAAAAGAAAACTTTTGCTGAGTGAGTTATTGTGTTGCCATGTCAGGCGGGCATTGCCCATCTGTCCGCATCTTCTCTCCTGTAACAACTGGGTAGATTGGGATAAAACTTCACAGAAAGCATCCTCTCAATGTCCTCAACAAAATTCCTTCAAACATTTTGGAGGATTCTGGTTTTCATGGCAGCTGAATAAAACAAAAAACATTTTCTCCTTCAAAACCGAATGGCACATTTACCCAAAAAATTGCAGAAATATTCCTTTGGCCAGGGCAGTTCTTTAAACTTTAATATTCTTGACCCAAAGTATCTTGCAAATTTCCAAATAATTTTGTAGAAGTCATGTTGATTGGTAAAAAAGCATGGCCACCAGGGGGCGGGGCTGTTTTGCCTTATATGACTTTAGTGGAAACTTTAAAAATCTTCTCCTCTGCTATTTTAACCCTTTCCCTCATATATACACTTTCTGACGCCTCTGCAGTAGACGGCTTTTTGAAAACATAGTGACGAAAGAAGAAATTGCTCAAAACAAGCAATTTCTCCTTTTGCCACAATGTTTTTTCCACTTTTAGTCATAGGTTATCCATTTCATTTTGACAAAATATGTTCAAAGTTGTCTGCTGCAGATTTGTTGTATGAGGGAAAGGGTTAATTTCCTTCCCCTCCTTGATGCTAAGGTTTTCATGGATAGCATTGCAACTATTACCCAGGGGTCAGGAAACATTGTGATAGGACTTAAATTCTGTTGAAAGCATCATAAAACAACAAACAAACAAAAACAAATCACTCCAAAAACACTGATATTTTGTTTTATAGATAAACATTTTTTGACATAATCACAAATGATCAGCAGCCAAGTACAGATTAAGTTGAAATATTTGACATTTTTTAACAGGACAAGAAAAGGAGCCTAAACTTCCACCGATGGTAATGCCAGCAACCCTCACTTTATTGAACATGTCAAACCTACATCCAGTAAAGGTACTTTCATTTGAGTCACATAAATTTGAACTTTGTTAGCAGTGAAGATCAAGATCAGCTTCCACACCTCCATGCACCTAGATCAGGATCTTCTCCGTTACTTTTCTTGACATAGTGGCATCTTTTTAGCTCACCTGTGCACCAAGGGCAAGGTGAGCTATTGTGATCACATTTTGCCTGGCATCCATGCGTCGTCCATCGTCAACAGTTGCCCTTGTTAACACTCTACAGGCTTCATTTTGCATCCCATCTTCATGGAAGTTTATTAGAACATTCATCTCCATCAAATCTTGGACAATTATGAAACTGGACCATATGAGGTCAAAAACTAGGTCACTAGGTCAAATTGAAAGGAAATTTTGTACACACTCTGGAGGCCACATTTTCAACTTGAGCACGTTGAAACTTTATCAGAATGTTTGTCTTGATATGTAGGTCAAGTCCGAACATGGGTCATGTTGGGTCAGAAACTAGGTCACTAGGCCTAATTGAAGGAAAATCTTGTTAACTCTGTAGAAGACTCATTTTTTGCTACAGCATCTTGACATTTGATGAGAATGTTTATCTAAATGATATCTAAGCCAAGTTCGAAATATGGGTCATGTAGAGTAAAAAACTAGCTCACTAGGCCAAATTGAAGGAAAATCTTGTTAACACTTTGGATGCCGCTTTTTTGGCTACAGCAGCTTGAAATTTGGTCAGAATGTTTATCTAAATTATATCTAGTTGAAGGTCGAATATGGTCACTAGGCCAAATTGAAGGGAAATCTTGTTAACACTCCGGATACTGCATTTTTAGCTTGAGCATGAAGAAACTTTATCAGAATGTTTAGTTTGATGATATTTAAGTCAAGATATAACATGGGTCATGTTGGGTCAAAAAGCAGGTCACTAGGTCAAATTGAAGGAAAATCTTGTTAACACTCTAGATGACGCATTTTTTGCTACAGCATCTTGACATTTGAATAGAATATTTATCTAAATGATATCTAAGCTGAGTATAATAGTCAAATATGGGTCATGTAGGGTCAAAAACTAGGTCACTAGGCCAAATTGAAGGAAAATCTTGTTAACAATTTGGATGCTGCAATTTTTGCTTCCGCAGCTTGAAATTGTGTCAGAATGTTTGTCTGAATTATATCTAGGTCAGGTTCGAATATGGGTCATATTGGGTCAGAAACAAGGTCAATAAAGGAAATTATTGTTCAAACTCCTGAGTCTGCATTTTTACTTTGAGCAAGTTGAAACTTTGTCAGAAGTTGTCTTGATGATATCTAGTCCATGTTGGAATATGGGTCATATCAGGTAAAAAAATATAGATCACTAGGCCAAATGAAGGAAAATCTTGTTAACACTGTGGAGGTTGCATTCAGAAATATTGTCTTGATGTGTTTTGCATTGCAGTACATTGTATAATTCAGGTGAGCGAACTAGGGCCATCATGGCCCTCTTGTTTATGTAAAGGGTAATGAGTAAAAACAGACAAACCAAGTATATGATTTGGCAATTTGATTGTAAGAACTTTAACGCAGACTGTCAATCCAGAGGTTGTGAGCTTCAACATGGCCAACATTCTAATAACATTTGATAAACAATGGGACAAGTATCATCTGTTTAAATGAAAGTTTAATAATTAAATAAAGATTCTGTTCATTTAGTCATTATTAGCATTTAATCCATTTTCCACATTGCTTTCAAAAGGTTGTCTGCTGCAAAGGCATCAGAAAGTGTCTATAAGTAAGTAAGTAAGTAAGTAAATTGTTTATTAAAATGACATGTGTATAGCATATAATAAAACATAATACAAAGTTTGTTGGAAAAACACCTGGCCCCTTGGGCCTATATGTCACTATATATAAAGGTATTAAATGTCAATGTACGTAAGTTCATGTATTCTTATCAATTTGTGGTTCTTGCAGTCTATATATATACACATCTACAAGAGAAAGTTGATGCAAGGCATCAATGTCACCGGAAAAGACTGCATTGATTTATTTTTTAACACGCATGTATTCTTGACTTTTATTAGTCTAAACATACACATAATGTTTTCATAAGGATTAATTCCAGGATTTTTGAAATTTCACATAGATCTACAAATTTCAGGATTTCTTTTGGTCAGGATTTTGGAAGTTTTGTATTTGTCAATAAAATCACAACAAATACATTTTGGGATTTAAATCTACATGCAATAAAAAGCTATTAAACCCTTTCCATGTCTGAAGCAACAATGAAAACCTTTAAATGCTTAAAACATTGAGAAAACGGTTAAATTGCTGAAGACATGAACTTCCTCCTTTTTAATAATAATTATAATACATATTTCACAGATGTTAAAATTTATCCTCATATGTTTAAAAAGTAGACCACACTTGAAACAACATATCAGCTAAATTGTTTATCTAAATCGTTGATGCATACAATATATGTTTGGCGCGAGAGAAATGCCAGTTACGAGTCCAATTACTATTTAATAGGTGGCAAGTATGAAATTAATTGGGTGCGAAAGAGCAGATTTTCTTTATTTCTAAATCTATTGTTTATCAGAGTTTGTTCTTCTCTTAATTATGCCCCCGCAAACAAAGTTCTGGGGGGGGGGGGGGGGGGCGTATATAGGAATCACCATGTCTGTCAGTCCGTCTGTCTGTCCGTCTGTCTGTCTGTCCGTATGTCCACATTTCTTGTAAGCACTACTCCTCCTAAACGGCTCAATAGATTTGGTTCAAACTTTACATGAAGGTTACACATCATTATGTAGATATGCATGAAAGAAGATCATTTGCCTCGGATTCTTCCAAGGGGAGAAAATTCAACTTAGAGGTTACCTGCGAGGGACTCCTGTGCACATACCTCCTCATTTCTTGTAAGCACTACTCCTCCTAAACGGCTCAATGGATTTGGTTCAAATTTTACATGAAGATTACACATCATATGTAGATATGCATGAAGGAAGATCATACGCCTCGGCTTTGGGAGGGGAGTGGTAGGTATTCTTCAGTGAGCTTTGCTCACAGTATTTCTAGTTTAACGAGGTATTGTGTGATTTTCCGCATTTTTTGCTGTAATAGAAATTTGGACGCCTGTGCTTCTCTATGCATTCCCCTGTATGGAAATGGTTGTTCATTTTAACAATATAAACTGTAGTGTGGGACGGGGGGTATCCTTTTGTGAGTTCACTCAAATTTCTTGTTTTTAACATATAAGGATTCGACTGCTGCATTTTGATAGAACGATAATCTGTAATGGTACTACCATAAATCTAAATATAATTGCTGGTTATCAGTGCTACAAGCGCTCAATTATTTTACGTATTTACAAAAGGTAATCGGTATAACCCAATCGTCCGTACAATTTGAGTGGATTCTATGAGTACAATAATATAATATGAAATAACCACATAATTGAACAAATCATGTTTATCATCTATGTCTTCATAGGTGATTATATATCAAACTCCTCCTATGGCAAAATGCTTTTGCAACATATTTACATAACTTTCGCACATGATGTTTCATTAAAAGACACAACTTTAGTTCTGGTGATAAGGGTACAAAATCCTTAGAGGTAATAAACCACATCTTAGCTGAGCTAAATATGAGCGTTCACATTTTAATAAATTCAGCTTAACATATGATTCAAGTTGGAAAGTAATTTTAAACAGATTATAAGTTCTCAGTTTTGGTGATTGTTGTATATTGCAAGTCCATTGGTTGATGAAATAATCTTTTATACGTTGTTCTGCTATATTCATTCTAATAAAAGGTATGTTGTTGAAATAGTCGTGTAAACATAGTTTCTCCAGTATGGCTTTTAAGTCAAAGCACCAGTTTTTCTCACATACACTATAATCATGTTGAAAAACCTGTTTGATTAATCAATATTAGTCTGTTCTAAAATCGGATAATTGTCAACCACTGTCTAAACATGCTCGGTAGCCATCCCGTGTTACCAGTTAATGAGGGAAAGGGTTAATGACCATTATTTTCAAAACTGAAGGACAGTTTTCATCCCTATAAATCCTATTTCTTTACAGGTATCCTACCATTTACAAGAAAATGAAGAACTCATGAAAGACAGCGACAAGGTGTGTAAAGTACTCAACATTATATGTGAGAACGCCATGAAGTCCAAGGATACTGATGAAATCATGGCATTGAAAGCCCATTATTTTGCTACTGTCATCAGAAAGGCTAAAGAAGCAGATAACCTTGACAAGTGGCTAAAAAGGTAAGGTAGAGGGAAATTTTGTGTTATGTTCTTACCTCTTTAATTGAGCCTCAAACTCTCAGTGAGACAAATCTTTTGAGCATCCACAACATAGGGTTTGGTTTGGTGACAAGAGAGAGAAGATCCTTTTGAGCACCCAAAACATGAGTTTGGTTTAGTAACAAGAGAGAGACGATACTTTTGAGTACCTAACATACAGGGTTTGATTGAGAGATAAGAGAGAGATATTTTGTTGATTTCATCATATGAGGCATCCCACGAGAAAGCTAACATTGTGGACTCTGTGTAAAGCATCGCCCGCATCAGCCTAAGCATGCCACACAGGCTAACCCGGACAGATACTTTTCGCTTCCTGTTGATTTTCTGTTTCAGGAATCATTACTCCATACCTCTATCCCCTTGAGACAGAATGTGTTGGACCGGATTAGCCTGCGCTGGCTAATCTGGGTCGATACATTACGCAGAGTCCATAATGTGGGTTTTCTTTTGGAACGGCTCATAAGTATTTAGTTTATAGGTGTTAAACATTGTGAATTTGATTCTTTACAGTTTGGTGAAAGGAAGAGATAAAGATGGCCACCCGGAACTGCAGGACCAGCTGATTAGACAGTCGCTTAAAGAGTTCCCTTACCCCGAGTCTCAACTGTTGATAAACATGGTCAAACAACTCTCACAGACCAAAATTGTAAGTCTCATAATCATATTTAAGTCTTTCCCGAATATAGACGCATTTTGACGCCTCGGCAGCAGAAGACTTGGAATCATTGTGGCAAAAGGAGAAATATCTAATGATGAGAAATTTCTCCATTTGCCACAAAGATTTGATCTCTATTCAATAATGAAACTTTCATTTTTGGCGATTTTCTATATTTTGGACTTTTGATAATTTCAGGTTGGCAGATTTTCAAATAATTTTGTAGAAATGTTCCTTAAGTGACCCTCTATCAGATTCCTTCAAGCCATGTTGATTGGTCGAAAAACATGGGTGCCAGGGGGCAGGGCTATTTTGGGTTTTATGGCTTGAGTGAAAACTTAAAAAATCTTCTCCTCCGAAAGTGTTTGGCCGATTTTCAAATAATGTTGTAGAAATATTCCTAGAAATGTTCCTTAAGTGACCCACTAACAGATTCCTTTAAACCATGTTGATTGGTCGAAAACTGGCCGCCAGGGGGCGGGGCATATATGGCTAAAGTGAAAAAAAATTAAATCAGGTGAGCGATCCAGGGTCAGCATGGCCCTCTTGTTTCAAGGTTGCAGATATTCACCTCAAACATTTATAAAATTAAGCATCAATCCTTTCTTTGATACAGGAAGCATTTTAACCCTTTCCCACATACAACAATTCTGCAGCAGATGACTTTCAAAATATCTAGACAAAATATGGAACAAATTATAAAAGATTAAGAAAGTATAATTAATTGAAAGAGTTGAAAGCATTGTGGCAAAAGGAGAAATTGTTGTTCTGAGCAATTTCTCATTTTGTGTCAATGTTTTCAAAAAACGTCTGTTATAAAGGCGTCAGAAAGCGTCTCTATTTGGGAATGGGTTAAAATGCCTTTGCACCAGATTTCTTTTGAAAAGAATGTGAATCTTGAATAAGTTTTTCAAACAAAGCATTGACAAAAGAAAACATCACATCAGGTAAACCAATTCATTTGAGCCTATCAGACTCATTTATGTAGTAGTTTGAGCCTTGGCTATAAGAGTCGAAGACCTGAGTTTTATCCCTTACCTAGATAAACCATTATAATCCCTTTCTGAAGCCTCTGCAGCGACAACTTTTAAAAACATTGTGGCAAAAGGAGAAATTGCTTGTATTGAATAATTTCTCCCTTTATCATGTTTACCACATGGTTACAAAGACTTCTGCTGCAGAATGGCTGTATGGGGGAAATGTTAAGTGGAGTTATCATGTCTTTAGCTCCGAATATAGTGCTTATTGCTGAACTAAACCCTATGTTGTGGGCACTCTAAACAATTATCCCACTGAGAAAATTCTGAGAGTACCCGCAACATAGGCTTTAAAAATCAAATAAAAATTTATGATCATGAAATGTACCTCTCATCCAGAGCTCTGTAGTATTTGGCAATTTTTTTTTTTTTAAATGCATCTTCATACAGAGCAGACTTGGAAGAGGCTATGCTCAAGCACGGTCTCACCAGGGTCTTCACTGTAAACATATATGTTAAACTCACCTTAATGGATTGTCTGACAGAAAACAGAAATGGCCCCTCTTGTTTTTAGCTCGACTATTCGAAGAATATGAGAGCTTTACTACTCGCCCCAGCGTCGGCATCGGCGTCCGATAAAGTTTTAGGGCAAGTTGGCATTTTCATTCATAAGTATTTGTGCTAGGGCTTTCATATTTGGAATATAGTTTACACCTTTTAGCTTTCTTCACATTGAATGCTGAAGATGCTGAGTGTGACCTTCTTTTTCGGGTAAAAAACATGATTTTGGGTGGTTAAAGGTTTAGGGCAAGTTGGGATTTTCATTATTTGTTACTATTTAGCTCGCCAGTACGAAGTACAGGAGAGCTTATGTGTTACCCCCGGCGTCGGCACCGTCGGCGGTGGCGTAGACACCTAGGTTTAAGGTTTGTGTTTAATGTTTTCATTTGGGTTTTAAGGGTTTATACCTTTAGGAACCATTTGTCATCCATCTACGCACACCACTACACCCGTCCTGACCCTGGGTCAAGGTGAAGGTAATTTCTACTTGGTTCTACTTGGTTCAGTTACAAGGTTTAAGGTTTGCGTTTAACGTTTAACATATCACTCTGCATTCACTATTATGACATTGATTGCTTTCATATTTAGTTTATACATTTAGGAACTATTGGTCGTCCATCTACGCACACCACTACACCCGTCCTGACCCTGGGTCAAGGTCAAGGTCATTTCTACTTGGTTCTACTTGGTTCAGTTACAAGGTTTAAGGTTTGCGTTTAACGTTTAACATATCACTCTGCATTCACTATTATGACATTGATTGCTTTCATATTTAGTTTATACATTTAGGAACTATTGGTCATCCATCTACGCACACCACTACACCCGTTCTGACCCTGGGTCAAGGTCAAGGTCATTTCTACTTGGTTCAGTTACAAGGTTTAAGGTTTGCGTTTAACGTTTAACATATCACTCTGCATTCACTATTATGACATTGATTGCTTTCATATTTAGTTTATACATTTAGGAACTATTGGTCATCCATCTACGCACACCGCTACACCCGTTCTGACCCTGGGTCAAGGTCAAGGTCATTTCTACTTGGTTCAGTTACAAGGTTTAAGGTTTGCGTTTAACGTTTAACATATCACTCTGCATTCACTATTATGACATTGATTGCTTTCATATTTAGTTTATACATTTAGGAACTATTGGTCCATCTACGCACCCCACTACACCCGTTCTGACCCTGGGTCAAGGTCAAGTTATATCAGAGTTATTGCCCCTTTTCTGTCTAAAAATCTAACTTTTTCGTCACGTTTTCAAATAACTTTTTTTCTACTCAAAGAATTAGATTGAAACTTCTGACAAATGTTTATATCAATGTGTGTGATTGGTTCACAAAAGGGGGATAATCCAAATAATTTTATATCAGAGTTATTGCCCCTTTTCTATCAAAAATTTAAATTTTCTGACAAGGCGCCGGCAGGTGACACACGTGCTCCGGGGAGCACTCCATTCTAGTTGAACTTAGAATTTTTGTCAAAAGTATTGAAAAGGTGTATTATCTTGCAATAGGTGATCCTGTGCGACTTTACCTAATACTTTAACTGTTCTGAAGTAGGCCCTGATATACGATGGCCCTGATAGGCGAGCTATATTGTCCTCCGACAACTCTTGTTCTCAATAAGATTATGGCGTTCATATTTGGAATATAATTACAACTTATACATTTCTTCACATTGTATGCTGAAGATGCTGATTTTGACCTTCTTTTTGAGGTAAAAAACATGATTTTGGGTGGTTAAAGTTTTAGGGCAAGTTGGGATTTTCATTTAATTTTTAAATTCTCTCAATAAGCACTTGTGTTAGGGCTTTCATATTTGGAATATAATATTATATAATACCTTTCCTTATATTGTTAGCTGAAGATGCTGATTTTGACCTTCTTTTTGCGGTAAAAGACATGATTTGTAGTGGTTAAAGTTTTTGGGCAAGTTGGCATTTTCATTTAATTTTTTAATTTTTCTCAATAAGTACTTGTGTTAGGGCTTTCATATTGGGAATATAATTTACATATGATACCTTTCTTCACATTATATGTTGAAGATGCTGAGTGTGACTTTTTGAGGGTAAAAAACATGGTTTTTGTTTGATTTTGAGAATTTGAGATAAATTCATAATTTTTAGTTACGTTTCTTTCTAATTGTGAACATTCATTTATGAAATATAATTCTTCAACATATCAAATGTGTTTTGGTGTCAAACATTTGGATTTTTTTTTTTTAAGGTTTTGCTATTTTTAGATCGGTCAGTTTCAACATTTGCGTTTAGCTCAACATCAAAGGTTCATCATTCAAGTCACTTCATACTTAACACATTTGTTAAGAACATCGTACAATTAGGTTAGATAACTCCGTTATATTATGTCCCTTGATTGAATTAGGAAATTTGATTTTTAAATTATATATATTTATGTATGTATCTGTTCAGTTGCTTTTACATATAGAGTATATAATATGATTTAATAGTACTTAAGTGCAATATAATGAAATAGTACTTTATGTGAATAAGCGTTATATAGTCAAGCGCGCTGTCCTCCGACAGCTCTTGTTTAGCTCACCTGTCACGTAGTGACAAGTTGAGCTTTTGAGATCGCCCTTTGTCCATCGTCCGTCGTTTGTCCACAATTTCTTGTGAACACGATCAAGTCTTCATTTATTAGGATTATCGCCCTTTAAAATTGGCAAAATTGCTATAATTGACCTTGTGAACAAGTATAAGTCATCATTTATTATCCGGTGTTTATCAAACTTATACAGTAGCTAGATATACATGAGAGCTCAGTTCCTTTCTGAATTATGGCCCTTTAAAATTGGCAAAATTGTTATCTATTTTTGTAGAACAATTAAATTAGCACACTTAAACACTTACTCAGGTGAGCAATATAGGGCCATCATGGCCCTCTTGTTGCAATATGTTGTTAAATGATGTCAAAGCTGATTAAGATCCCAAATATGTTATATTAGAAGCTTCTGTAACATCCAAGACTTCAATATTGGTAGAAATGGCTTTCCATTCTTTTCACTCGGGATTGTTGGGTTAGCATTGTGACTGACTTTTGATCACTTGTTTCTGGATAAATGAACCAGAAGAACTGGTAATTTACGCAGGAAACATGTGATATAACTGAAATATTTATTTAAAATATGGTTTAAACAAACAGAATCTTTACTTTGACCTCCTTTGACTGGTTAACAAACTGAAGCTCAGGATCAGACTTAGGATTTGAAGATTGTTCTGGATATGCAATGGTTGGCAATGCCCAATTGTTTGGTTTGTTTTACTGAAATGGACACTAATTAATTATTTTTCTTCTTTAAAGGGAGATCACCCAACTTCATGCAATATCCTTATGCAAGGAGTAAATGGACAGAAGTTTGCCTTTGATGAAGAGATAGAATGTTACACATGTGGGGAGATGAAACCTTCATGTGGCGAGATGAAAGCTAAACATTGTACAGAATGTAAAGTGGTAGGTATCCTTTTATCACATATACAAAATCTGCAGCAGATAACTTTGAAAACATCTGAGGGGAAAATATAGAAAATCTCTAAATGTCAGGTTACTTTTGACACAGTTGATTTTTTTTTTTAGAAATGAGATGTTGCTTGTTTTTAGCAGTTTCAGCAGTTTCACCTTTTACCACAATGTTTTCCACAGTGATCTGTTTCTAATTCAAAGGATTACAGAAATGAGTTGAAATCTTGATAGTCAAACAATTTTGTTACAACTTATGTACTGTTAAAGCTTTAAAGAACCTAGCCTGGTACATGGCGTACTATAGTTAATAAGTATGTCTGGCATGAACAAAATATGGTGACTTGCATTGTAGTCTGATATCCTGCATGATATAGTTTGTCAGGCACCCTATATATTATAGTAAATTGATATTGATTGGTTGAAAAATATGGCCACCAGGGGGTGGGACTGTTTTGCCTTATATTGCTAAAGTGAAAACTTTAAAGATCTTCTTCTCCAAAAGTATGTAGAAGATTTTAAAATAGTTTTTTAGAAATGTTCCTTGTTGCCTAATATAGTGGAGCAGTACTGGCCCTCTTGTGCCTCTTATTTGTAAACTCTACAGTGGGAAAGCACGACTTCATGATGTAAGGATTGGGCCAGGTATTTCCAGAATGCAGCATAATTATGTTATCTGTTTTCAGGCAGCCTATTGTGACCGAATATGTCAGAAGTTACACTGGTCAACTCATAAGAAATTCTGCGCAAGTCTTGCAGGTAAAAAGTACTACATTGATGTCACAACCTGTTATCATGTACAGTGGGATCTGTGTATACCCTTTCCCTCATAAAGACGCTTTCTAACGCCTCTGCAGCAGACTGCTTTTTGAAAACATAGTGACAAAAGAAGAAATTGCTCAAAACGAGCAATTTCTCCTTTTGCCACAATGTTTTCCACTTTTAGTCATAGGTTATCAATTCAATTATAGAGAAAATATGTTCAAAGTCGTCTGCTGCAGAATTGTCGTATGAGGGAAAGGGATAAAGACCAACCCATGGGAAGACAACACTGCGGTCTTATTCACAGATGGTCTTTCTTTACAGGGTCATTTATGTGTAATTTGAAAATAAAAAGTTCAGTTGCTATAGACAGGGAACTGTTATTCCTAGGTGGTCTTTAGTTGATTGATTGATTGGGGTTTAATGCCGTTTTCAACAATTTTTCAGTCATATCACGGCGACCAATTCACCTACTCATGCGTTTCCTGGTTTTCCCACACCAGTACACCACACAACATACTTTCCAAGCAATTGGCTGCTTTTCCACATAGACTGTTAAACAGCCCATTGGTGAAAGACGAGTGACGCAGGTCACAATGACTTTTGTCAAACATCGGAAATAGTGTTGGCCGAGCCGGGATTCGAACTCACAACCCCTGGCCACTTTATTTAGACTTTTCAAAATTTATAATATTTGGGAAAAAGAATAAAACATCAAACAAAAGCAACCTATGATAATTCATGTTCTAATTTTTAGCTCACCTGTGTACGAAGTGCTCAAGGTGAGCTATTGTGATCACAATTTTTTTTCCCGTGTCCATCCCGTGTCCATCCGTTGTGCGTTGTCAACAATTGCCTTGTTAACACTCTACAGGCTACATTTTGCATCCTATCTTCATGAGGGATTATAAGAACATTCATCTCCATCAAATCTTGGATAAGTTCGAAACTGGGCCATATGATGTCAAAAACTAGGTCAAATTGAAGGAAAATCTTGTTAACACTCTAGAGGCCTCAATAATTGCCTTAGCAATTTTGTCAGAATGTTTGTCTTTATGATATCTAGGTCAAGTTTGAATATAGGTCATATTGGGTCAGAAACTAAGTCACAAGGCCAAATTGAGGGAAAATCTTGTTAACACTGTAGCAGCCGCATTTTTGCTTCAGTATCTTCAAATTTGAATGTTTGTCTTAATGATATCTAGGCCAAGTTCAAATATGGGTGATATACAGTGTTAAAAACTAGTTCACTAGGCCAAATTGAAGGAAATATTTTTATTTTTACTTTAAGAAAGTTGAAACTTGTCAGAATGTTTGTTTTGATGATATCTAGTCCATGTTCGAATATGGGTCATATATGGTAAAAAAAAAGAAGGTCACTAGGCCAAATGAAGGAAAATCTTGTTAACACTCCAGAGGTTGCATTTTGAATCCTTATCAGAATAATTGTCTTGATGTGTTTTGCATTGGAAATCATTGTGCTTAATTCAGGTGAGCGATCTAGGGCCATCATGGCCCTCTTGTTTCTTTTTTTCTGTAGTAATTTTATATTTAGAAAATTTTGTATAAATAATTTGTTAATATTATTATAGATTATAGAGAACAAGGGTATGAAGTATTTTCATTGAATGGCTCCATTATATCATCTTAATGTTAGAAAGCATTTAAACTGAATTTTTTTAAAAATATTTTACTAGAGGACTATAAAAGAATTCAAGAACAGAAAGAGAAAGAAGAAGAATTAGCAAAACAGAACATATTGAAACAAGAGAAAGAATTAGCTGAAATAAAGAAACTTGGGACTGCTGATAACACACAATCAAATAGTGAAGACAAAGCAGCAACAAATGATGGGACAAAACCCAAGGTTACTAAAAGCAAAAAGGCAAAAAGCAAAAAATCCAGTAGTAAAGACAAACCAGCAACAAATGATGGGACAAACAAAGCCACAACATCCAGTAGTGAAGACAAACAAGCAGCAACAAATGTCTTGACCGACACCACAGGTAATAAGGTGGAAGGCCAAAAATAAAATTCCTGTTTCTTGAAAAAGAGTTTACAACTCTTTCTTGAAAATTTGGAGAGTGCTTGACCTTAACCCTTTCCCTCATACAACAATTCTGCAGCAGACGACTTTGAACATATTTTGTCAAACAATAGAAAATCTCTTTAATTGAATGGATAACCTAGGACTTAAAGTGAAAAACATTGTGGCAAAAGGAGAAATTGCACGTATTGTGCAATTTCTTCTTTTGTCACTATGTTTTCAAAAAGCCGTCTGCTGCAGCGGCGTCAGAAAGCGTCTATATGAGGGAAAGGGTTAACCCTTTCTCACCTGTAGATGCATTTTGACACCACTGCAGCAGACAACTTTTTGAAAACATTGTGGCAAAAGGAGACATTGCTCATGGTGATGAGCTTTTTAGCTCACCTGTGCACGAAGTGCTCAGGGTGAGTTATTGTGATCGCCCTATGTCCGGCGTCCGTTGTCCATCGTCCGTCGTCCGTCAACATTTTCTCCTCTGTAACCGGTGGGTCAACTGGGATGAAACTTCACAGAAAGCATCCTCTCAATGTCCTCACCAGAATTCCTTAACATTTTTGGGATCCATGCAGAATTCTGGTTTCCATGGCAACGAAATGAAAAAAACTTCAAAATTCTTAAAAAATCTTCTCCTCCGAAAGTGTCAGGCCGATTTTCAAATTATTTTGTAGAAATGATCCTTGGGTGACCCTCTATCAGATTCCTTCAAGCCATGTTGATTGGTTGAAAAACATGGCCGCCAGGGGGCGGGGCTATTTTGCCTTTTATGGTTATAGTGAAAACTTAAAAAATCTTCAACATCTTCTCCTCAGTAACCAGTGGGTCAATTGGGATGAAACTTCACAGAAAGCATCCTCTCAATGACCTCACCAGAATTCCTTCAATTTATTGGGATCCATGCAGAATTCTGGTTTCCATGGCAACGAAACGAAAAAAACTTCAAAATTCTTCTCCTCCCAAATTGGTTGGCAGATTTTGAACTTATTTTGTAGAAATGTTCCTTGGGTGACTCTCTATCAGATTCCTTGAAGCCATGTTGATTGGTCGAAAAACATGGCCGCCAGGGGGGGCGTTTTTTTTTTGCCTTATACGGCTATAGTGAAAACTTAAAAAATCTTCTCCTCCAAAAGTGTCAGGCTGATTTTCAAATAATTTTGTAGAAATGTTTCTTGGATGACCCTCTATCAGATTCCTTTAAGCCATGTTGATTGGTCAAAAATTATGGCCGCCAGGGGGGGCGGGGCTATTTTGCCTTATATAGCTATAGTGCAAACTTAAAAAATCTTTTTCTCCAAAAGTGTCAGGCCGATTTTCAAATAATTTTGTAGAAATGTTCCTTGGATGACCCTCTATCAGATTCCTTCAAGCCATGTTGATTGGTCAAAAAACATGGCCACAGGGGGTCGGGGCTATTTTGCCTTTTATGGCTATAGTGAAAACTTAAAAAATCTTCTCCTCCAAAAGTGTCAGGCCGATTTTCAAATAATTTTGTAGAAATGTTCCTAGGGTGACTCTCTATCAGATTCCTTTAAGCCAAGTCGATTGGTCGGAAACTATGTCCGCCAGATGGCGGGGCTTATATAGCTAAAGTGAAAAAAAAAATCAAGTGAGCAATTCCAGGGCCATCATGGCCCTCTTGTTTAGCTCTACTGAGCACGATAGATAACTGAGGCCAAAATTATCAGTGAAGTCATTGTAATGTAAAATTAGTTTCCTAGCATGTGTATATAATATGTAAACTTACAAAAACTTGAACAAATCCGACCAAGTTGTGAATTTTGTGATCAGCAGCCAGTTTTATCATTTCCCTTGGGTGGCTGCTGATCGCAAATTTGACTGTACTGTTTACCAAAATATTTAAGAATCAACTACAGCAGATCTGTTGTATGTTCGAAGAAGCTAAGAAAACTTTTCAAGACCTTGAAATATCTTTGAAATTTAAACATGCTGATAACTTATAAATATCAGGGTTACTTTGTAAAATATGTGTTTAACCCTTTCCCACATAAAACAAATCTGCAGCAGGCGACATTGGAAACATACCCGCAAAATTATGGATTTATTCTTTTAAAGAAAGTGTATTTATTAAATAGAATTGAAAATATTCTGGCAAATGAAGAAGATGCTCATGATGATTGGTGACCCTCTACCAAGATTGTTCAAATTATTATAATCTTTCGATAAACATGGCCACCAGGGGGCATTGCATATTTTCCTTGTGTGCATTGAGTAAGTACAATGAAAACTATTTAATTTCTTTTAACCCTTTCCCTCATATAGACGCTTTCTGATGCCTCTGCAGCAGACAGCTTTTTGAAAACATAGTGACAAAAGAAGAAATTGCACAAAACGTGCAATTTCTCCTTTTGCCACAATGTTTTCCACTTTTTGTCATAGGTTATCCATTCAATTATGGAGATTTTCTATTTTTTGACAAAATATGTCCAAAGTCGTCTGCTGCAGAATTACCGTATGAGGGAAAGGGTTAAATCAGGTGAGCAATTTAGGACCATCATGGTCCTGCTGACTTAATGTTTTCAAAGTTGTCTGCTGCTGATTTATTGTATGTAGGAAAGGATTAACTTAAACCCATCTGTAATTGAAAAGTGAAATTGTTGAATAGAATTTAAAACATTGTGGCTAAAGGGGAAAATCCTTTATTCTGTCATTTATATAGATTTTTTCATATTTCCCCCCCAGGGTGTTCTTAAAAAGGTCTGCTGCAGATTTGTTGTATGTGGATATGGTATGCCAAATGTAATTATTTCCCTTACAGGTGATAAGACGAAAGAAGAAGATGAAAATATTCCAGACATTAATACAATACTGTCAGATCCAGCCATTCGGAGGGCTTTTCAGGTAAAAAAAAAAGGCCTGAGGGTTTCCTTTAATTTGTGTTGGTTGAGGGGGGGGAAAGATAGATATCCTTCCGTATGTGCATGTTGATCAAGATCTGGACTGGTCGCAATTGCCCTATTGTTGGTTTTTGTCTCGCTGCCACAAAATAGCAAAAGCATGCCTAGGGTGTTGCTTTTCTGGCAGTGGCGTCAAACATTTGTGTTAAACTTAACATTTAACCCTTTCCCTCATATAGACGCTTTCTGACGCCTCTGCAGCAGACAGCTTTTTGAAAACATAGTGACAAAAGAAGAAATTGCTCAAAACGAGCAATTTCTTCTTTTGCCACAATGTTTTCCACTTTAAGTCATAGGTTATCCATTCAATTATAGAGATTTTCTATTTTTTGACAAAATATGTTCAAAGTCGTCTGCTGCTGAAATGTCGTATGAGGGAAAGGGTTAAGTTTGGTACTTTTTCTTTTTCTAAATAAGTGCTAGAGTTAGAGCTTTCAAAGTTAAATCACGGATGCATCTTGCACCCTTCTTCAATGAAGATGCTAAGTATGACCTTATTTTGGGGGTGAAAAACATGAATTTGTGTGGTTTTTAGTGGATTTTGAGAATTGGGAATAGCATCTTCATTTTTGTTAGAATTATTTAAAATTGAGCCGCACATTTAATGACAGTGGCCATTTTTTAAAACAGTAAATTGGAAAACTAATGGAGTTAAGGTAAATCAGGTGAGCGATATAGGACCATCATGGTCCTCTTGTTTTAAACCATTGTAACAAAAGGGGAAATGAAATCATTATACATTCATTAATAGAGATTTTTCATTTTTTTGCTTGGCTGTTTAGTGCAGATGTGTTGTAAATGGGAAAGAGTTAAAAGATAAACAGACATATATGAATTCTTTCTCTCTTCTAGGATAAAGAAATTGAAAAAGCCCTGAAGGAAATAAAGGAGGATCCCCTTAAAATTAAGAATTATACTGAAAATAAAAAGCTTCAGGATTTGATAGAAAGGATAACGGAAAAAATACCTCTGCCTAAAAAAGAGGACAAAACTCCAGAAGAAAAAGCAAAAGAGGCAAAGAATGCAATTTAGTGGCTAAAATAGAGGCTGATGGTTTTTGTTTGTACTGGTGAGTTATTGTGCCCCTCTTTATTGATTGATTGAGTGGGCTTTCATGATGTTTAGCTCACCTGTGCACGAAGTGCAAGGTGAGCGATTGTGATTACAATTTGTCCGGCGTCCGTCCGCCGTGCATCTTGCATCGTTAACACTCTACAGGCTACATTTTGCATCCGATCAAAAAGTTTATCAGACCATTTATCTCCATCAAATCTTGGACAAGTTCGAAACTGAGCCATATGAGGTCAAAAACTAGGTCACTAGGTCAAATTGAAGGAAAATCTTGTTAACACTCTGGAGGCCACATTTTCAACTTGAGCATGTTGAAACGTTATCAGAATGTTTGACTTGATGAAATGTAAGTCAAGTTCAAACATGGGTCATGTTCGGTCAAAAAGTAGGTCACTAGGTCAAATTGAAGGAAAATCTTATTAACACTCTAGAAACCTTAATATTTTCTTCAGCAGTTTGAAATTTAGTCAGATTGTTTATCTGGAGGCTGCATTTTTCTCTTCAGCAGCTTGAACAATTTTCAGAATGTTTGTAGGTCAAGTTTGAATATGGATCATATTAGTTCGAAACTAGGTCACTATGCCAAATTGAAGGTAAATCCTGTTAACACTCTGAATACTGCATTTTTAACTTGAGCAAGTTAAAAAACTTTATCAGAATTATTGTCTTGATGATTTGTAGGTCAAATTCGAAAATAGGTCATGTTGGGTCAAAAAGTACGTCACTAGGTCAAATTGAAGGAAAATCTTGTTAAAACTCAGAAGGCCGCACTTTTTTATTCAGCAGTTCGAAATTTAGTCAGAATGTTTGTCTTAATGATATCTAGGTAAAGGTTGAATATGGGTCATTTTGGTCAGAAACTAGGTCACTAGGTCAAATTGAAGTGAAATCTTGTTAACCCTTCCCCTCATATGAAAATTCTGCAGCAGACGACTTTGAACATATTTTGCAGATCACTAGGCCAAATGAAGGAAGATCTTGTTAACACTATGGAGGTTGCATTTTGAATCTTTGTCAGAATAATTGTCTTGATGTGTTTTGCATTATAAATCACATTGCATAATTCAGGTTAGCAAACTAGGGCCATCATGGCCCTCTTGTTTCAACAATTGTTCAGTCATATCCACATTCTCCACAAAACAGTCTTCCAAAACAACTGGCTGCTTTTCCACATAGACTGTTAACCCATTTGTGGAAGAAGAATGATGCTTGTCACAGTCTTGTATTGTTTTGCTTTTCTTTGTTTGTTTGTGTGTTTCATATTGTTTGTGTGTTCGCGACCTTTTGATAGAACATGCATTAACCTTTTAACTGCATAAATTTTATAAACAGGTTAATCATGAGAATATAGGTAATCTTTTTTATTTTTCAATACATATGTAATTCAATTATCTTTTCCAGGCATGCCACAGTTTTGGAACAATCAATGCTAGAGTCATGAAATATCAAAAATGAGACTAAAAGTATAATTTACTCTGTAATTTCAGGTGAGAGAAGTGACAAAGATAACAAACAATGGACGTGATACTAAGCTGATACCTGGTGGTAAACCCTTTCCCACTTACATCAAATCTGTAAATATGGAAAATCTCTTAAAAACAAAGTATTATTATCAAATAAAATCAAAATATTGTGGCAAAAGGGGATGAGCAGTCTCTCTCTTTGTCACAATGTTTTCAAAACTGTAAGCTGCAGACAGGTCAAAATGCATCTTTATGGTGGAAAGGGTTAAGGAAACTTTCTATAGTGTACTTACTTTTTAGGACGACCTTGCCTCAGTAGCAAATCAGAGGTCCTCAGCAGCCAATCCAGAGTCCTCCTCCGCCTCCTCTTCCAGCTCAGCAGTCCCAGCACAATGTGACCCAGGACAGCCTCCACCAATATCTAAACCCAGACAACAGTGTAAATATCAACAAAGACATCGATCTCTCAGCTTTAGTGCCACATGACGACAATAATAACAAAAGCCAGTAACCAGAAATTCAGAGACAGTTCCAGAAAAATAAACAGAAACAGTTCCAGAAAATAATCAAGAGACAGTTCCAGAAAAAATCCGGAAAAAATCACACAGAAACTTGAGATTGTATATAATAAAAATTGTCACTGATATTTTCAGACTGTGTTTTTTTGGGGGTCCTTTATCCTTACTTTACAAGTTATTTTAATTTCTATGTTAAAGTAGTATGGGACTTTACATTTTGGAAACTTGAGATTTTTAAACTATCTAAATGTTGGGCCTTTATTTTATTAATAAGTGGAAAAAAGAACAAGTATTTTCAATCAAAATTTCAAAGACAAAATGTATTACTCCATACACATTTTGCTTTAAGTTACAAAGCAATATGTGAAAATAATTTGTTCATCATCACAATGTTAGTGTCTCTGTATTCATTTTACTGCCACTGCTTTGTGGGAATAATGACAGGATCATCTTGTCCTGCCATGGCACCGAACCAGCCTTTGAGGTAAAGTAGTGGCCCAGGTATCTTCTAATTTGCCTCCCGTCCTGTGTTCCAGTGTTCCTTGTCCTCTCATGGTAAACATCCACATGTACTTTGTCATTTCTCCATGCCCCGGGGATAACATTCTGGTTCTGGTCCTCCAAGTCCATCAAGTTGTTGTGGGTGGCTGGATATCTCAGTCTGATGAGATTGTGAAGGAGCACACAAGTTGTGATGCTTTTCTGCATGTCTCTGGCTTCTGGTTCATGGTCCTCAGCAAAACTCGGAACTTGTATGCTAGAATACCAAAGGCATTCTCCACTACACGCCTGGCTCTGGAGAGTCTGTAGTTAAATATTCTCTCATGGTGCTCCATGTTTCTGATGGAAAACGGGTTCATCAGGCGCTTGTTGATCTCAAAAGCATTGTCCCCTACTGTGTAGTATGGGAAAGGAACGTCATCACCAGATAGAGACTTCTCTTCAGGGAGATTGAATATGTTGTTCAGATTATCCAGGCCTTTCTTCAGTTCTGACCCATTGGAGGTACTGCCATCGTTGCTGGAACCATCAGAGCCGACTTCAATCCAGAGAAACTGGTAGTCTGCGTCGACCAGGGCCATGAGGACAATGGAGAAGAAGCCCTTGTAGTTTCTGTACACAGAGCCAGTATTCCAAGGACAGGTTACCGCCACATGCTTGCCATCCAGAGCACCACAGCAGTGTGGAAATTGCCATCTCTTCTCAAACTGCTCAGCATTGGCGGTCCACTATTCAGTTGTAGTAGGACACTGGATCCCCTCGGCAGCAAACTCGGCTTTGATGGCATCGCAGACTTCATTAATGATGAGGGAGATGGCTTTTGGAGCAACTCTGAAGTTGTAGGACAGGCTTGGATAATTGTCACCGCAGGCCAGGTGTCGTAGAGTGATGGACAGCTGGGGACCAGGAGGGAGAGACTTTCTGTACCATGTGTCCTTCTTCTCTATTCTCATCGTAGAGGCCTCTGGGAAGTCTTGTGTTGTTGTAGAAGGCATTCTCATCTTCTGTCTTCAGCTCATTTAGTAGAGTGCTATAGTAGCCATAGCCTTCTCTTATTGTGTCAGGCAGCAATTTCCTAACCCACATAGACCTCGGTTTCCTCCTTCGCCTCGGTTTGCCCCTGCCCTGGAAAATAAAAAGTAAAACAAGATAAGTACATTATCGAATGCTAGAAAGGCAAATGACAAAGTGAAATAAGACAATTTTTCCCTGTAAGGGGAGGTGCTGGGCCTGTAAGAGTTGCTTCTCTGAGGTGCTTCAAAAGAAGCAATGCTGCTGTCTTCTTTTTCCTGGTTGTCTCATCATCAAAGTATGCTATTCTGCAGGAACTGAATTGTTATTGAAGCTTTGGGAGTTACACACGCCTCTGTTCTGTAGAGTTGCTCAGGACTGACTGAAGCTGGCCTTTTATATGTCCACGTTACCATGACACATGGGAAACGTTTGAGTTACTCAAATTCGGCTGTCTTCGCCGACACCGTGGTCCTATTTCGATGTCATCGTACTATAATACGATGGCTACACGATGGCATTGCGAGGGCTTCCCGTATTCGTGTTGCCTTCTTAAGACAATCGGGCAGCTTCTTGTTTTCTTCGTATTGTCTTCGTGAGATGAAAAATGCCCGATGGCACGGATAATCACACGAAGTAAAGACGAAGATGACACGATTTGACAAGATGCCCTCACGATGGCCTTACGAAGGGCAAAATTGACACACGAATTCAACACGAAAATGAACCTTCGCAAGATCTTTCAGCAGTTTTTGTTGGCATGCCAAAGATTTTGCCACCGCTCACGACGTTTCTGCCGAAGCGTGAGAAACTCCACTAGCGGTCATACGATGGCTTAAGATGCCCTCACGATTGGCCCGATTTGTTTACGATCAGAGCCGATTTTGAACATGTCCATCTGGTGTCAATTTCGGGACAGTGTGACGCAGGCATTAAAAATGTCAACAAACTAAGTTTAGAAACAATTGCTATATTACAGTGTAACTAACTTATCACTTGCTTTGCCGGAGTTTAACGTTATTCCAGTGATATCACGGCGGCCAATTAACCTAATGTGTGTTTCTTAGCTTTCGTGCACCTGTACTCCGCACATACTCTCCAAGCAATAGGCTACCTTCCAACAAACTGACAAATAATATCTAAAGACACAACCTTGAGCTAACACGGCAGCTTACCAACACTTACTTCCATTGTTCAGAAATTCATGCATACAAGTAATAATACATAACGGGAGGTAATATGGCTAGCTTTTTCTTGGTGCTTATTTTTCTCCGAAATCATTCATCCGAATGACCGAATAAACAATATAAACTTTCTAACATAGGCGTGACGGAAAATTGAATGAATTGGCTAATACCCACTTCCACTTCTTTGGTAAACGCCTAAGCTTCAAGTTATCATTTTACAGCACATGCGCATATCAAGTAGTCAGGGTAATTATGGAAATATATTGTTGAGAGTCATTATATTTCCACTTCAAATGCGCTTATCTGCAGCAGACGACTTATATATATATGGATATATCTATGAATGAACAGAAGTGGAAGCATTGTGGCATACAGAGACCTGTATCTCTAGGAAAAATGAAAAATTGCTTATAAGGAACAATTGCTCCATTTGTCACAATGTTTTCGAGAGTCGTCTGTTGTAGATGAGTCGACCGTGCCTAACGGTACTACGCCGATGATCGCATGACGTGGGCGGAAAGTTTCTTTTGTCAGTTGTATATTTTACGTGCACAGGAATATCGCTTACTCCGGGTCGTAATTTTCATGCATTCGTGACATTCACACAATTTAGCATTTTCTGAAAAAAAGAAACAGGTTGTGAACAATCCACTCCACAAACTAATTTTAAAGACTAAAGGATAGCAAAGATGGGGCTCAAAAAGAAGGTTCAATATCCGGTGATGTCTGAAAATGAAAAGAAACTGCAGGAAAAGGCATCAACAGGTAATAATAAATTTTATAACTAACTTTCGTTTTCGCTAAAATTCACAGTATCGTGTTTGGTTTTACAAGTGTGGTTCTCATTCATTTTGTCATATTTTAGCTGAGGGTTGTTCATTATCACGCCTGTATTTTTGTGAACAGAAAATAATTAAGACAGAGACTGGATGTTGGGGTATTATGTATTAAATAATTAATTCTCAGTAGTCAATATGATGGGGAGTTATTAGATAACCCTTTTCATACATCAAATCTGCAACAAGCGACTTTGAAAAATCTGGACAAAGTAAGATTTTTTTTAATAAAATTATGATGATTGAATTAACAGATCTCTAAATAAGGTGAGTAGTTCAAATCCTAAAACCCAAATTTGACACTCACCCTCAACAAGATGATTCTTTTGAGTAACCACAACATAGGGTTTGTTTGAGTCATAAGAGAAATATACGTCTGAATAGACTAGTTTACTCATCCCTAGTATCTAGTCGTTTGAATAGAGTTGACGACATTTTGAGAAAAGGAGAATTTTCTCTTCCAAAAATTATTACAATATTTAACAGTCGCGTCTTCTGTAATCTGTTACTGTTCCAACAGACTAACTTTTACCTTTAAATTACATTTCTATTCTAATTCAAAGCTTGGAAGTCAACATGTTTTGCTTTTATTCTAGATTATTCCTTTTGTAATTTGTTAATCTTAAGTTTTTGCTCAATTACTTGTCATAAAATTATTGTTTTCTCTACTTTAAAAAATATATATCCATGCTCATACACAATTGATGGAAAATCATTTATTGAGGAATTCAACATCATTTTAAGACTTATGGCCAATAGATATGGTTAAATGTGATACAGAATCATATTATCACAACTTTCCATTTAAATAAGCTGAATCAGCACAGTTAAGTCAGCTAATTTGATTTTCTTTTCTTCCTATGTTGTACCCTGCATGTAAGTTATAACCATTAAAGCTAATAAGCACTCACTTCCTTTATAAAGAGGATCAATATTTCTATATAGTTTTCTTTCAGATTTGTTGTATTTGGGAAAAGGTTTAAAAAAATATTCTTTGGCAGTCTGTACAGGGAGCTATTCCTTTTTAGCTCGACCGAGCACTAAGTGCTCAAGGCGAGTTATTCAACTTATTGTGATTAACATTTTGTATGTCGTGCAACCATCACCATCTTCTATGTAACCAGTGGGTCAATTGGGATGGAACTTCACTTAATCCATGCAGATTTCTGGTTTCTATGGCAACTAAGAAATAAGTTTTAAATTCTTTTCCTTCTAAACTGGCCAGCAGACTTTCAAATAATTTTGTAGAAATATTCCTTTGGTCAATCTCTACGAGATTCCTTCAAGCCATGTTGAACAGTTGATAGGTCTAAAGACATGGCCACCAAGGGCTGGGAGTTTATTATCCCCTCGTCAAACAGAGTTTGAGAGGGGATATAGTAACGGGGCTGTCCGTTTGTGCGTCTGTGTGTCCGTCCGTAACAACCTTGTGACCACTCTACACTGAACATCCTTTGGCCGATCTTAACCAAACTTGGTATACAGTTATTATAACGCAAGGTCTAGAAGCCTATTTATTTTCAAGGTCATACAGTCAAGGTCAAAATTGGACTTTGACTATTTTCCCATATATATATAACAACCTTGTGACCACTCTACACTGAACATCCTTTGACTGATCTTAACCAAACTTGGTATACAGTTAGTATATATGGCAAGGTCTAAACGCCTATTCATTTTCAAGGTCATAGGGTCAAGGTCAAAATTGGACTTTGACTATTTTCTGATATAACAACCTTGTGACCACTCTACACTGAACATCCTTTGACTGATCTTAACCAAACTTGGTATACAGTTAGTATATATGGCAAGATCTAAACGCCTATTCATTTTCAAGGTCATAGGGTCAAGGTCAAAATTGGACTTTGACTATTTTCTGATATAACAACCTTGTGACCACTCTACACTGAACATCCTTTGACTGATCTTAACCAAACTTGGTATACAGTTAGTATATGGCAAGGTCTAGAAGCCTGATCTTGATCACAAGAGAACTTGATGTGATGATTAAATACCGAGGGGATGCATCCGCTTTGTGGTGCCCTTGTTACCTTTTATGTCCAGAGTGTAAGATTTAGAAAATGATCTTCTAAGAAAATAGGAATTCGTCATGGCTGATTGGTTTGCATCAAGGATTTGGAACAGAGTGTCCCAGGTTTGATCCCCAGTCATGGATGGTCATTGTTGAGCACCCTTGGGCGAGGCATATTTCCTTGCTGCTGGTAATGGTTTGTTTACCCAGAAAGCATGAGTAATTGTACTGCTGCTGTGAACTAATGTTGAAAATGGTGTAAAACCCCAATATAACAAAAAACAAATTCTAAGATAAAATGAATTTTGAAATACTAACCAGTACATCAACATTTCTTTGGTGAACTATCAGTTTCCTCAAATCATATTAATTTAACAAAAGACAGACAGCATATGGGTTAGGTTTTTCGCCTTGTGGCAGTGGAGCTATACTGGTCCTCTTAGTCCTCTTGTATTAGCTTACCTCACCGCAAAATGAGATTGTGATTGACTGTGTCACTGTGGTTTGCATGACAAATCACATTGCATAACTCAGGGAACAAACAAGGTCATGACCCTGGCCTCTTGTTATTATAAAAGACTACATCACCCTCTAGTATGAGGTATTATATAATCCTGTATCAGTTTATACAAATGAAGTGCAACTATAATGTTTCAGGAACTTTGGAAGAAGTGAAGGACCTATTGCAGGAAAAAGATGTCAAAGTAGACTGCTTAGATGAGGTAAAAACTTACAAACAACAAATCTGTGCAGACGACTGTGAAAACATCTAGACGAATATGGAAAATCACTATGAATGATGATAATATAATTATTGAATACAGTTGAAAACATTGTAGCAAAAGGAAAAAGATTCATGCAGCAGATGATATCATTTTTGCAAAAGACAAAATTGCCCATCCATTTGTCTCATTAACTATTTGATATCATAAGTATATTGTCATTGTTTTCTTTAGAGATGTTCCATATTTTTGACAAATGTTTTCGAAGTTGTATGCAGATTTAGGGGGGTTTAACCCTTTCCCTCATATGACAATTCTGCAGCAGACGACTTTGAACATATTTTGTCAAATAATAGAAAAACTCTATAATTGAACGGATAACCTATGATTAAAAGTGGAAAACATTCTGGCAAAAGGAGAAATTGCTCTTTTTGAGCAATTTATTCTTTTTTACTATGTTTTACAAAAAGCCGTCTGCTGCAGAGGCGTCAGAAAACGTCTATATGAGGGAAAGGATTAAATGACCTACGAAGCAATGGATATATTTTTGAAAGTCCAGATAATTGATTTTTCACCAGCTGGCAATAATAGCACTTTTATCAAACTGTGGATAGTGTTACCTACACATCATTGATTTTACATCAGTGTGGGAGAAGTGATAATAATGAAATCAACCCTTTACTCTGCAGGAAGAGGTCTTAACCCTTTCCCTTGAAACAACTACAGCAGACTGACCTGAAATTTTAAAATATATAGAGTAAAAAACATTGTTCATGAGCAATTTATCCATTTGCCACAATGTTTTCAAAAATCGTCTGCTGTTGATAAAAAAAATGGTAAATTGCTCGTTTTGAGCAAGCAATTTGTGCTTTTGTCATAATGTTTTCAAAGGTCGTCTGCTGGAATGGTGTCAAAAAGGGTATGTATGTGGAAAAGGGTTAATTTATCATCTTTTGCTATATTGATTTTGAAGACTAACTTACACAATCCTTATCCTATATGAACCAAACTTGTTCTCAATCTTTATGAACATAATTTCTTGGCCAGGATCAATTTCTTGCTATGGCCCCTCACCATGTGTATATATCAGGTAATAGTTTTAACCCTTTCCCTCATTGACGCTTTCTGATGCCTCTGCAGCAGACAGCTTTTTGAAAACATAGCGACAAAAGAAGAAATTGCTCAAAACGAGCAATTTCTCCTTTTGACACAATGTTTTTCACTTTCAGTCATAGGTTATCCATTCTATTATAGAGATTTTCTATTTTTTTTACAAAATATGTTCAAAGTCCTCTGCTGCGAAATTGTCTTATGAGGGAAAGGGTTAAAGTTCATTCCCTTGAACCTTGTGTTTATCATAACATCAAAGCAATTTGCAGAAATATTAACACTTTCCCACATACAAAAAATTGCAGCAGACGATATTGAAATCATCTGAAGCAAAATGTGGTAAATATCTTTTTAAAGAAGTTAAGTTTCAGAATAAGAGTTGAAAACATTGTGGCAAAAGGAGGAATTGCTCATTATGAGCAATTTCCCCTTTTGTCACAATTTTTCCAAAGTTTTCTGCTGCAGAGGCGTTAGAAAGTGTTTGTATACGTGGTTAACCCTTTCCCACCTGTAGACGCATTTCGACGCATATACAGCAGACGACTTTTGAAAACATTGTGACAAAAGGAGAAATTGCTCAAACAAGCAATTTCACCTATTGCCACAATGTTTTCAACCTTTTTCAGTAATTATTCTTTCATTTATAGAGATTTTTGATGTTTTGGCATGATTGTTTTCAAAGTCTTCTGCTGCAGAATTGCTGTATGCGGGAAAGGGTTAAGGGTTAAAGTCACCGTGGTGAGTTCTTAATCTTATCAATTAATCAATTGGGAAGTAAGTTCCTACACTAATCACTCAACATCTTTGTCCTGGAAACTCAACCAGCTCTTGCGTCGAGTGTGTCCGGAAGCCCCAAATTATGAAACAACTCTCATGTTTGTTTTTTGTTATGTTTTCATGGTGAATTATGCCACTTCAACAATTTTCGATTTATATCATTGCATTTCCTCTGTAAGTTACTAGTTCTACTGGTCCGTTTATTATGACACCAGTGAGTCATTTGTAATGCTATCCCCACGATCCAGAGCGCCAAGAAGGGATGGTCATTACTATCTTTTTTTGAGTCTTTTGTATGACCTTGCTGCAGATTGAACTCACAACCAAGCCATGTTGATTGGTAGAAAAACCTGGCCTTCAGAGGGCTGGGCTGTTTTGCATTATATGACTATATAATATTGAAACATTAAATAACCTTCCTCTTCGAAAGTATCTGGGGGCTTTTTAAATAATTTCATAGAAACGTTCCTTGGATGACCCTCTTTGAGATTACTTCAAGCCATGTTGATTTGTCTAAACAAAATGGCTGCCAGGGTCAGGGTTGTTTAACTTGTTTTGTTTTATATGACTATATAGTGATTTAATTTTTGCATAATGGCAATAGAGAAATAATGGTCCTCTTTAGCCTCTTGTTTAATTTCAGTCTGAAATGATCCCTCTACAACAGGCAGCATTCAGGAATAAGATTGATTTTGAATAACTTTGATAAATACATTTTTTTAATATTTCAGTCTGGAATGACCCCACTACAACAGGCAGCCTTCAGAAATAAGATTGATATTGCAGAACTTCTGATAAATCAGGGAGCAGACGTCAATTCCAATCACCATGAAAATGATTACACAGCACTCATGTTTGCGGCATTGTCAGGTTGAACACCGTAAATTTATCTCTCATCCTCATACAGAAGAGGTTTAACCCTTTCCCACATACAGACGCTTTCTGACGTCTTTACAGCAGAAAACTTTTAAAACATTCTGGCAAAAGAAAAATTAGCTCATAATGACTTTTGTCACAATGTTTAACCAATTTTAAAATGATTTCACAGGAACATTCCTTAGGTGGACCTCTTTCAAAATTGTTCAAATAATTTATTTCCATGTAGAATTTTGGTTGCTACTGACCTGATAAGAATATAATTATGCACAAATGTTTCTTGTGTGACTCTCTACCAAGATTGCTGAAATTATTCTGATACATTGAAAAACATAGTTGCTATGAGGCAGAGCTTGTTTTTGTTGTATGTTTATTGAGTGAAAACTATAAAAATCTTTTTGTAAAAAATAAATGTCCAAGTTTTTTAATTACTTGGCACACATGGCGCTTAGGGGACCCTCTACCAAGATTGTTCAAATCATTTTGATAGGGTAAAAGCATGGTCTACTAAGATTTTTCAAAATATTCCGATCTGTTGAAAAACATGGCCACCAAGAGCCCGACCTTGTTTTCATTATATGTATGTATAGTGAAAACTTAAAGAATCCTCTTGACCAAAAGTATAGGACCCCATTTGATAAATGATTTGGCACAAAGTTTCCGTAGGTGACTTAATTGGTTCAAATTACTCTGATCTGCTGATAAACATGGCCACGAGAGATTGGGACTCGTTCTGCTTATATCTACTTTTAAAAACTTTAAAAATCAGGTGAGCAAAAAAGGACCATTATGGACCGCTTCCTTTTATTAAATTAATAATTTTCTTGAAACATCATCTCAGAAAAACCAACCCAACACAAGTTTGATACATGTATCAAGTTGAATACATAGTGTGAAAGATGAGAAATTCCTCTTTATTTCTCTTTGCAAATTATCAAGGTGTTTTGTGTTTGGTGTCTATCTTTGCTCTTTCACATCAGATGGGTCCTAAAGGTAAAATGAAGATACAATGAATAAATTGTACAGACATTTGTACAGCTAAAAACGGTTTTGATTGAGTAATTACAAAGATGTGTGATATGTCCCTTGGTTACAGATGATGACAGTTGAAACAACTTAATCATTAATTATTTGTATACAACAGGTAACACAGAAATGACCAGACTCATGTTGCAGAAAGGAGCCAAAAAAGACAAAATAAACTCTGTCAACAGAAATGCATCACAAATGGCAGCTTTTGTTGGTATGTACCATACTAAATATGGTGGTGTTTTTGCCGCCGGAAACATCATAGTTCAGGCAGTCACATCGGTGCATTCTTTCCATCGTCAAATTGTCCTTTCTGGTCAAATTTAGACATGACAGACTTTAATAAAAAAAAAACCCATAGGCATTTTCTACAATTCTGTTTAATATAACATCAGACCTGAAAATGACTGCATGCGCGGGCCACATCTCATTTTGTACCGGCCGAATATATCGTTGTCATATTAGAATGTGGATTATTAACTAAATTGTTTCTTAAAATATCACCTGTCCTAAAATGAATAAATCACAATACATGACTGTACCTTTGTCTTAAAACCAGTCAGTATTTTGACTGGTTTAGCGAAGTGCAAAGCAATCAAAATTGAATTGTGCCAAACCACGATTGCCCATTCAGGAACAACGAGAACATACTGGTATATCTTTGTAATCAAAAGTATTATTATTGAATATAATTAAAACATTGTGTCAAAAGGGAGAAACTCCTCATCAAAAGCATTTTCTCCTTTTGTCACACAGTTTTCAAAAGTTGTCTGCTGCACATGCATCAAAATTACTTTTGTATGGTGGGTAAGTTTTTAATTTGTCTAATTTCAGGACAACACCAATGTGTGGCCGTCATTAACAACTACTACGACAAATCTGATCTGGATTATTTTACTAAAACACAAGGTGTGTTGTTTATCTGATATTTCAGTTTCTTTTATAAGGATGGGTGAATCTTAGGTGCTGTTGGTAGTCAAAAGAATTGTCCTCTGAGTCACTTCTTTTGAGAACCTACTATGTATTGTTTGAAGCCAAGATGGCAATTCTAGAACACAACATTTTTATATGGATTGGAGTTTGTGTTAATCATTAACTGGTCTTTTCATCACAATGACAATGTATTCTCTCTTATGATCCAACCAAAGCCACATAAGGTTTGATAATGCATTAAAAAAGTTATAGACTTAACACAATTAAGTACAAACATTCCATTTATAGTGACCTTGACCCGATCAACCGTTTTCTTTCATGTGACACATTGTGAGGTCATGGTTGACATTTCTGACAAATTATTTGCAATTCAAATGATGTACAAGGAAATTCTACCCTTGACACAAACCATCTAGTCGATTGTATCATAGTTAAGGTCACCTTTTCTAAAAAGAGAAAACCTTTGCTAAGTGAGTTATTGTGATCGCCCAGTGTCAGGCGTGCATCGCCCGTCTGTCAGCATCTTCTCTTCAATAACAAGTGGGTAGCTTTGGCTGAAACTTCACAGAAAGCATCCTCTCAATGTCCTCACCAAACTTTATGCAGGATTCTGGTTTCCATGGCAGCTGAAAAATAAATAATATTTGCTCCAAAACTGAATGGCAGATTTCCAAAAAAAAATGCAGAAATGTTCCATTGGTAACCCTCTATCAGATTTCTTTAAACCATGTTGATTTGCCCAATTACTTGGCGGCCAAGGGGCGGGGCAGTTCTTTTAACTTTAATATTCTTCTCCTCCCAAAGTATCTTTCAGATTCCTTCAAGTCATGTTTATTGGTCGAAAAACATGACCACCAGGGGCTGGGGCTGTTTTGCCTTATATGGATTTAGTAAAAACTTTAAAAATCTTCCCTACTGCTATTTTAATCCCCTTCCGCTCCTTGATGCTCTTGATTGCATGGATAGCATTGCAACTATTACCCAGGGGTCAGGAAACATTGTTATAGCATTGCAACTATTATCCAGGGGTTAGGAAGCATTGTTATAGCATGGCAAGTATTACCCAGGGGTCAGGAAACGTGATAGGCATTGCAACTATTACCCAGGGGTCAGGAAACATTGTTATAGCACTTCAACTATTACCCAAGGGTCAGGAAACATTGTGATAGCATTGCAACTATTACCCAGGGGTCAGGAAGCATTGTTATAGCACTGCAAGTATTACCCAGGGGTCAGGAAACATTGTTATAGCACTGCAAGTATTACCCAGGGGTCAGGCAACATGATAGGCATTGTAACTATTACCCAGGGGTCAGGAAACATTGTGATAGCATTACAACTATTACCCAGGGGTCAGGAAACATCGTGATAACATTGCAACTATTACCCAGGGGTCAGGAAACATTGTGATAGCATTGCAACTATTACCCAGGAGGGGGGGGGGGGGGGGTCAGGAAGCATTGTGATAACATTGCAACTATTACCCAGGGGGGGGGGGGGGGGGGGGGTCAGGAAACATTGTGATAACTATTACCTAGGGGTCAGGAAACATTGTGATAGCATTGCAACTATTACCCAGGGGTCAGGAAACATTGTTATAGCATTGCAACTATTACCCAGGGGTCAGGAAACATTGTGATAGCATTGCAACTATTACCCGGGGGGGGGGGGGGGGGGGGGTCAGGAAGCATTGTGATAACATTGCAACTATTACCCGGGGGGGGGGGGGGGTCAGGAAACATTGTGATAACATTGCAACTATTACCTAGGGGTCAGGAAACAGTGTTATAGCATTGCAACTATTATCCAGGGGTCAGGAAACATTGTGATAGGCATTGCAACTATTACCCAGGGGTCAGAAAACATTGTGATAGCATTGCAACTATTACCCAGGGGTCAGGAAACATTGTGATAGGACTGCAATTCTGTTGAAATCAGCATAAAACACCAAACAAAAACAAATCACTTCAAGATCACTGATATTTTGAATTAAATGATCAGCAGCCAAGTACAGATTAAGTTGAAATATTTGACATTTTTTAACAGGACAAGAAAAGGAGCCCAAACTTCCACCGATGGTATTGCCAGCAACCCTCACTTTATTGAATATGTCAAACCTACATCCAGTGAAGGTAAAACCTTTTTTTAACATTTGAGCCAAGCGACATTAAACCAGTCCCATTTGAACTTTGTTAGCAGTGAAGATCCAGGTCAGCTTCCACCTCCATGCAACTAGATCGGGATCTTCTCCGTTTTTTTCTCGAACCCCTACATGGTAAACATTTTTTTGAAATTTGACAAATGAGACAGTTTTCATGGGACGGTTGCTCACATCGAAAAAATTCTATTTCTTTACAGGTATCGTACCATTTACAAAAACATGAAGAACTCATGAAAGACAGCTACAAGGTGTGTAAAGTACTCGACATCATATGTAAGAACGCCATGAAGTCCAAGGATACTGATGATGTCATGGCATTGAAAGCCCATTATTTTTCTACTGTCATCAGAAAGGCTAAAGAAGCAGATAACCTTGACAAGTGGCTAAAATGGTAAGATAGAAGGAAATTTTGTGTTAAAGAAGAGCCTTAGTTGGGCTGCATGTTTTATGTTCTTAACCCTTTCCCTCATATAGACGCTTTCTGAAGCTTCTGCAGCAGACGGCTTTTTGAAAACATAGTGACAAAAGAAGAAATTGCACAAAACGTGCAATTTCTCCTTTTGCCACAATGTTTTCCACTTTTTGTCATAGGTTATCCATTCAACTATGGAGATTTTCTATTTTTTGACAAAATGTGTTCAAAGTCGTCTGCTGCAGAATTGTCGTATGAGGGAAAGGGTTAAAACTCTTTATTTGAGCCTCAAACCCTATAAAGTGGATGCAAAAAAGAATCATCTAAGTGAGACAAATATTTTGAGCACCCACAACATAGAGTTTGGTTTGGTGACAAGACAGATATGAATCTTTTGAGCACCAACAACATAGGGTTTGGTTTGGTGACAAGAGAGAGACGATACTTTTGAGCACCTAAAACATTGGTTTGATTGGGAAATAAGAGAGATACATTTTGTTGTTTTACTTCATATGTTTTTAGGGCTGTTCCAGAAAAAAAAGTCTGGGGGGGGAGGAACGACCAGCAATTTTGAGGGTACCCCCCATAGAATTTTAATTATTTTTTGGGCACCCCCCATAGAATAAAATTTCAATTTTACCCCCCACCTAGAGAATTTAAATTATCACATTCATAGCAATTTTATTCATGTTTTATACTTTTTAACACATTCAAGCAGATCCAAATTAAAATGCAAAATTCCGATCGCGAATTACCATTAGAAATTAAAGCAATCAAGTAATATGCTTCAGCATGCCAAATCCCGACACTCGTCAACTGCATGCAATAGCGATGAAAAATGTCTCAAAATCTAATCTATTTTAGCAGTCCAGAATATGGTGTCTATTATATGTGTATATACTTTTGCTGTATTACGAATATAATCCTCACTTTTATTTCCAAATTGGCTAATATTGAGGGATGTAAAACAAACTCTTTCTAACCGCCATTTGCAATGTCTCCTTTCCTTACATTTTTTTCTTTTTTTCTTATTTAAAAGAAAAAACAATTCACAAACCATGTAATAGCTTTAAATGCATATATAGCAGACAGCGTTTGAAAACATTGTGAGAAAAAGAGAAACTGCTTATTATTAGCGATGCATCCTTTCCCTACATTTTTTGTTCTAGTTTCAAAGTTGTTAAACAAGGGAAAATAAAATTCCATACCCTTTAAAATCCTTTCCAATTCAAAGTTAATTTATCCAATTTCAAACAAAATGATGTAATATCTCTTTTTGTCACAATGCTATAAAAAGAAGTCTGCTGCATGTGCGTCAAAATGCGTGTGCAAATTGGTAAGGATTAAATCAATTTTCCGTAAATCATTGACCCCGGTAGAACTATTCCCCCCCCCACAAATGAGCTACGTCATACGTCCAGTAAATAGAACAAAAGGGTCCTTAGGTATGACGTAATTTTACTGAGATCTTGCCATGTGATTATAAGGTGACCGTGACCTTATGCTTATGTAATCTTAATGGATTTTCCCAAACATTTACATCTGGACCAGTCCACGTAACATATCTTTACTTCTGTGTAAATTACACACAATTTTAATAGGCTTCAACAATGCAATTACTTTTGATCAGTTGCAGCAGAAAGCTTTTGAAAACATTTTCAGAAAAGGAGAAACATGACTGTAATGGCCTATTTCATGCATGCATCATTTACA
Organism: Serripes groenlandicus; assembly: GCA_031761405.1. NCBI lineage: Eukaryota > Metazoa > Mollusca > Bivalvia > Cardiida > Cardiidae > Serripes > Serripes groenlandicus. Next base: position 115,814,769 of record JASEVX010000003.1, read on the forward strand.
TTAATTATTCAAGTGTGAAATCGGACAAATTTGACTTGAGGGTTTATTGCATGGTTGATACTGGCACGTGGTTTAGAAAAACAACACCGACACCCCACTAAACCCTTTGTTCGATTTTCGCGCTTTTTTTTTTTTTAAGAAAATGTTAAGGAGCAATATTTTTTTGAATTTGGAATAATCATTTGTTTTTGCTTATTTTTGGATTTATAAAATCAGGTTTGTGCTTTATTTATCTAAATGGTTTCTTTCTCCAGTTTTGCAATGAGTACCATGTTTTACAGAATTATATGTCATTTTTTTGTGGACATTTTTTTTATTCGAAATTGTATTTTTGAGGGGTTCAATTTTCAAATTAAATAGGAAAATAGGCTCTTTTTTCAAGATTGCAACGGGAGCCAAGTCGCCATTGCGTTCTACTGAATATCGCGTTGTACCCGTGCGCGAATTATCCACATTCCAGTGTACTGGCTGTCGTGATATAACTGATAAACGGCGTTAAACTCGAATCAATCATATTTATAATACAATTGGCTGAAATATGAGGCCAAGTTTGTAACGGATATGCCAATGCTAAATAATAGTGTGGCAAACTGGTCTAGTATGGAGAAATCCACAAAATGTAATTTGGACTAGATGAAATAATGAACATGTATTCGTAAAAATCACTGAAGCGTCATTATCACCAATATTTATTAGCGAGCTGATACAGTAAATTTGCGATCTCGTATCCAACAATTAAAAATTAGAAAACGCTCGACATTGAATTCCCGCCGAATTTATTACGGGTTTTTTATACAGTAAAAAAAACGACCACCCACAGAATTAAAATACATCTTTTGCCCACTACCTAGAGAATTTTATTTAAAAAATACCCCCCACCCACAGAATTTAAATAGCTTGTCGTTCCTCCCCCCCCCAGACATTTTTTTCTGGAACAGCCCTTAGTTTATAGGTGTAAAATATAGACAATATTTGGCGCATTACATCGTAGGACTTGTGAACACATTGTGAATTTTTATTCTTTACAGTTTGGTGAAAGGAAGGGATAAAGATGGCCACCCTGAACTGCAGGACCAGCTGATTAGACAGTCGCTTAAAGAGTTCCCCTACCCCGAGTCTCAACTGTTAATAAACATGGTCAGACAACTCTCACAGACCAAAATTGTAAGTCAGTGGTTCATGAACATATTTAACCCTTTCCCACATATAGCCTTTTTTTGACGCCTCGGCAGCAGACGTCTTTTGAAATCATGAGCAATTTCTCCATTTGCCACAAAGATCTGAACTCTATTCAATAATCAAACTTTCATTTTTGGAGACTTTCTATACTTTGGACTTGAGATAATTCAGTCGTCTTCAATTTGTTGTATGTGGGAAAGGGTTAAAACCCTAAATATGTTATATTAGAAGCTTCTTTAACCTAACCTCAAAGATTTTAATATTAATAGAAATGTGAAATCACACACAGGATTGTTGGGTTATACCCCAATCACAACAGAGCTACGTCCATGAAAAAAGGCCGGAACGCAGTTCAAACTCCTAGAACGTACTGAGGACGCAGTGGGGACTTTTCATTGACGTGGTATGGTCTCCATGGTGTGGACTTTGGACATCTTCAAAACCCACGAAGCGCAGACGTTGCCCGAATAGGACGCAGTAAGGACCTACTAAGGACGTACTAACAGCGCCATTGACGTAGCAGAGATGTTGTATTGACGGTTAGAGCGTAGCAACAATGCAGTGACAACTCTGTCCTTATCTACTGCGCATCCACTACACAAATGCAGTTGTCTCTATGTCCTCGCTACGTCAATACTGCGTTACATAAGACCCCATGAAGTGAATGCTACGTTTGTGGCACGTCCATGTACGACCATGAAGTTTATATCACGCCCACAGTGCATCCAAACACCGACATACCTAAGTTCTCACCACGTCTATGTAAAAAAGTATAAATACCAGGCACATCTACCCACTGGCATCAATTCATGAAGTCATGGTTGTGCACAGGCATAATGTGCTTATTCTCCAATAAATAGGTGTGAATCAACAGACACAAGATGAGCAATTGACACTGCTGGTGATGATGAGAAGACGGAGGAATAGAAAACAACGAAGATCTTGCTGGGTGCGTCCTTGGCTGCATGCCGAAAGAAGACTTTTGTATGACCATTATGACCGACTGCTGGCTGAACTGAGAATGGAAGATCCGAAGTCATTCTTCAATTTCCTGAGAATGCCCCCAGATATGTTTGATGTAATGCTAAATAGAGTTGGACCTAGGATTACCAAAGAAGACGACCGCTACAGGAAAGCATTGGAGCCAGGCCTGAAACTCGCTGTAATTTTACGCCACTTAACATCTGGTGACAAGTATTCAACCCTCCAGTATGACTTCACAGTTGCTCGCAACACATGTGTCGTCTTTATACCAGAAGTTTGTCAGGCCATTGTTGAAAGACGAAGTAATCTCCTGTCCAGTAGCACCAGAAGAATGCTGTCCACTTGCTGATGAATTCTTGAAACAATGGAATGTCCCACATGCCTGCGCTGCCATTCGTAAGGTTTCTTCTCTGTGGTGCTGATTGCATTGGTCGATGCAGACTATAAGTTTGTGTGGATTGATGTTGGTGGACAGGGATCGCTGTCTGATGCACAGATATACAACGCATCAGAATTGAAGAAGTGTTTGGAAGATGGAACTATTGACTTCCCCGATCCAGATCCCATGCCCAATGACGACCAAGACATGCTGTACATCCTGTTGGGCGATGATGCATTTGGCTTGATGAAGCCATTCTCCCACAGAGGTCTGACCGAGGAGTCAATAGCCAACTACAGAATATCCAGGAGGAGGCGCGTAGTAGAGAATGGATTTGGCATACTAGCCCAGCAGTGGCAGCTACCACTCACCACAATGATGCAAGGTCCAGATACAGTCAGACTCATCATCAAGATGTTTGTGTGTCTTCACAATCTCATGAGAAGAAGCTACCCTTCATCACAGAATAGCCAACTTGACATAGAAGATGATGAACATAATCTAATCCCAGGCATGTGGAGAGAAACTGTCAACTTGCAGGACCATTTATAGTGACGTGGCAGATGCAGTATCTACAATGTGTCTCAATCTGCACGGACATAGCGAGGACGTAGTGAGAACCCTTTCGACACCGCATGCATATAGCGTACACGCACATAGAACTCAGTGGGTACTCCACCAACGCAACATGAACGTAGCAAGGACGTGACAATTTCACATTTTCTTTGATTTTCTCGAAGACCACGGCATTGTCGCAGAGTCCTAGCATTTTATTTAGAACTCCAAGGATGCAGTGGGAAATTCGTTATATAACTGAAATATTTATTTAAAATATGGTTTAAACAAACAGAATCTTTACTTTGACCTTGTTTTACTGGTAAACAAACTGATGGTCAGGATCAGACTGAGGACTTGCAGATTGTTCTGGATATGCAATTGTAGGCAATGCAATGGTAGGCAATACCCAATGGTTTGGTTTGTTTTACTGAAATTGACGCTAATTAATTCCGTTTTTCTTTTTTAAAGGGAGATCACCCAACATCCTACAATATCTTGATGCAAGGAGTAAATGGACAGAAATTTGCCTTTGATGAAGAAACAGTATGTGACACATGTGGTGAGATGAAAGCTAAAAAATGTGTTAAATGTAAAATGGTAGGTATCCCTTTTAATACTACATATACAAAATCTGAAGCAGATAACTTTGAAAACATATGAGGGGAAAATATAGAAAATCTCTAAATATCAGGTTACTTTTGACACAGTTGAAAAAATTGTTTGGAACGGAGATCTGACTGAGAGGAACATATAGAAAATCTCTATAAATGAATGTTTTATTATTGACTAGAGTTAAAAACATATTGAGCAATTTCTCCTTTGCTTTGAAGTTGTCATGCTGTAGCAAGAAAATGTGTGAGCAGTTTCTCTTTTTGTCAAAATGTTTTCATCTCTATGCAATGGATATAGGGTACCTTTATTTATAGAGATTTCTAAAGTTTTACCTAAATGTTTCCAAAGTCATCTGTTGCAGATTTGTTGCGAGTGTTTAATTGATATTTTTAGAATAGCCTGTATTGAAAATGCCGGTCAAAAGTTATCAGGTTACTTTTGACACAGTTGAAAACATTGTTTGGGAACGAGACGTTGCTTGTTTCTCCTTTAACCACAATGTTTTCCACAGTGATCTGTTTCTAAGTCACATAATGTGGTCTGTATCAGAGAAAGGATAACAGCAATGAGTTGAAATTTTGATAGTCAAGCAATTTTGTTATCACATTTGTACTGTTAAAGCTATAATGAACCTTGTCTGGTACCCGGCGTATTTTAGTTGATAAGTATGTCCGGCATGAACCAACAATAGCGACTTGCATTGTAGTCTGATATCCTGCATACTATTGTTTGTCTGTCATTAGTCTGGTATCCTGCATATTATAATAAATTAGTAAATGTACATTAATTTAATTTTGTGTAAATTCTACAGTGGGAATGCACACCTTGATGATGTATGCCTGACCCGATAATGTAAGGATAGGGTCAGGTATTTCAAGAATTAGGCATAATATGTTATCTGTTTTCAGGCAGGCTATTGTGACCAAGTATGTCAGAAGTTACACTGGTCAACTCATAAGAAATTCTGCGCAAGTCTTGCAGGTAACAAGTACTACATTGATGTCACAACCTGTTTTCATGTACAGTTGGATCTGTGTATACAATTTTCCTCATATAGATGCTTTCTAACGCCTCTGCAGAAGACAGCTATTTAAAACATAGTGACAAAAGAAGAAATTGCTCAAAACGAGCAATTTCTCCTTTTGCCATAATGTTTTCCACTTTTAGTCACAGGTTATCCATTCAGTTATAGAGATTTTCTATTTTTTGACAAAATATGTTCAAAGTCGTCTACTGCAGAATTTTCGTATGAGGGAAAGTGTTAAAGACCAATCCATTGGAAGATAACAATCCGGTCTTATTCACAGATGGTCTTTCTTTACAGGGTCAATTATGTGTAATTTGAAAATTAAAAGTCCAGTTGCTATAGACAGGGAACTGTTATTCCTAGGTGGTCTTTAATACATGTTCCACTTTATTTAGACTTTACCAACTTGATAATATTTGGGAAAAGAATAAAATTTTAAAAAAAAGCTACCTTTGGATAATCCATGTTCTAATTTTTAGCTCACCTGTTCAAGAAGTGCTCAAGGTGAGCTATTGTGATCACATTTTTTCTGGCGTGCGTCCGTCATACAGTGTGCGTTGTGTGTCGTCAACAATTACCATGTTAACACTCTACAGGCTACATTTTACATCCAATTTTCTTGAAAGGACAATATTGTTAACTCTGTAGCAGCCGCAATTTTACTTTGAGCAAGTTGAAACTTTGTCAGAATGATTGTCCTGATGATATGTAGTCCATGTTTGAATATGGGTAATATCAGGTAAAAAAAAAATAGGTCACTAGGCCAAATGAAGGAAATTCTTGTTAACACTTCGGCGGTTGCATTTTGTTAGAATAATTGTCTTGATGTGTTTTGCATTAGAAATCACATTGCTTAATCAGGTGAGCGATCTATGGCCATCATGACCCTCTTGTTTCGATTCTTTTTTTTCTGTAGTAATTCTATATTTAGAAAATTTTGCATCATTAATTTATTAATATTATTATAGGTTATATGAAGTATTTCATATATTGAATGGCTCCATTATATGCATCTTATTGTGAGAAAGCATTTAAACTGAATTTTTTGAAAAAATATTTTACCAGAGGACTATAAAAGAATTCAAGAACAGAAAAAGAAAGAAGAAGAATTAGCAGAACAGAACAAATTGAAACAAGAGAAAGCAGTAGCTGAAATAAATAAACTTAGTGTTACCGATAACACACAATCAAATAGTAAAGACAAACCAGCAACAAATGATGGGACAAACGAAGCCACAACATCCAGTAGTGGAGACAAACAAGCAGCAACAAATGTCGTGACTGACACCACAGGTAATAAGGTGGAAGGTAAAAATAAAATTGCTGTTTCTTGAAATAGGGTTTACCACTCTTTCACAGAAAGCATCCTCTTAATGACCTCACCAGATTTCCTTCAAATTTTTGGGATCCATGCACAATTCTGTTTTCCATGGCAACGAAATGAAAAAAGCTTCAAAATTCTTCTTCTCCCAAACTGGTTGGCAGATTTTCTAATAATTTTGTAGAAATGCTCCTTAGATGACCCTCTATCAGATTCCTTCAAGCCATGTTGATTGGTTGAAAAATAGCCCCGCCAGGGGGGCGGGGCTATTTTGCCGTATATGGCTATAGTGAAAACATAAAAAATCTTCTTCTCCGAAAGTGTCGGGCCGATTTTCAAATAATTTTGTAAAAATGTTCCTTGGATGACCCTCTATCAGATTCCTTCAAGCCATGTTGATTGGTTGAAAAACATGGCCGCCAGGGGGGCGGCGCTATTTTGCCTTATATGGCTATAGTGAAAACTTAAAAAATCTTCTTCTCCGAAAGTGTCAGGCCGATTTTCAAATAATTTTATAGATATGTTCCTTGGATGACCCTCTATCAGATTCCTTCAAGCCTTGTTGATTGGTCGAAAAACATGGCCGCCAGGGGGGAAAACTTAAAAAATCTTCTTTGAAAGTGTCAGGCCGATTTTCAAATAATTTTGTAGAAATGTTCCATAAGTGACCCACTTTCAGATTCCTTCAAGCCATGTTGATTGGCTCAAATGTGTGACCTTCTTCCAAGGTTGTTGAAATTTTTCTGATACGTTGAAAATTATGGTGCTGCTGACATAATGTTTTCAAAGTTGTCAGCTGCTAATTTATTGTATGTAGGAAAGGGTTGACTTAATTCCTTCTGAAATTGAAAAAATGAAAATAAATTGTTGAATACAATCATAAAAATTGTGGCTAAAGGGGAAACTCCTTTATCCTATGATTTATATAGATTTTTTTCATATTTTCCCCAGGGTGTTCTTAAAGTGGTCTGCTGCAGATTTGTTGTATGTGGATATGGTATGCCAAATGTAATTATTTCCCTTACAGGTGATAAGAAAGAAGAAGATGAAAATATTCCAGACATTCAATCAATACTGTCAGATCCAGCCATTCGGAAGGCTTTTCAGGTAAGAGCTGTTCCAGGAATAAATACCTGAGGGGGTAGGAACGAATTTGTATTAAAATTGTGTAGGTGGAGGTGTTAATTTGTGTTGGTTGGGGGGAAAAGGGGGGGGGGGGGGGGGGGGGGGGGGGGGTACTAGGTTAAATTTAACGATAACCATTTTAACACTCTAGAACTCACATTTTTCTTCCAATCTTAATGACAATTCGTTAGAACTGTTGTCTTTATAAAAGCTCTGTCAAGTCATTAACTGGGTCTCATGCGGTCAAAAAGGTCACTAGGTCAAAATTTAAGATAATGTTGTGAACACTTTAGAAGACACATTTGTCTTCCAATCATCATTCCACTTCCTTAACATTTAATTGCCTAAAGTTTATTTTTTCCATAAAGATACTTTTTGATATGTCGTATTCCAAGAAGGTTTTTTAGCTCACTTGACCACGAAGTACTAGATGAACTATTGTGATCCCTCACAGCCCCTCGTTGATGTTGTCTGTCAGTATGCTCACATTTTCATACAAATGACTTCATTAACCCTTTCCCTCATACGACAATTCTGCAGCAGACGACTTTGATCATATTTTGTCAAAACATAGAAAATCTCCATAATTGAATGGATAACCTATGACAAAAAGTGGAAAACATTGTGGCAAAAGGAGAAATTGCACGTTTTGTGTAATTTCTTCTTTTGTCACTATGTTTTCAAAAAGCAGTCTGCTGCAGAGGCGTCAGAAAGCGTCTATATGAAGGGAAAGGGTTAAACCAATGAACCAAATTCAAATTAATTTCAAATGGAATTTTCCTTATGTGATTCTCTTGTAGAGTTGTTCAACAAACTTAATTCCATGGAGCACTTTGGTTTCCCCAGCATCAGAAAGAGGAAAAAGTGCCAAAACTTAAAAAATCTTGTCCAAAAGTACAAGTGTTCCTAGGATGACCCTCAACTAAGATTGTTCAAATTATTCCGATCCAATGAAAAACAATGCCGCCAGCGTGCGGAGCTTGTTTTCCTTAGATGTGTTATCTTCTAGTCCAAAAGTACAGGCCCAATTTGAAAGTTATTTTTGCACAAAATCAATGTTCCAAGATTGTTCAAAAATTATTTTGAGCCATTTAAAAAACCTTTGCACCAGAGGTCTGAACTTGTTTTCCTTATATGGGAATAGTAAAAATTAAAAAATCATCTTGTGCAAAAAATACCTGCCTGATTTGGAAATAATTTGGCACAAAATAATCCTTGGGTGACCCTCAACCAAGATTGTTCAAATTATTCCAGTCCGTTGATAAACATGGCCACCAGATGCTGGGGCTTGCTTTCCTTATATTTGTACAAATATTCATTTGGTGACCCTATACTGAGATTGTTCAAATTTTTCCGATCTGTTGATAAACATGGTCACCTTTGGGACAGAGTTCATTTTGCTTATATGTATAGAGTAAAAACTTTGAAAACTAATGGAGTTAAGGTAAATCAGGTGAGCGATATAGGACCATCATGGTCCTCTTGTTTTAAACCATTGTAACAAAAGGGGAAATTAAATAATTATACATTAATTTATAGAGATTTTTCATTTTTTTGCTTAGCTGTTTAGTGCAGATGTGTTGTAAATGGGAAAGAGTTAAAAGATAAACAGACATATATGAATTCTTTCTCTCTTGTAGGATAAAGACATTGAACAAGCCCTGAAGGAAATAAAGGAGGATCCCCTTAAAATTAAAAATCATACTGAAAACAAGCAGCTTCAGGATTTGATAGAAAGGATAACTGAAAAAATACCTCTGCCTAAAAAAGAGGACAAAACGCCAGAAGAAAAAGCAAAAGAGGCAAAGAATCCAATTTAGTTGCTAAAATAGAGGCTGATGGTTTTTGTTTGTACTGGTGAGTTATTGTGCCCCTCTTGATTGATGGAGTGGGGTTTTATGCTTGTTTCACCAATTGTTCAGTCATATCACGGCGGCCAGTTCACCTATCCATGTGTTTCCTGGCTTTCTCCACACAACAGTCTTCCAAAACATCTGGCTGCTCTTCCACACAGACTGTTAACCCTTGCCCTCATACGACGATTCTGCAGCTGACGACTTCGAACATATTTTTTCAAAAAATAGAAAATCTCCATAATTGAATGGATAACCTATGACACAAAGTGTAAAACATTGTGGCAGAAGGAGAAATTGCACGTTTTGTGCAATTTCTTCTTTTGTCACGATGTTTTCAAAAAGCTGTCTGCTGCAGAGGCGTCAGAAAGCGTCTATATGAGGGAAAGGGTTAACCCATTTGTGGAAGAAGAATGATGCTTGTCACAGGGACTTTTGTCAAACGTGAGAAAGAATGTTGGAAAGCTTGGGTTACTCACAACCATGGATTGAGAACCTGTGTCGCTACCGACTGAGCTACCGCATCTTGGCTATTATACCCCCAACTTCAAAGAAGTTATTGGGTTGTATTGCTTTGCTTTGATTTGTTTGTTTATGTGTTTGTTATTGTTTGTGTGTACATGACCTTTTGATAGAACATGCAATAACCTATGAACTGCATAAATTTTATAAAAACGGGTTTATCATGAGAATATAACAAATCTTTTTTTCTTCTTTTCAATACATAATTATGTACTTCCAGAATTATGCCCCTTTTTATACGCCCGTTTTGAAAAAACGGATCGTATTATAGTTTTACCTGCGGCGTACGGGTGGGCGAGCAGGTCGGGCGGCCGGCCGGCGTCCAGTATGTTGTCAGCTCAATAACTTTAGAAGCCTTTGTCAAATGATCACCAAATTTGGTCAGAATGTGTATTGGGCTAATATCTCGGACAAGTTTGATAACTAGCCATATCGCTTTAGTCAATCAAGAGTTATTGCCCTTTTATTATAGAAATTACCCTAATTTGGTCTTGTCAGCTCAATAACTTAAGAAGCCTTTGTCCAATCATCACCAAATTTAGTCAGAATGTGTAATGGGATAATATCTCGGACAAGTTCGATAACTAGCCATATCGCTTAAGTCAATCAAGAGTTATCGCCCTTTAATTATAGAAATTACCCAAAATTGGTCTTGTCAGCTCAATAACTTTAGAAGCCTTTGCCCAATCATCACCAAATTTGGTCAGAATGTGTATTGGCATAATATCTCGGACAAGTTTGATAACTAGCCATATCGCTTATGTCAATTGAGAGTTTTCGCCCTTTAATTATAGAAATTACCTAAAATTGGTCTTGTCACCTCAATAACTTTAGAAGCCTTTATCCAATCATTACTAAATTTGGTCAGAATGTGTATTGGCATAATATCTCGGATAATTTTGATAACTAGCCAAATCGCTTTAGTCAATTGAGAGTTATCCCTCTTTAATTATAGAAATTACCTAAAATTGGTCTTATCAGCTCAATAACTTTGGGAGCTTTTGTCCAATCATCACCAAATTTAGTCAGAATGTGAATTGGCGTAATATCTTGGACAACTTCGATAACTAGCCATATTGCTCCAGTCGATAGAGAGTTATTGCCCTTTAATTATAGAAATTACCTAAAATTGGTCTTGTCAGCTAAATAACTTGTAAAGCCTTTATCCGATCATCACCAAATTTAGACAATATGTTTATGGGCAGAATATCTTGGTTACGTTTGATAACTTACAACGTTATCCTAGTCACTACACAATTATGTCCCTCGAAATGGCCAAAACTGTACTAACAGTGTCCGCTCTCTAAGTTTGGCTGACGTACAACCAATTACCACTATGCTTGGTCTCAAAAAAACAGGACGGGCGTATTTTGTGACATTTGGCGCTCTTGTTAAAAATTTAATAATCTTTTCCGGGCATGCCATAGTTTTGTAACAATCAATGTTAGAGTCTTGAAATGTCAAAAAGGAGACTAAAAGTATAGTTTACTCTGTAATTTCAGTTGATAGACGTGACAAAGATAACAAACAATGGACGTGAAACTAAGCTGATGCCTGGTAGTAAACCCTTAACCACTTATAATAAATATGGAAAATCTCTTAAAATCAAAGTATTATTATGAAATAACATCAAAATATTGTGGCAAAAGGGGATGAGCAGTCTCTCTCTTTGTCACAATGTTTTCAAAACTAAGCTGCAGACAGGTCAAAATGCATCTATATGGTGGAAAGGGTTAAAGAAATTTTCTATATTGTACTTACTTTTTAGGACGACCTGATCATTATTAGTTTATATTTAAAATCTCTATAAATGAAAGTATTGGTATTGAATCGAGTTTAAGACATTGTGGCAAATTGTGAAATGGCTCATTATGATCAATTTCTTCTTTTGCCGTAATGTTTTTAAAACGGGGCTGCAGATGCATCTAAATACGTCTTTAAGTGGCAAAGGGTTAAGTAGAATGCATGAATAACTAGATGACAAACAGAAGAGATCCTGATCAGACTTTGTGGTGTACGCTGAACTGGTCTTTTCCTCACAATATCTGGTTTTACCGTTCTAAACTCTATGTTGTGGATAATTTTAAAAGATCGTCTCTGTGGGACAATTCTTTACAGGGCCTACATTATAGAGTTTAAGTGTCAAATTAAAATACCTCCAATTCCAAGGTGCAGACACAGTTTGAAGCATCTGCAGCAGATGACTTCTGAAAACATTATGGCAAAAGAAGAAATTGTTCATAATAATTAAGTAAAAAGTGTTCAAATTTTTTTTTGTTCAGTTCCAAAAATGTTTTCAAATGATTGGCTGCCACAAGCTTACCGGTCATCATTTTGAAATGGATTACTGTGAGAGCATAGCTGTTTTTGTGTCACCTGCGTAGCATGGTAGGCACTTAGGGATTACTTTTTTTTTTGTCCGGCATCTGTCTGTCTGTCCGCTGTCTGTCGTCACACTTTTTCGTCACGTTTTCAAATAACTTTTTTTCTACTCAAAGGATTGGATTGAAACTTCTGGCAAATGTTTATATCAATCTTTGTGATGGGTTTACAAAAGGGGGATAATCCAAATATTTTTATATCAGAGTTATTGTCCCTTTTCTGTCAAAAATTAAAATTTTCTGACAAGGCGCCGGCAGGTGACATACGTGTTCCGGGGAGCACTCCATTCTAGTTTTTCTATATATTTTTTTGATTCATGTCCACATTAGTTGTTGTATGTTGTTATAGAGTTGTTATTGATTTTATGCCCATACAGTTTTAACCCTTTCTCACATACAGATGCTTTCTGACCCCTCTGTAGCAGACAACTTTGGAAAACATCGAGGTGAAAGTAGCAATTGCTAATAATGATCGATTTGTCCTTTTGCCCCACTTTTATCAACCCTATTTTTAGATCACCTAGAGCCAAAGGCTCAAGGTGAGCTATTCTGATCACTTTTTGTCCGTCGTCCGTCGTCTGTCCGAACTTTAAAAATCTTCTCCTCTGATTCTGCATCATCTCGTTAACTTTTAGCTTTAAACATCATCTCCTAAACCACAGGACCAATTTCATCCAAACTTCACAGGAATGTTCCTTTGGTGGCCCTCTTTCAAAATTGTTCTAAGATTTAAATTCCATTGAGAACTTTGGTTGCTGCGGCATCAGAAAGGGGGCAAAATGTCCAAACTTTAAAAATCTTCTCCTCTGAATCTGCATGTCAGATTCCAATATAGTTTAGTAGAAATGTTCCTTAGGTGACCCTCTACAAAGATTGTTCAAGGCATACTGTTTGGTTGAAAAACATGGCAGTCAGGAAGCATCAGAAAAGGGGCAAAATGACAAAATTTGGAAATTCCATCTTTTTAGCTCACCTATGCACGAAGTGCAAGGTGAGCTATTATGATCACATTTTATCCGGCGTCCGTCCGTCGTGCGTCGTCAGTCGTCCGTCGTGCGTCGTCAACATTTGAGCTTGTTAACACTCTACGGGCTACATTTTGCATCCAATCTTCATGAAAGTTTATCAGAACGTTCATCTCCATAAAATCTTGGACAAGTTCGAAACTGGGCCATATGAGGTCAAAAACTAGGTCACTAGGTCGAATTGAAGGGAAATCTTGTTAACACTCTTGAGGCCACATTTTCAACTTGAGCATGTTGAAACTTTATCAGAATGTTTGTCTTGATGATATGTAGGTCAAGTTCGAACATGGGTCATGTCAGGTCAAAAAGAAGGTCACTAGGTCAAATTGAAGGAAAATCTTGTTAACACTCCAGAGGCCGCAATTTTTGCTTCAGCAGTTTGAAATTTTGTCAGAATGTTTGTCTTAAAAATATCTAGGTCAAGTTCGAATATGGGTTATGCCGGGTCAAAAACTAGGTCACTAGGCCAAATTGAAGGAAAATCTAGTTATCACTTTGGATGACGCATGTTTTGCTTTAGCAGCTTGAAATTTTGTCAGAATGTTTGTCTTAAAGATATCTAGGTCAAGTTCAAATATGGGTCATATTGGATCAGAAACTAGGTCATTAGGCCAAATTGAGGGAAAATCTTGTTAACTCTGTAGAAGCAACATGTTTTGCTTCAGCGCCTTGAAATTTGTTCAGAATGTTGAGCTGAATGATATCTAGGCCAAGTTCGAATATGGGTCATGTTTTGACTAGGTCACTAGGTCAAATTGAAGGAAAATCTTGTGAACACTTTGGATGCCGCATTCTTTGCTTCAGCAGCTTGAAATTTGGTCAGAATGTTTGTCTAAATGATATCTAGGCCAAGTTCGGATATGGGTCATGCCGAGTTAAAAACTAGGTCACTAAGCCAAATTGAAAGGTAATCTTGTTAACACTCTGGATACTGCATTTTTAATTTCAGCATGATGAAACTTAATTAGAATGTTTTTCTTGATAATATGTAGGCCAAGTTTGAATATGGGTCATGCTGGGTCAAAAACTAGGTCACTAGACCAAATTGAAGGACAATCTTGTGAACACTTTGGATGCCATATTTTTTGCTTCAGCAGCTTGGAATTTGGTCAGAATGTTTTGAGCAAGTTGAAACTTTGTCAGAATGTTGTCTTGATGATATCTAGTCCATGTTGGAATATGGGTCATATCAGGTAAAAAAATATAGATCACTAGACCAAATGAAGGAAAAGATTGTTAACACTGTAGAGGTTGCATTCAGAATAATTGTCTTGATGTGTTTTGCATTGCAGTACATTGTATAATTAAGGTGAGCGATCCAGGGCCATCATGGCCCTCTTGTTTTAAGTCCTTGTCAGAAATTAAGAAAATTTAATAGGAATCTTACTTCAGTGATCCTCTACTTGATTTTTACATGCCGTATTGATTGCTTACAAAATCATAGCAACCTCGCGTCATCACAAAAGGGGTAAATTGAACTTTTAGCTACAAATGACAACTCCTACCATGCCACTCGACCAATTTCAACGTTACTTCACAGGAATGTTCCTTTGATGGTCCTCTTTCAAACTTCTTCAAAGACTTACATTCTATGTAGAACTTTTGTTGCTGCGGCATCAGAAATTGAGAAAAATACCCAAACTTTAAAAACCTCCATCTCCATAATCCATTTGTCAGATTCCAAGATAATTTGGCAGAAATGTTCTTTGAGTGACTCTCTACAAAAACTGTTCAAGCCATATTGATTTCGTTGACAAACAGGGCAGCAAAGCCGCATCAGGAAAGGTGCAAAATGACAAAAATTTATAATTCCATTCTTATTAAAGTTCTTGTTAGATTTCAAGATACAAATGGCTTTTACTGATAAACTATTTCTTTTACTGAGTGTCCACTCCTTGCAGTTTTATTTGAACTCCTGATTAAATTTTCACAGATATTTGCAGTTAAATATTTGCTTCTAATTTACTATCATTCAGGTGATCGATTTAGGGCCATCTTGGCCCTCTTGTTAATAATTAAGCTCTCATTAATGGAGATTTTCCAGCTTTTTCTCAGTATGTTTTTTAAGCTATCTGCTTCAGATTTGATAGGTTGGAAAGGGTTAAACGTATAAGGGCATTGCTACTCTCAATTTATAGGCCTTTACATACATACCAAACATTTGTGTGCCTAATTTCTCGTAACATCTGTTTGGTATATTCTTGTCACATTCATTTTTGTTTAGTGTATTATTGGATTATCTGCCAAAAGTTGATGGGACAAGCGTCATTCCACCAATGGGCTAATAGTCCATGTGGAAAATTAGCCAGTTGCTTGGAAAGACTGTTGTGTGAAATACTTGTATGAGAAAACCAGGAAACATATGGGTAGGTGAACTGGCTACTATAACATGACTGAAAAAACTGTTCAAAATGACGTTAAGCCCTGATCAATCAGTTTAAATTCCAGTCAGATAGCAAGCAATGCTCTTGAGTTGTGGCCTGTTGATGGAATATACTGTGACAATGTGCACTCTAGCTCTTTTGTATGAAAATAGTCTACTGGCGAACTATATCAAAAAGTGTTGTCATTGTTCAATGGTTAACTTTTTCAGTTTGCTTGATCTTGATAACCTTTTATACATACACATTCATTATGGCACATATGCAGCATGCAACATTTGAAAACATTGTGATTAAAGTAGGAATTGATCTTTATTTGCGGGTTTTATTTAATTTGACGCTAGGTTTTCGATACATACAATAGAAACAATTTTCCTAAATAGTACTGGTTGTCTGCATATTTGACTACGGAGCGCAGATTCAAAACGGGTATCTTGCTGAAAGTAGTCTGCGCACTGTCTGATATCACAATCTTGTATTTTCACCAGGTGGTGATACGGAATATCTAATCCATCATGTCTGAACTTCACATGTCAATCTGCATGTATTTCCACCGGAAAATGTACAGGCATATAATAAAGGGTTATATTAACAACTTTTAAGTTTAATGTAAATATTATCCTGTTGCTTTGATTAATTTTAGTTTAATGCCACCTAAGAAACTACATAAAAGCCCGTTTTTGAAAACTAGATCTAGGCAAAATAAAGGAAACTCTATAAATGAAAATGCAATTATGAAAAAGAGTTAAAAAAAATGTGACAAATGGAGAAATTGCTTATCAGAGGCAATTTCTCCATTTGCCACATTGTTTTCAAAATTTGTCTGCTGCAGATGTGTCAAAATGCGTCTTCAAGTGGGAAAAGGTTTAAATTGACGCACATATATCGAATAGTAAAGGAACCTTTGTACACATCTCTTGAGGCAGTTGTAATACACATTCTTACAGCTCTCTCTAGCTTAACCCTTTCCCACATACGACAAATCTGCGGCAGACAACTTTGAAAACATCTAGGAAAAAACACAGAAAAAACATAGAGGTTATCTGAAATGAAAGTAATTATTGAATAGAGTTGAAAACAATGTGACAAATGGTTAAATGTCTAATTATGAGCAATATCTGCTTTTGCCACACTGTTTCCAAAATTAGTCCATATATCTAAAAGGTTCTTTGCTGACGAGGCATCAGAAGTTGTCAGTATCTAATAACCCTTTCCCTCATATAGACGCTTTCTGACACCTTTGCAGCAGACAATTTTTGCTCAATTTCTCCTTTTGCCACAATATTTTCATTTTTTTTCAGTAATTATGCTTTCATTTATAGCGATTTACCATACTTTTGCCTAGATGGTTTCAAAGTCATCTGCTGCAGATTTGCTGTATGTAGGACAGGGATAAAAGTTAATATTGTTGACTTTAATAATATTTATTTTTTTTGTAGCACAAACTAGATAATTAGTTTAATTTTTTTTATAAATTTCATTCCATTGAAATTTGATATGTTCATATAAGTTATATAATTATCCCTTACCCACTTGAAGACACATTCCAACGCATTTGCTGCAGACTTGTTTTCAAAACATTGTGGAAAAAAGAGAAATTGCCCATGATGAGCAATTTCCCCTTTTGCCCTAATGTTTTTAACTCTATTTAATGTTTGAAACTCTCATTTATGGAGATATTTCACATTTTTGCAATTATGTTTTCAAAGTCATCTGCTGGAGGCAAAAATGTCGTATGAGGGAAAGGATTAAAACACTGTTCTTAATTGAATTATTAAATATAAAAAGAAGAAATAATAAAAATCTTAACAAAATGAAAATGTAATTTTAGGCTAGGTAGAAAACTTTGTGGGAATATTGTTATTGGAATTATTTTCCTACAATATTTCTAAATGATGTCTGCTGTAGAGTTGTCAAACGTTGATTGAACTGTGAAATAGGAAAATAATATACTAAATCAATCCATTGTTACGAAATTCATAGACCATTTTAATATGAAAAATATTTTCACAAAATTATGAAAAATATGCACATATGAAAGAATTCTGCTGCAGATGTGTGAATAGCTGTATGCTTGAACTTAGGCTTGGACCCAGGATTGTATAGGTATGGCATATATGTAAAGTGAGTGCCATTGTTTTCTTGTTTTGTGTGTTTAAAGTGTAATAGTTTCAATGTTATAATAAGCCTAATATTCTTCTAAATCATGTTGTAATTGAAAATGGGATATATATATAATTAAAGCTTTAAAAAAAGAAATGCTTAACATTCAACTATGTTTTATCTTTCCACTATTCTGAAACCGTGTTTTAGTCCTGAAAAGAACATAAAACAGTGCCCTTTACCTGAAAAGAGCATGGCACAAAGCCCTATTCCTTCAAAGAGCAAAGCACAGTGCTCAGTGCTCTGTTCATGAAAAAGGCATATTATATTTCCTTCTTACTGAAAAGATCCTGACACAATGCTCAATTCCTGATAAGAGCATGGCAGAGTATTCTTGAAAAGAGCATGACAGAGTGTCCTTTTCCTGATAAGAGTATGGCAGAGTATTCTTGAAAAGAGCATGACAGAGTGTCCTTTTCCTGATAAGAGTATGACACTGTCATATTCCTGATAAGAGCCCTTTTCCTGAAAAGATTATGACACATTGTCATTCCTGATAAGAGCCCTGTTCCTGAAAAGAGTAGGGCAGAGTTCCCTTTCCCTGAAAAGAGCATGACACAGTGCCCTATTCCTGAAAAGAGCATGCAACAGTGCCATAGTCCTGAAAAGTGCATGACAGAGTGCCCTAATCTTGAAATGAGCAAGACACAGTGATTCCAGATGAAAAGAGCATGGCATAGTGTCCTACACATAATAATAGCATGACGCAATGTATTATATCTGAAAAGAGCATGGCAGAGTGCCCTTTTCCTGAATTGAGCGTTTCACATTGCCCTTTTCCACAAAATAGCATGGCAGAGTGCTCTATTCCTGAAAAGAGCATGTCACAGTGCCCTTTTCCTGAAAAGAGCATGACACAGTGGCCTATTCCTGAACAGGCTTTAAGAGCATGTCACAGTGCTCTTGTCTTACAAAGATTCCTTATCATGAAATTAGCATGGCACAATGTCCTGTACCTGAAAAGAGCATGGCAGAGTGCCCTAATCCTGAAATGAGCAGGTCACAGTGTGCTATTCCTACAAAGAGGTCTGTTCCTGAAAACAACATGGCAGGGTGCCCTTATCCTGAAATTAGCATGACACAATGTCATGTTCCTGAAAAGAGCATAGCAGAATGCCCTTATCCTGAAATGAGCATGACACAGTGTCGTATTCCAGATAAGAGTCCTGTTCCTGAAAAGAGCATGAAAGAGTGTCCTATTACTGATAAGAGCATGGCAGAGTGTCCTAATACTGATAAGAAACCTGTTCCTGAAAAGAGCATGACACATTTTCCAATTCCTGAAAAGAGCATGGCAGTGTCCTAATACTTATAAGAGCCCAGTTCTTGAAAAGAGCATGACACAGTGTCCTATTCCTGAAAAGAGCATGGCAGAATGCCTAATACTGATAAGAGCCTCTTTCCTGAAAAGAGCATGACACAGTGCCCAATTTCTGATAAGAGCCCTGTTCCTGAAAACAGCATGACACAGTGCCCTAATACTGATAAGAGCCCTTTTTCCGAAAAGAGCATGACAGACTGCCCTATTCCTGATAAAAGCATGACACAGTGTTCTATTCCAGATACAGTAAGAGCCCTGTTGTTCCTGAAAAGAGAATGGCAGAATACCCTTTTCCTGAAAAGAGCATAGCAGAATGCCCTATTCCTGCTAAAAGCATGACACAGTGTCCTATTCCTGATAAAAGCCCTGTTCCTGAAAAGGCATGAAAGAGTGTCCTATTCCTGATAAAAGCTATGTTCCTGAAAAAGCATGAAAGAGTGCCCTATTCCTGATAAAAGCCCTGTGACAGAAAAAGCATGAAAGAGTGTCCTATTTCTGATAAAAGCATGACACAGTGTCCTTTTCCAGATAATAGTCATGTTCCTGAAAAGAGAATGGCAGAGTGTCCTAACACTGATAAGATCCCTGTTCCTGAAACGAGCATGGCACAGAACTTCAAGAAACCCATAATTTGGCCGTGGTTAACACAATTGTTTTCATCATGTTCAAAATATCTCTACGGTGAGCTTGGATGCCAAGACCATGCTGTGAACGTAGTTGACCATAGTTGATCGTACTTTACCCTACTTGACCGTAGTTTGCCGTAGTTGTGCATAATTCGAACGTAGTTCACACGTAGTTCAACGTAGTTGTCCGTAGCTACACGTAGTGATACCCAAGTTAATCTACTTCACCCTACGGTGAACTACGGTCAATTACCTGCCTGACCGTAAGGTGTGACCGCGGCTTAATAATGGAGTAAATACCTAATTCACTGAAAAAGTTATCTGTATAAAACAAACAGTAGTCTGCTTTATTTGTACGGTGATTTAGAATAGCGGTGGTTATTGGTACTGTAATACATAGTCAAATTAAAATAACCGCTAAACTTAGAACTCATGCAGTATAGTAAATATATCGTTACTGCATGAAGTCGTCAATATGCAATAAATAGTCAAGTTAAAACAATCGATAAACTTAGAACTCATGCAGTATAGTAAATATATCGTTACTGCATGAACTTGAAGTCGTCAATATGCAATAAATAGTCAAATTAAAACAATCGCTAAACTTAGAACTCATGCAGTATAGTAAATACATCGTTAATACATGAACTTGAAGTCGTCAATATGCAATAAATAGTCAAATTAAAACAATCGCTAAACTTAGAACTCATGCAGTATAGTAAATATATCGTTACTGCATGAAGTCGTCAATATGCAATAAATAGTCAAATTAAAACAATCGCTAAACTTGGAACTCATGCATTTTAGTAAATACATCGTTACTGCGTGAAACCGTCAATATGCAATAAATAATCAAATTAAAACAATCGCTAAACTTAGAACTCATGCAGTATAGTAAATATATCGTTACTGCATGAAGTCGTCAATATGCAATACGTAGTCAAATTTAAACAATCGCTAAACTTAGAACTCATGCAGTATAGTAAATATATCGTTACTGCATGAAGTCGTCAATATGCAATAAATAGTCAAATTAAAACAATCGCTAAACTTAGAACTCATGCAGTATAGTAAATACATCGTTACTGCATGAAGTCGTCAATCTGCAATACATAGTCAAATTATAACAATCGCTAAACTTGGAACTCATGCATTATAGCAAATATATCGTTATTGCATGAAGTCGTCAATATGCAATAAATAGTCAAATTAAAACAATCGCTAAACTTAGAACTCATGCAGTATAGTAAATACATCGTTACTGCATGAAGTCGTCAATATGCAATACGTAGTCAAATTTAAAGAATCGCTAAACTTAGAACTCATGCAGTAAAGTAAATATATCGTTACTGCATGAAGTCGTCAATATGCAATAAATAGTCAAATTAAACAATCGCTAAACTTTGAACTCATGCAGTATAGTAAATATATCGTTACTGCATGAAGTCGTCAATATGCAATAAATAGTCAAATTAAACAATCGCTAAACTTTGAACTCATGCAGTAAAGTCAATACATCGTTACTGCATGAAACCGTCAATATGCCAGATGTTATCTGTCCCTTCCCTAATTCACGCTAATTAGTCGACAGCGTATTATAGAAGGAAACACTTTCAAGTACCAATTTCCTCTCTACCGAAACAGTTGACTCGGACCCAATTCTCTATGACACACACATATACAACCTCTCCCACACGCCTGGGCCGCGGCAGCTCAGTTGGTAATCACGTTGACTTTAAACCGTATCCCCACATACAACAATTCTGCAGCAGACGACTTTGAAATCCTATATACACAAATGTGAAAAAATCTCAATAAATGAGAGTTTAATTGTTAAAAAGAGTTGAAAACATTGTGGCAAAAGGAGAAATTGTTCGTTCTGAGCAGTTTCTTCTTTTGCCACAACGTTTTCAAAAGTCGTCTGTTGCAGATGCGTCAACATGTGGGAAAGGGTTAATCAAAGAGTTGTGTGTTAGAATCGTTCTAGGGTAGCGTATTTCTGTTCAATGAATTGTCTCATGTATATTTTAATTGCTCTTTAACCTTCCCACTTCTCGACGTCTTTTGACGCATCTTCAGCAGACGACTTTTGAAAACATTGTGGCAACAGGAAAATTGCTCTTAACGAGCAACTTCCCATTTTAACACAATGTTTTCAACTCCTTTTTATAATCAAACGTCCATTTATTGTTAAGTTTTCGAAAACAAATCTGAAATGTTTTAGAAATCTTCTGCAGCAGATTTGTTGTAAGTAAGTAAATCATTTTTTTCAGTGACATTCAATACATATATACACACCCATATAAATAAATACACAAGGGCCCGACGGACCAATTAGTCATGTATGTGGGAAAGGGTACCGAGACCATGTATTACTCATTTACCCATTTAGCTTATTTTAGTCTTAAGGTTTGCGAAACGAAATCATTTGAACCTAGTATGGAAAAGTTCATCAAAACTAAGGAAATGGGAAATAATTAAGTTGCACACCATAAGCAATTGGTCTATCTGTCCACCAAACTGTGTCTTTTATGCAGGCGATACATGTGTTGTTCTATTGATCACCATTTTTGTTTTGTATCCACAAGTTTACATAAACCGTCTGCTGTAGTGAAAGTCTATAACTGTTAATCTGGTTTTATAACTGATTTGGTTTTTTTGAGATATGAGAAGTCATTGCGGAAACAGGAGAAGTTGCTCGTTATGTTTTCTGAAGTTGTCCTTAGCAGCTGCGTTCACCCTTTTTTCCCTGATACAGACGACCTTATTTAAAAACCTTTCCCTCATATAAACGCTTTCTGACGCCTCTGCAGCAGACGACGTTTTGAAAACATAGTGACAAAAGAAGAAATTGCACAAAACGTGCAATTTCTCCTTTTGCCACAATGTTTTCCACTTTTTGTCATAGGTTACCCATTCAATTATGGAGATTTTCTATGTTCTGACAAAATACGTTCAAAGTCGTCTGCTGCAGAATTGTCGTATGAGGGAAAGGGTTAAGCTCCAGAACGTGGTTTATGCTTTTCCCACATACATCAATAAATCTACAGCAGACGACTTTGAAAACATCTAGGCAAAACTATGGAACAGCTCGAAAGTTGAACGTATACTTATTGAAAAGAGTTGAAAACATCGTGGCAAAAGGAGAAATTGCTCATTATGAGCAATTTCCCTTTTTGCCTCAATGTTTACAAACGTCGCCTGCTACACAGCGCCTGTATGTGGGAAAGTATTAATGAAACATTGTTGGAAATGAGATATCGCGACATTTTAGCAAAATGCTTAAAAAAAAGAAAAACGAATAGTATCATAATAATATCTATTTTCTATATGTAACATAGTCCCGCGGATGTTTTCAAAGCAACTCTCAAACAAAATTAAGTAAAGGTCTAAAGAATCGTTCCTGCATGGGGGAAAAGGTTAACTATTTCCCCAGTTTTAAGAGTTTTCAAAAACTTCTGATTTTAATTTTTGATCAAAGTCGGTATTTTAAGTCAGGAACAATTAAAAAAAAAGCTTCTCTAATGATGAACACCCTTTCCTGTCCTCAGACTGAAATTCTATGTCGAGTGTGTCTGCTGCAAAATCATTCAAAGTCGTCTGTTTCATGAAAAGGGTAAGTCCTTCTGAACTTAGGTGACACTGAGTCAAACTGTTTGAGGAAATGCGGTTTACTTTTTTAATGTCGCAAAGCTCATAGACGTGCGTATCACGAAGTAAAGTATTGAGAGTACTGAACGTAATATGGTACCATCACGTATACATCTGACTACACATTGAATTAAGCTAAATATGGATTTTAAAACGGGAATTTTTGTGACTTTGTGGTGCTTATCAACGTTCATCAAGTATACAGGTATATATGTGTCACATTTAAGAATCCGTTTATTCTATAAAAATAATCAATCTGTGATGTTTCCTAAAAAGGAGTTATATTTTTACCCTTTCACAATGTCAGACGAAGCTGTAGCAGAAGGGGTTTGAAAACATTGTGGTAAAAGCAGAAATTGCTAATAATTATATTTTCTCCTTTTACCATAATATTAACCTCTCTATTCAATAATTTAATGTGGTTCTTATAAACGTTTATCAATTGTTTAAGTATATGCGAAAATTGAGAATGTTTATTCTAAAATGTCATCAATATTTCAGAATATGATCTGCGATTGCAGACGCAATTGCAGCAGACGGTTTTTCGAAATAGTGTGGATTTCCCCTTTTGCAACAATGTTTTCCATTCTATTCAATAATTTAACTGTTAATTATAGAGTTATTTATATAAATTATGATGCCTGTGTGTTTCCAAAGTCGTCTGCTGCGGATTTTTTGTATGTGGGAAAGGAAATTTTCATTTTGTGTTTTACTATCACTGTGGGGTCGATCCCCAGTCGCGGCACTACGGTCATGGTGGAGTGCCCTTGGGCAAGGCACATTTTCTAGCCTAGTACTGGTTTGTTTACCCAGGGATCATGAATAATTAAATTTAATTGCGCGCTAAATGACCTTAGCTGTCGATGCGCCATAAAACAATATACATTCATTCATTCATTCATTACTATCACTGTAGTTTCAGATGAACTCTTTCTCACATACAGTAAATCTGTAACGTACAAGACTTGGTAATCATCAATGTTTATTTTTGTTAACTCTCTATAAATGAAAGTATATTGAATATAATTGATAGTTGGCAAAGAAAGAAGCTGCTCGTTACGAGTCACATGAACGTCGTCTAAATGCGTGTTTTAGGGGGAATGGTTAACTAAACGGAATTTGGTAAATGACAGACAATAACCTTATGCACAGTTCAATGAACTTTTAGACTTGAAACTTAACTGTCAGTAAATTACAAAACTAATGCAAAACGTTTGATTTCACGTATTGACTGGTCTTTTATATCACAACCGAGCTCCGGTAGCTCAGTCGGTAGCGACGCGGGCTGTCAATCCAGGGGTTGTGAGTTCGAATCCCGGTTCGGTCAACTTTCTTTCCGACGATTGACAAAAGTCAATGCGACATGCGTCATTCGTCTTCCACCAATGGACTAAGTATATGTGGAAAAGCAGCCAGTTGCATGGGAAGATTGTTGTGTGGAGTACTGGTGTGAGAAAACCAGAAAAGGCATTGGTAGGTAAACTGGCCGCCGTGATATGACTGAGAAATTGTTAAAAACCGCGTTAAACCCCAATAAATCAATCAATTTTATTTCATAAATTTATGTTTATCAATGAACTTTGATTTTACGAACTAATTACCAAATTTGATACGATCCTGCTTCACTATGGCATTAATGTTCCTCAATGAACTCTTAGAAAGAAAGAAACTCATGCGTTACAAATTACAGATTGTAAATAATTCATATTTCTTTGCACAAAGGTCATCGTCAGGTCAATAACGACGAGCAATAATACTTATTCTTCAGTCAGGTCTTGTTTACGCTTATTTTGTCCGATGATTGGGGGAGCCAGGGACGTAGATAAGAGGGATAGGTAACTAAACTGCATACTAAAATATCACATTTGTAGCAAGTAAAACTAAAAAACTATACAAGATATGAAAAAAAAAAAAAGATAATCTGAAAGTTTAAACATTCTTCTATTGCAGTAGATAAAAAATATTTTAATATACTACAGGTTTTGATAATATGTTATCCTTATGAAAAATGTCAGTTGATTAATTTTTGGAAAAAAATAATATTATTCAGAAATCTCAATATCTGTGTCTTTTAAACCAGTCAGTGTTCAAAATACAAAGAAATTCCAGTTGTTCATTGTATCTCTAACTTTAGTTGAAGAGTTCAGAATATGTATGTTTTGTTTATGTGCCAAATGTGACTTCAAAGTTTTATTTGCTACAAAATGTGAAAATTATCTATGTCCCTGGATGAGCCAATGATAAAAAGGTACAACTCGACATTTATTAACAGTATAGAGTCAGATCTGGTTGTCCGTCCGCACCGTCATTGACACAAGTTGATGTGTGACAGGTGTAGCTGTTGACCTTGATTTAAACTCACAAACGCCAAATTGTAAATGGTCCCATGGACGTATTAAAATGATTGTTTACGTTTTTTAGAAACTGCATTGAGGTTTTCACGACAAACCAGCAACTGGACGGACGCTTCCAAACATTGTCAAGAATTTGGGGGTTACTTAGCAACCATCAGTAACTTTGATGATCTAAAGGAATGGATAAAAAGAAAACAATTAAGTTCATTTGTTGAAAGCGGGATGGAAGTATGGGTTGGTGCCCAGATCGCGTCATCACAATGGCAGTGGAATGGTGAAACGGGAACCGCTTATAAAGGTCTTTATAACGAATCTTTTCTTTTTTATCCTTTGCATGGTTAACCCTTTCCCGCCTGCAGACGCATTTTGACGCAATAGCAGCAGACGACTTTTGTAAACATTGTGGCCAAAGGTGAAATTGATCATGATGAGCAATTTCTCCATTGGCCACAATGTTTTCAACTTTAATTAACAATTAAATTATCTTTTATGGAGATTTTCCAGGTTTTTGTTTTCAAAGTCGTCTGCTTCAGAAATTGTGTATGTGGGAAAGGGTTAATCTGAGATTTACATCATATCCGTTCTGATATTTCAAGGGTCGTCTACTACGGTAAAAACCGAGGGGAACTATATTCGTCTTCTCTAAGCGCCAAATGTCGTCTGTATGAAGTAAATTGTATGTTTTCGTAATCCTTTACCACATTATCAGGCTGCAGCAGGCGACTTTAAAATCATCCAGACGAAATTTGGGAAATGTCTTTAAATGAAGGTACAGTAATTCAATAGGGTTGAAAACATTGCGACAATCGGAAAAATTTCTCATCGTGAGGGATTTCTCATTTTTTCACACGCTTTTAACCCTTTCCCTCAGATAGACGCTTTCTGACGCCTCCGCAGCAGACGGCTTTTTGAAAACATAGTTACAAAAGAAGAAATTGCTCAAAACGAGCAATTTCTCCTTTTGCCACAATGTTTTCCACTTTTGGTTATAGGTTATCGATTCAATTATAGAGATTTTCTGTGTTTTGACAAAATATGTTCAAAGTCGTCTGCTGCAGAATTGTCCTATGAGGGAAAGGG
The DNA here is from genome assembly GCA_031761405.1 of Serripes groenlandicus. Lineage (NCBI taxonomy): Eukaryota > Metazoa > Mollusca > Bivalvia > Cardiida > Cardiidae > Serripes > Serripes groenlandicus. Next base: position 115,841,311 of record JASEVX010000003.1, read on the forward strand.
TTAATAGTCGTATGCTGCCAAACCTGTGTCCGACCTGTCACAGTTCACCGTTAGTGTTGTGGTTTTAAGTCTGAGTGTTCGTAACTCGATCGTTTGTTGATCCAATCCCTGTCACCAGTGTTAAGGGCAGACATTTTACTACATGTTGGCGCATGGCACTTTATCCGATCGTTTGTTGATCCAATCCCTGTCACCAGTGTTAAGGGCATACATTTTACTACATGCTGGCGCATGGCACTTTATTCGATCGTCGTTCGTTCTCATTTTGTATTGGACCTAAAATGTAAACATGGGTATAATGGAGTACACATAATTTTTAAATTAGCGTGCCAGGCTCCTGTGGCTGCTGCAGAGGCATTTTAATGCGTCGTTATGTTCTAAGCGCAAAAGGACATCTGAGCCGTTCCACGAGAAAACCAACATTATGGACTCTGCGTAATGTATCGACCCAGATCAGCCTGAGCATGTATCGCAGGCTTACCTGGACCGACACTGTTCGTATCCTGTGGATTTTCTGTTTCAGGAATAACTACTGTATACATCTATTCCCCCCTAAGACGGAATGTGTCGGCCGGATCAGTCTGCGCGGACAGCGCAGGCTGATCTGGTCGATACATTACGCAGATATATTGATATGAGCCGTTCCACGAGAAAACCAACATTATGGACTCTGCGTAATGTATCGACGCAGATCCGCGCTGGCTTATCCGTGCCCACACATTCCGTCTCAGGGGAAAGAGATATAGAGTGTCGAGTCCTGAAACAAAAAATCCACAGTGAAAAAACAGTGTCTTTCCTGGTTAGCCTGCGCGGCATGCTTAGGCAGATCCTGGTCGACACTTTACGCAGAGTCCAGAATGTTGGTTTTCACGGGGAACGGTTCATCTGTATCAAGTCAATTGTAGTTTTTTTCTTGATGATTTTACTACTGCTTAACCCTTTCCCTCATATAGACGCTTTCTGACGCCGCTGCAGCAGACGGCTTTTTGAAAACATAGTGACAAAAGAAGAAATTGCACAGAACGTGCAATTTCTCCTTTTGCCACAATGTTTTCAACTTTTTGTCATAGGTTGCCCATTCAATTATGGAGATTTTTTTATGTTTTGACAAAATACGTTCAAAGTCGTCTGCTGCAGAATTGTCGTATGAGGGAAAGGGTTAAATATCTGAATATGAAGATTGTCCATTAGAAAAGTGCTCGGTTTCTTTCATCTACAATATTGATGAGAAAGTCCGGTACCCGGCGTGTTAACCCTTTCCCTCATAAGACAATTCTGCAGCAGACGACTTTGAACGTATTCTGTCAAAACATAGAAAATCTCCATAATTGAATGGATAACCTATGACTAAAAGTGGAAAACATTGTGACAAAAGGAGAAATTGCACTTTTTGTGCAATTTCTCCTTTTGTCACTATGTTTTAAAAAGCCGTCTGCTGCAGAGGCGTCCGAAAGCGTCTATATGAGGGAAAGGGTTAAAGCAGATTGCACTGTCATGGTTTGGGCAGGTAACTCCAGACTAAGATGAACATTGTCATGGAGGCACCCAAATGCATCTCTACGAAGGAAATTGTTAACACTTTGCCTGATGAAGATGACATTTGACTCCCTTGCAGCAGACGTATTTTAAAAACACTGCATCAAGAGGTGAACAATTCTTCTCTTGGCAACAATGAGTTTATTTTTATTCAATAATTATCAATTCATATATAAAGATTTTCAATTGTGTGTCAAAGTCGTCTGCTGCAGGTTTGTCGTATGTCGGAAATAGTTAATATATGGGAAATAACTGTAAAAACATTTACTGAACTGGCACGCACTAGTTACTTCCCTTGTATTTGATGTGATTTTTTTTTTAAAAACCAGGATGTATGTGATTGACCTTATTATAGATCTTACCATTGTAGTGCCTTAACCCTTTCCCTCATACGACAATTCTGCAGCAGACGCCTTTGAACGTATTTTGTCAAAACATAGAATATCTCCATAATTGAATGGATAACCTATGACAAAAAGTGGAAAACATTGTGGCAAAAGGAGAAATTGCACGTTTTGTGCAATTTCTTCTTTTGTCACTATGTTTTCAAAACGCCGTCTGCTGCAGAGGCGTCAGAAAGAGTCTATATGAGGGAAAGGGTTAAAAACATTATGAGACAACATATCCTTTTTTTCCCCCCAAGATTGCGACTGCTCTTCCTAACACACTACATGTAACTTGTTATACGCCCACATGTTGTGCCATTTGTAGGAAAAATGACTTGTTTTCGCCTACATTGTTTACCCTTTGTAGGAAAAGAAATCGTTTTTTGCCCACATTTCAAACCCTTTGTTGCGAAATAACTTGTAACTCGCCCACATTTTCTACCCATTGTTGCGAAATAACTTGTAATTTGCCCACATGTTCTACCCTTTGTAGCGAAATAACTTGTAATTCGCCCACATTCACTTTTTTCGAATAAACCGTTTAACTGAACCATTTCCTAAAACCTAACTGTGACAAAAACAAAAATTGCTCAGAACTTATTTCAGTAATTATATCTCCATTTATATGTTTTCTATATCTTTTGAATGATGCTTTCAAAGTCGTCTGCTGCAGCTTTGTTGTATGTGGGAAAGGGTTAATGAACACAGAAGTCTATATGAATAACGAGGCTGACAATACACAATTGAGTTTAGTATGATTCAAGCGATCACCGGAACACAACTATAATTCGTCGTTATTTAGCATACGTTATAGGCACAGGTGTTTGTATTGATTGGTCATTTTACGCCCCTATATTGCAATATCGGCCCCTTTTGGCTTATCACGAGTCCACCTTCATTGTATTAATTGTGATCGAAGAGTTTGATCGATTGATTAATTGGGACTTAACGCCGGAGTCAAAAGAGTTTCACTCATATCACGGCGGCCAGTTCACCTACTCATTTTATCCTGGCTTCTCCACACCAGTAATCCACACAACAAACTTCCCAAGAAACTGGCTGCTTTTCCACATGGACTGTTTGCCAATTGGTGGAAGACTAATGACGCGTGTCGCATTGGCTTTTATCAAATGTCAGAAAGAATGTTGGCCGAGCTGGGATTCGAACTCACTACCCCTGGAATGACAGCCCGCGTCGCTACCGACTTAGTTACCGAGGATCGGCGTGATCGAAGAGATAGGGCCTATACGTAACACGATTATGTGAGATCTATGTGAACGAACGAACTAAATTTGTATTATAGTGACATATGTTATTTACAATTATAAATTATTCAATAAATAAACTTCCCCAACAACCGGCTACATGTGGCCTTCATGTCATTCTATATACATATTTACAAAAGACGGTGAACAACATTCACTTACACCTGTTTTAATCTGTTTTTGTTTTGAATAGCTTAACGTCAGATAAAGAATATTGGCTGTAATTTCAGTGTTGGCACATGCGTATTTATTTTGGCGCAATGACGCGTTTGGGGTATACTGATTATTGATTTGTTATAAATCCTGTCTCAAAATTAAAATTTCATTTCATCTATATTTTTACATTCCTTTCTCATACTCTTTACCCCCAATCCACATCACATCTTAAAATTTTTGCTCAGTTATCACATTTGTTATAGAACTTTCTGTATCTCCAGATAAAAAAACCCACCTATTAGCAAAAAACACTTCCTTTTGGATACTTTCCACACGTGTACAGCGTCTCGTATGAGTGACGTCACGACAACGGTTCTAAAAATGATAAATTCTGCATCAGTAGGCAAACATAAGTTACCTCTGTTGCTACTGATGTTCTGTGTCGATAACAGACACTGCAAACAGCAATTAAAAAACCTTTATCATTCTCGTAATGTTATGTTCCCTGACTCGGAGGACTAGATAAGGAGGAGTAAATAGGTCTTTCTTATATGATATCTCTCTTCGCACTCATAACACATATGTTGTGGGTACTCAAAAGAATCGTATCACTGAGACGATTCTTTTGAGTACCCACAACATAGATTCTGGAGGTCAAATAAAGATTTTAGAACACGAAAAACGCTCCTTATCTGGAGCTCTGTAATGACAGAGAAGGCTGTGGGAAGATTGCCATCAATCTTGACATTTGATAGATTGTTACGTCAGAGAATTGCTACATTCGTTTTATGTTATCGTTTATTTGCTTGATACAATACGCGCATCGTTTCTAATGACGACCGGTTTTTTAGAAATTGTTCAATAATTTGTGATGTTGTTTGGGGTGCAATTCCAACGTTACAGCAACGATTCACAATTACATATGGAAAATTGACGATGAAATTGATAGAATCATCTGCGTTGAAGTTATCTGTAAAATACGGAGCATAGAAAGTATCAATAATACAGAATTGAAAATAAAAATGTTTAAATGAAAAGGGCTAGTTTTGCACAATTTCTTTTTCTTCTACAGTGTTATATTAAACAATTGGCTGCTTGAAAAGCACCATAATGTTTATAACCATTCCAATAGTGTAGACCTTGATCAGCCGAGATGTAGTGAAACATCCGGATCGCCACTTATTAAAATTCATCTCGCTTGATCACTTCAGAGTTCCTTTGGTATTGACCAATGACCGTGACATTCACTTCTGACCTATTGACCCATTGACCATGAGACCTGCTGTGATCACAACGGACCAGTAGGGGCCATGATTATATGATTTTAAAAGATATTTATATGCAACAATGTTGGACTCCTTGTGATATTCTGATGGGAATAAGAACGATGAGTAGAGGCGAAACTAAATATTTAAACACTTTAAACAACCTTGACTACATGTTAATTTGATGTATTTAATTATGCCTCTTAAATTCAGAATAGAATCAGTCCAGTGACTACGAGTCTGTACACAGTTTCATCAGAATCTTTACTGACTTTCTACATGTAATTTAGTACTAGATGCATCTTTTGACAAAACGCTAGAACTCTAGCCCCCACTAATATACGGACAACAAATATGCAGTTCTAAGGCAACTTTGAAAACATCTTAGTGAATCATGGAATTCTCAACAAGTAAAAGTAAAAGTATTGAATAGAGTTGAAGCATATCGGCAAAAGGAACAAATTGTCATTATGAGCAATATCTACGCTTGCCACAATGTTTTCAAATGCCTTCTGCTGCAAAGGCATCAGAAATCGTTTGTATGTGGGGAAAGTGTTAAAATCAGCATTATACCCATCCTGACCGACTCCTTGGTGAAGCGGATAGCAAGACCGTATTGAGAATGAACCCTTTCACACGTACAACAAATCTGAAGCAGACGACATTTGAAAGATGTGGACAAAAATATAGAAAATCCATATAAATGAAAGTATATCTACTGAAAAACAGTTGAAAACATTGTGGCAACATGAATAGTAATTGCTTTGTTTTATAGAGGGTAGCCAGGCCCTCCACGACAAATCGTGATTTTGATAATGATTACATATAAATTGAAACAATATGATAAGGTTTTCAAATCACATTTTAGAAGTGCATGATGATGAGTTAATTACAGTAATATACCTAAGGAATTTCGAAATCTCCATTGAAAGCAAAGCAGCTGCTCATTTTTTAATGTTATTTTGTATTCATTAGACGTCGCCAGTTATGCCAAACTAGGCTGTTATAACGAAGAATTTTGGATTCAAGGAACCAATTTGAAAAATATCACGCCAGATGCTTGTCTTCAGCACTGTAATTCGCAGGGAATAGTAGGTCTTCAGGTACGTACAAACTTAACCGGACATGATAAAGGTCGTCTACTTTCACACCTCTGGATACATTTAAACGCACATGCATTTAGACAACGTTTAATATTACATTGACACATGGGGGAAAGTCCGTCAAGGAGATATTCCATATTTTGATCTCGATGTTTTCAAAGTCGTCTGTTGCATATTTGTTGTATTTGGATAAAGAATTATAATTATCTGACGAAGAATAATTGTAGAATCTGAAAGACTGGAAGAATAAATTTGATATAGAGTTGCGTTGGGAAAGATGAGAAACTGCTCATTTTGAGAAATTCTCCTTTACCCACAATGTTTTCAAAATGCTATCTTCTGCAGAGGGATCATAAGTCGTCTGTATCTGGAAAGACTTAACCCTTTCCCTCATACGACATCTTTGCAGCAGACGACTTTGAACATATTTTATCAAACAATAGAAAATCTCTATAATTGAATGGATAACCTATGACTAAAAGTGGAAAACATTGTGGCAAAAGAAGAAATTGCTCGTTTTGAGCAATTTCTTCTTTTGTCACTATGTTTTCAAAAAGCCGTCTGCTGCAGAGGCGTCCGAAAGCGTCTATATGAAGGAAAGGGTTAATTAAGAGAATAATATAGTCATTCTATCACCGAAATGAATTTATTATTTCAGAAAAGAATATCTTCAAACATTAATGACTTTGACAAACATATCAATAGAAATGTAGATTTGATTGATTCAAATTTTCCATCTTTTATTGACTACCTACAGGATGACAGGTGTATATGCGAGGACGATATGGGAAATACCTCCATGCTCCACCGGGGAGGGGTGTGTCATATTCCGTGTGCCGGTAACCCCCGGGAAATGTGTGGAGGACTACAAGGGGTGTCGGTGTTCCGTCCAGGTACACTGGTTTATAAGTTAATGTAGATTATGAAACATACATCTTAATTTCAAACATGCAATGCTTTCACTGAAACAGTTGTCGCTCCCGGCTGTCAATCCACCAATACAATTTCAGCTGCTATACGATATGAGCTGTCCCGCGAGACTACCAACATTGTGGACTCTGCGTAAAGTATCGACCCGGATCAAGCTTAGCATGCCGTACAGGCTGACCCGGAAGGACACTTTTCTGTTTCATGAGTCATTACTCTATACCTCTATCCCCCCTAAGACGAAATAAGTAGGCCCGGATTAGCCTGCGTGAACTGCGCAGGCTGATCCTGGTCGATACATTACGCAGAGACCATACTGTTGGTTTTCTCGTGTGACGACTCATTCATGTTATTTGATTTGTTGAATGGAAACCGTGTTCTAATAAACTGTTTCACGGAAGGCAGAGCTGAAATAGCAAATAAAAACGTTACAAAAAATCATTGAACGTGGGGAACCATTTTCCCACTTGCACTCTTTCTGTCATATCTGCTGCAGACGAATTTTAAAAACAGTGTGACAAAATAAGAAAATCAAAATAACTTGTGTAGTAAATGAAATGTAATTTAATTCAAATTGGTGCACAGGATCATAAATTTATATATTCTGACGAATTGAAATGATTTCAAGAACACAAAATAAGAAGAATGTTTATGAAAACATAAGATGACAAAATTATTCGGAGAATTTGAAGTATAATGTTCACACAGAGGAATAAACTTTGTAGGAAAAGGTGAAATTGTCCGTTTCTATTACTGATTTTATGGTCAATTTCTCATTTCACCACACTTTTTTTCAAAAGTCGTTAGCTGCTGATACTTCAAAATATGTCTACAAGTATGACAGCATAACATAATGAAAGCCAAGTTTTGAAATGAAGGGATGTTTTAGAAAAGAAATGGCTATTGCAATTTAATTTAAAACCCACTGGAAAGAAAAAGACGAACATCAACCAAATTGACCTTGAAAAAGTCCATCAAACACTGCTGATATGTGCGAATAAAGAATTCCTGTTAACTTTGATCGCTTTTTAACTTTCAAAAACAACTGTGATTGCCTTTTTAACGGAAGTGGTTCTACAAGTCATATTATTTACTCCTCCTTAAATGGCATCAATTTACCATGCTACAAGAACACCAACAATATCATATTTAAGTCCGTAGGGGGAAATGTACTAAATATCTTTTGTGAACATTGAACCGGATCAGCTTGTGCAACACCAGAGTCTAATCAAGATCATCTAAACTGTTTACATATTACATTTAACCCTTTCCCTCATATAGACGCTTTCTGACGCTTTTGCAGCAGACGGCCTTTTGAAAACATAGTGACAAAAGAAAAAAATGCTCAAAACGAGCAATTTCTCCTTTTGCCACAATGTTTTCCACTTTTAGTCATACGTTATCCATTCAATTATAGAGATATTCTATTTTTTGACAAAATATGTTCAAAGTCGTCTGCTGCAGATTTGTCGCATGAGGGAAAGGATTAAAGGGAGTTTCAAAAAATTAATAAATTATTTGCACCAAGGTCAAGATCGGGTCAACATTGTTGCGTAATAACATCAATTTAACCCGTCCTTGCAAACAAGGTAGAAGTTAGCAGTTGTGAATAGTGTAGGTAGGTCCTGTGCTCAAGTTGTGTCAATATATTCACCAGAAGCTAACAATAGCCTTTGTAAGTAAATTGCGAAAAATGTTCATATAGATCAGACAACGCGGATGTGCAGACTGGTTTAGATCTACAGAGTTCGCAAAGGCCAGACTCTACCTTTTAGCATGGGCATGCTCAATCGTCTTTTTAGAATAAGGCTGAAAACTGATTATGTTCATCCTTTTTAAAAAAATTAAGCGGCTCACAAGTTAACATGGACAAATGACGAGGCTACCGACCAAGACTGCGTTCTACTACGTAAGCGGTCACGTGATCCAGAATTCCAGTTGAAAGCCTCGAACTGCGAACTGCAGACACGATATCTCTGTGGTTTCAGTGAGTATATATTATGTTTTCCCATCCTTGATACTATAGTATACGTAACAAACTATTTCTAGTGGGAAAGTGCGCATGTATAGATAGACACATTTTGTAATATATATATACAACTGGTTTTTAAATATTTCCCAAATGCAAACGTAATATGACTTATCTGCAGCAGACGACTTTTGAAATGTTTGTGACAACCGGAGAAATAAGTTATTTTGAATGAGAAATATCTATTTTTGCCACACTGATTTCAACTGTAGTCAATAATGAACCTTTAATTTGCAGACAATTTCAGAATGTGCCAAGTTGTCTTCTGTAGATTTCTTGTATGTGGGAAAAGTGTTAAGCTGTTTACTAGTCTTATATTATGCTACAAATTTAAAGTTAAACCGAATGCTGAAACTGTGTCGAATGGTATCCTCGCTGCCAAGTTTTATGAGGGTTGGTTTGGGGAGCAAAATGACTCCATTGATGTTTTTTTAATCCAACGATCTGAAGTCTAAGTGACTAATTAATAACACATTGTCATAAAACTACTATTGGGACTAGCTACACTTCAAGCATTTTGTCAGAAATGCATATGGCTCTGAACGTAGATGCATTGAGATCCCAGAATCGCTATACGCGCTTCATATATCGATTTGCAAAAGTTGGACACACTGATAAGTTCAGTTGTACAGGCACACCACACGCCCCTTAATTCAAAGGTCTAGGGTTCGAATTCGGGAATTCAAATAAATTTATGATGTGTGTGCTAGATAAAATGACGTAATCATCCAATATTTTTGTTTTGCTTAATTATGTTCAGATGTTTCAGCGCTTTGTTTTGATAGCGGCCATGTCTCCTCTTTCCCGACAACGTTTTTATTAATTCATCTACTACATAGATATTTCGTCAGATTTACTTCAGTTGACTCCAACAATGTTTAAATCTGTTTTTAAACGCCTTGTTTCGATAGCGGCAATGTCTCCTTTTTCCTCACAACTTCTTCTTTCAATTCGTCTGCTACATAGATATTTCGTCAGATATAGCTCGTAGAACAGACGACGTCATCCATAACTTAGTTCGGTTCATTTCCGTACATCCGTGATTATTTTCTTCTGTTTGCCTTAATTATTATCTCATCCATTTAATGTCTGCAAAAGGAGATTGGTTACGCTTAGCCCTTACTCACGTACGACAAATCTGCAGCAGACGACATTGAAAACATCTGCGCAAAAAAGGAAAAAATATATAAATGATAAAGTTAAAAAAAAATGGTTGCGAAAGGACATTTTGGGCATATTCGTGATCTATTTCCTCCTTTCCCATTGTTTTTAAAGTCGTTTTTTACTAAGCGTAAACTACCGCTTGTGTATGTGGGAATGGGTTAAGATGAACGAATAATAGTGTGAAATGGATTCTGGAATGTCTGGCGATTTCGATTCACTTTCCCCTTCTTTCCCTCATATATACGCTTTCTGACGCCTCTGCAGCAGACGGCTTTTTGAAAACATAGTGACAAAAGAAGAAATTGCTCAAAACGAGCAATTTCTCCTTTTGCCACAATGTTTTCCACTTTTTGTCATAGGTTATCCATTTAATTATAGGGATTTTCTATTTTATGACAAAATATGTTCAAAGTCGTCTGCTGCAGAATTGTTGTATGAGGGAAAGGGTTAAAAAGTATGAGCTCTGGCGAATACCAGGCGTCAGAAAGCGTCTATATGAGGGGAAGGGTTAACAGAGCTGTTCTTTTCTTTCTAATATAATATATTCATTTACTCGACAGTATTCTGGCTGTATCATTACAAGAACAGAACTTCAGTTGTTTCGGTTTTATCACGGAAGCCATTTCACCTACCATTGATTGAGTTTCCTTGCTTTCTCGCACAAGTACTCCGCACAACATTTCCCCCAAGGCAACTAGCTGGCTAGTTTCCCATATTTTATCAATCTAATTAAAACCTAACAGTCGCTGCGCTAGCATTAAAGTAGTTCGATCTGATATTATCAGTAAAGCGTTCACACCTCTTTTATTCGTCTTATAAATCTATATATTTATAAATCAATAACGCAACAGGTCAATAACCAATCAGTCGATCAAAGACATGATTTCTACTGGGTTTCAATGTCACCTTAAACATTCTGAAGGACGCAGTTTCACAACAAATATATTTGTTCAATGACAGTCCCACGTTGCGTCATACAATCATATGGTATTGAAACATTGTAAACATATTTTCGTTTGCTGTGAAATATATTTGACATATTACAATTTGTTTTTACCCTTTCCCACATTTTGACGCAATAACAGCAGAATACTTTTGAAAACATGGAAGCCAAACCTACGGCAGCTCTAAAGGGACACACACGATTTTTGTTTTATCTCGTTCGTACGACTTAGTATCTCGTGCGCACGAGATAAAAAAAAAATCGTATGTAATTTATAAAAATGTGTGTGTCCCTTTAGAGTTGCCGTAGGCAGCTCTAAAAGGACACACACGATTTTGTTTTTATCTCGTGCGAACGAGATACTATCTCGTGCGAACGAGATACTAAGTCGTGCGAACGAGATAAGTATCTCGTGCGCACGAGATACTAAGTCGTGCGAACAAGATACTATCTCGTGCGCACGAGATAAAAAAAAATTCGTATGTAATTTATAAAAATGTGTGTGTCCCTTTAGAGCTGCCGTACAAACCTGATATTGCTCATGAAGAGCAATTTCACTTTTGGCCACAATGTTTTCAACTTTATTAAACAATACAGCTATCTACGGTGGCATAGAGGTGACATGTGTGTATTTTTATTTTTATTTTACTAAGTCGTGCGCACGACTTAGTAACTCGTGCGAACGACATAGTATCTCGTGCGCACGACTTAAGTATCACGACTTAGTAACTCGTGCGCACGACATAGTAACTCGTGCGCACGACTTAATTATCTCGTGCGCACGACTTAGTAACTCGTGCGCACGACTTAAGTATCTCGTGCGCACGACATAGTATCTCGTGCGCACGACTTAGTAACTCGTGCTCACGACATAGTAAGTCGTGCGCACGACTTAATTATCTCGTGCGCACGAGATAAATAAAAACATACACATGTCACCTCTGTGCCACCGTAGCTATCTTTTATTTTGTGGAGATTTTTTTTTTTTTTTTTTTTTCACTTTGTTTTCTGCTGCATATTTTCTGTATGTGGGAAAGGGTTAACGGTGAATGACCTACAATGTATGCTAAAAATAGATATCCAGTGTCTGTACTTACAACTTGTTTTAATATATTTTCTTATTAAATTAAAAAAAATCTGAATGGCTAAATAGCATGGTTAAGCATATCGGAATATATGTGCTGCATTAAACATAAGAATATTCTTTAAATCAATTCAGAATTAGAACGCATTAAGGATGTTTGGTGAATACAAATTCTGCCCTTTTTGATACAGATTCGGGACACTTCAGTCTTCTCAATGCGCATGTTCATTTAAGTGTGTCTCATGCTTCAACTGATACATTTAAAAATTACTGCTTAGTCTCAACATTTAGTGAAAAATATTGAAATTTTCTATAAATGAGAGACCTATTAATGAAGTAATTTAAAAATAATTTTATTTAATTTCCTTATTATTATGGCCCTGTCACACTACAACGTATGGCCTTAACGTATGCCAGCGTATGAGATTTTTTGCCAATACGTTGGTGTACGTTGATATAGGTTAGGGGTACGTTAGGTGTTCGTTATCAGCACGCTGTCATACGCTGTCATACGTTCATGAACGCCGAGACAAAAAAATGTTTTGGGTATGTTCAAAACTTTTGAGCGTATGACAACGTATATTTCATAGGTTAAGCATACGTTATAGATACGTTGGAGGTACGTTAGACATACGTTGAAACTCGCTAGAGGTACGTTGCTGGTATGTTAGGCATACGTCAGCGGAGGGTGTATCGTACAGCTAACTTATTGACAACGATTGAGTAACTTATTTCTAACGTATTTCTAACGTGTTTATAACGTATGTTGGCGTATTTGAAACGTGTATTGACGTATTCAAACGTATTGTACGTATGCTAGGCGATTGAGTAACGTATGTAACGTATATCTACCGTATAGCTAGCGTTCCTTTGGCGTACAATGAGCGTTTTACAGGCGGGGTATATAACAACAACAACAACTTGCGTGTTTATAGCCAACACATATGTTACAACAATATAGTGTATATATATAGGGTCCATGTGTAACTCAATCGGTACTACCATTGAGCAGTTCAACCAGAGAGGATGGATACATACCAACTAGCCGTTCTCCAACATCAGCATGACATCAATCAATTAGAACTCGCACAGGTCCGTGCCATTATTAAAAGGAGGAGGCGAAGAGCTAGAAGGAGGAGGTTCTGGATCAGACCATGGATCGGTAGACGACGTCAGTTTGGCATATATGACCAGCTTCTTGTGGAACTCCGTAACGAGGACAGGGCATCCTTCCACAACTTCATGCGTATGCCTCCAGAAATGTTTGACGAACTGCTAACCAGAGTGGGTCCCCGGATAACCAAAGGACATACTAGTTACAGGGAACCCATCGAGCCTGGCATGAAGCTTGCCCTGACTCTGCGTCACCTTGCCTGTGGGAGCAAGTATGCATCGATGAAGTTCGGGTGGAGAGTACCTCACAACACGCAGTCACTCCTCGTCCGAGAAGTCTGTCAGGCCATCATTGATGAATACCTTAGCGAGGTGATGAATTGCCCCACCCATTCTGATGGATGGCGTGCCATTGCTGACCAGTTTTTTCAAAAATGGAACTTGCCTCATACATGTGGAGCACTTGATGGGAAGCATGTTGCCTGCCGGAGTCCTCCAAAGAGTGGATCCATGTACTACAACTACAAAGGATTCTACTCCATTGTACTTATGGCGCTTGTAGATGCAGACTACAAATTCATCTGGGCAGATGTCGGTGGTATGGGATCAGCATCAGACGCTCAGATTTACAACCTCTCCCCAACGACACCCAGGATGTGCCCTACTTCTTCATCGGCGACGATGCCTTCGCCCTCCGAACGACCATGATGAAACCGTACGGTCACCGGGGTTTGACAAACGATGAAAGGATCTTCAACTACAGGCTTTCTCGAAGCAGAAGAGTAGTAGAGAATGCCTTCGGTATCCTGGCAAACCGATTCCAGATTCTACTGACTACAATGCAGCATGACCCTTCCACCGTCAAGCGCATCGTCAAAGCATGCATGGTTTTGCATAATCTGATGAGGATCCGGTATCCACAACTCCAGAATCAGCAGCTTGACCGTGCAGAGAATGAGAACCGTAATTTCGTCCCAGGAGAATGGAGAGCGGACCGTAACTTGGAGGACACCCAAACAGTGACTGCCCCCAACACCTCTTCAAGGGAAGGAAAGAAACAGAGAAATCTGATCAAGCACTGGGTCAACTCTCCTTAAGGTCAGTTCGCCTGTACCCACTTAATTTGCAGTCCCAGATCATTGGATTACTTGCAAGAACTCCAGCATACTCTCCTCCTGTTCTGCGTTGAGTGAAAAAACAATCTTCTTAGCCCTCTTCTTTGCCTGCAGCTGATTAGGCTGGCTGGTGGAGTTGGAGGCAACAGAATCGACAGAGCCTTCACGGGATGGATGAGTCGGTGAGCGAGGTTCTCTCGATTGCGATCGGCTGGTAGGAGGAGAGTCATTGGCAGGTTGGTTGCACTGGTCAGGCTGGTTTGACTGGACATGCTGATCAAGCTGGTCTTGCTGTTCTTCAGGTGGTGGTGATGGTTTGGAAGGTTGATGCATACTGAGTTTCCCTCTCCCTCTCCCTCTGGAAAGTGCCTTAGACCGTTTGGGTGGCATGGTACGTAGATGCTGACTGAATGAGGAAATTCCTAAAAAGCGGCGAGGTATTTGTACTGTTATGTCACGTGAGTGTTAGACACACCAAGCACGTTGTGCATGCGCTACTCATAGGCTACCCATACGCTGGACATTCGTCGAGAACGTCAGACACTCGTTGAAAATACGCCCAGATACGCTCCCATAAGTTATGTATAAGTTAAAGATACGCTATACATACGTTGGACATACGTTGGACATACGTTCTGTATACGTTAGATTCGTTGTGTATACGTTATGTATGCGACCAATCCACAACAAATTTGATTTTTAGGTACCCGGGTCGACGTATGCCGGCGTATGGACACTTTTTCAAAAAAAAATCATTCGTTCGGCATACGTTAAGTCCATACGTTGTAGTGTGACAGGGCCATTAGCAATTTCTATGTTAGATACAATAGTTACAAAATACCTCTGCTGCAGTGGTGGCGGCAACTGTCTGTATGTGGTAAAGGGTTATATTACGAAAACATTTGCTATTTTATATCAAGCTAGCGAAATACATACGATGTTTTTAGTCCCCTACTGGACGGAGACCGTTTTAAGAGTATAGGTTTGCTTGTGTCCGTCAGTCCGTCTGTGTCTTTCAGTCCGTCCGAAATTTCTTGTCCGGGCTGTATCTACCACATGCTTGAATACATTTTGATATTTCTTCACACAAGTATTCTCCATAACAAGATGATGTGTCATTCACATCACTCAGCCACTTACTCCCAAGGTCAATGTCACAGTTTGTCCATTTGTCTTTTTAACATTGTTTTTAAAGTCCGTCTGTAAATCCGTCCAAAATGTCTTTTTCCGGGCTGTATCTTCCACATGCATGAAAGAATTTTGATATTTCTTCCCACAAGTATTCTCACTAACAAGATGTTGTGTCATTGACATCACCCAGCGAACATGTAAATGGTGTTAATATTGTTTTAGCTACGGTGTTCGAAATTGCCGTGCCCATAAAACGCATATGGTATTTAATTCGAAAGAACACATTCGGAAGGCCATTATAGCAGACTACTTTAAAGCATATTTTAGAAAGCGAATGAAATGCTTTCGCAAAAAAAATGTTTTAACATTGTTTCCGTTCTGTTTCTGTAGATTTATTTATTTCCAAATTCAAAAGTAAAGTGAAAGCAAAAATGGAATCGGAAGCGGTGATAACACATATAAGTGTTTTTTGTCCGATATCTCGGTGTCATATCGAGAGAAACACAACACCAAAGTGATATTTTCCAGAGTAGCTGTTTCTTTGTAACGGTCATGTTTTCCTCTTAATGTTCACGACTTAATGTTATTTTTTATTAAATGATGTGTAACGTCGTTTCTATTTCATTCTATTATACGACGTTTCCGTGGTAATCTGCCAGTACTATCGGCTATTGATGACTTAAATGGTGGAGGATTGTTGCAATGTACGGTGTACGACCGAGCTTCATTTTCACTGTTACTTTTTGTTTTATACGTATGCCTACATTGAACTTTTTCTTTGTGAAACTGTGCGTTCATACATTCTTCACTCATTCGGAACACCTCGACGGATTTCGGTACCCTACATCTAATATGTAGCCTGCCGAGGTGTTCCGAATGATTCTTCACGCGTCGCTGATGCAACAAGACCCCTCTTCGCCCATCTCTGTTCATTTGTTAACGTCATGAACATGAAGAGAAATAGTCCGTGCCATGCGAGTTGGGGTGTTAATGTTTCTTCGTACAGTGAAGCCGAGCTCCGGTAGCTCAGTCGGTAGGGGTTGTGAGTTCGAATCCCGGCTCGGCCAACTTTCTTTCCGACGATTGACAAAAGTCAACGCGACATGCGTCATTCGTCTTCCACCAAAGGGCTAAGTATATGTGGAAAAGCAGCCAGTTGCTTGGGAAGATTGTTTTGTGGAGTACTGGTGTGAGAAAACCAGGAAATGCATGAGTAGGTGAACTGGCCGCCGTGATATAACTGAGAAATTATTAAAAACGGCGTTAAACCCCAATCAATCAATCAATCGTACAGTAAAGACGCTCTTTCTTACCAGAGTCTTCACCAACCGCCAGTTTTATGTCATCATGTTTTTCATGATTTCAAAGCGGAGTGTCATTGAGACACCAAATCGCTAGGCGCAACAACGCAAATGGAAAATCAATAGTGGACTTTCCTAAAATAACTGGCATTAGTGTCTTGGTTCAATTACGTCTGTTTCTATCCTTCAGTGTGGACTTTCTTAAAATAACTTACATTATTGTTTTGTTCAATTGCGTCTAATTCTATTCTTCAAGGTGGGCCTTCTTTAATTTGAGACTGTTCTGGTTGTTTTGTTATTGAACAAACTTCAATTCAATTATAAAACAAAGTAGTTATTTCCGTTTGTTATTACTGTTCGTGTTCAGTTGTTTATCAAGCTGCGGAAGATCAGTCGGTAGCAATTAGGGCTTTCAACCAAGACATCGTGACGTCGAGCCTGGCTTCGGCAATTGGTTTTATTCGATGATTGACAAAAGTCATTTTGGGATAGCCTTATGCTTCGCCCACAAATGGACTACACAAAGTTTATTAATGCAGGATGGTTGCCCGTGACAACGGAAGGCTGTTCTGTGGAGTACTGGTGCGACAAAGCCACGAAACACATTGTTAGGTCAACACATGATTAGGTAAACACATGGTTTGGTAAACACATGATAATGTAAACACATGACACATGGTTAGGTAAACACATGATAGAGTAAACACATGGTTATGTAAACACATGGCAAGGCAAACACATGATAATGTAAACACATGATAAGGTAAATATATGATAAGGTAAACACATGATAAGGTAAACACATGATTAGGTTAACATATGGCTAGGTAAACACATGGTTAGTAAACACATGATTAGGTAAACACATGATTAGGTTAACATATGGCTAGGTAAACACATGATTAGGTAAACACATGGTTGGTAAATACAAGATTAGGTAAACACATGAGAAGATAAACACATGGTTAGGTCAACACATGGCTGGGTAAAAACATGGCTAGTTAAACACGTGGTTAGTTCAACACATGGCTTGGTAAACACATGTTTAGTTTAACACATGGCTAGGTAAACACATGGTTAGGTCAACACATGGCTAGTTAAACACATGGTTAGGTAAGAACATGGTTATGTAAACACATGATAAGGTAAACAGATGACACATGGTTAGGTAAACACTTGTCACATGGTTAGATAAACACATGGTTAGGTAAACACATGATACGGTAAACATATGACACATGGTTAGGTAAACACTTGTCACATGGTTAGGTTAACACATGGTTAGGTAAACACATGATAAGGTAAACAACTGGTTAGGTAAACACATGGTCAGTTAATACAACTGCAAACAAGTAAAACTGAAATTTATCAAATCGTTGTTTATACTTGAGGCCCGACAGTCTAAGATATGGGGTATCATTACATCTCCATCTTTTCGTCCCATTTAGTTGCGTATGCATACCTTTTATGATGTCACACTTCTAATCTTTCGTTTAACCCTTTCCCACATACAACAAACCTGAAGCCGACGACTTTGAAAACATGCCCATATAAATGAGGAAAATCTCTATAAAGGGAAGTGTAATTATGAAATGGAGTTGAAAACATTGTGTCAAATGGAGAAATTGCTCATTATGAGCAATTTATCCATTTGTCAATATGTTGTCAAGAGCCGTCAGCTGCAGAGGCGTCAGAAAGGCGTCCATAGGTGGGAAAGGGTTAAATTATGTCTAGGATAGTGAAGACTCTTAAGAGATTGTGTAAATGAACAGACTCTTCTGAGACTTCACTGTTAGTAGATGAAACGTTATC
This sequence comes from Serripes groenlandicus, assembly GCA_031761405.1. NCBI lineage: Eukaryota > Metazoa > Mollusca > Bivalvia > Cardiida > Cardiidae > Serripes > Serripes groenlandicus. The sequence continues at coordinate 115,859,641 of JASEVX010000003.1, forward strand.
CCTTTTCGTCAAACGCGGGTCTCTGTCTCTTTACTTTAAGAGAGAATATACATCTACCCTTTCCCGCATGCCTACACGCTACAGGACATCCTGTCTTAACGTTTACACGACTATTGCGGTTTAAGAACAACAATCTGTTCATCAATGCTATCTGATTCAAATTTTAATTGTTTGTCGCAAGGTCCTTTGAAACCTTCAGTCTTACATTAGGGAAAACAACATGGGATTGGTCGGTAATCATAGTATTAGAGAATGTCCGTCTAAAATTAGATTACAATACCGGAACATTAGACAGTCTGTGTCTGACATCCGTGTTATTTATAATTAGTTATTTCGTTTATTGGTTTTAAGACGAAAGACGGTCAACGTTGTCTTTTCCATAATCATTGTTATATGCGATTCATCTTTTAAATGTTATTTAGTTGTTTCTATGCCATTCTTTAACATGATACAGACAGATGCCTTTGCAACGTTTTCAATAAAACATTGAGGAAAAGGGATGACTTGTCAGAAGAAGCAATTACTTCTTTTCCCGTGTACTATAGTATTTTACCTTCGTATCTAATATTAACTTCCGGTTTTTTTTCCAGTCCGGTTTTTCTGTGACGTTTTCAAAGCTGATGCGTAACATAACACGTTGGCGCTCTGCGAAAAACCAATTGTTAGGCAAGTGTGGATCCAGATCAGCAAGCGTATCCGCGCATACTGATCTGTGTCTGCACACTTCGCCAATCAGTCATAGAATAGTTCAAGAAACTTCCGTAAAGCATTATCCATTTGGATCCTTTAGGATGGATGTGCAGACAGGACTTTTTACGCATGTGAAATAATTACGCTAGGGTTGGGTTTCCTGGTGAACCACTCATAGTGCTATGTTGTTTGATCTTGTGTTTAATTAACAGAACTTTTACCCCAACCCCATTTTCCTTCCAACATACAGCATATATGCAGAAAGTGTCATTATTTTTAAAACAGTTCAAAACTTTGTGACCGAATGAGAAATTGCCACAATGTTGTCAAACGTCGTCTGCTGTAGATACGTACAATGCGGCTGCAGGTGGAAAAGGGTTGAATAGTCCTTAATTAATCATTTAAAGTTCCGAGTGTCTCCTGCTTTGTAAAGATAGGAACAAAAGAGGATTTTACATCTTGAAAAACGGAAGAATAGTTTTGATACGGAGGTGAAAAGTATCGAACCCGGATCAGCCTAGGCATGCCACACAGGCCTACACGGATAGACACTTTTCGCCTCCTGTGGATTTTCTGTTTCAGGAATAACTACTCTATACATCTATCCCCCTAAGACGGAATGTGTCGGCCGGATCAGTCTGCGCGGACAGCGCAGGCTGATCTGGTCGATACATTACGCAGATGTCTATCGCCGCAGTGAAAAAGAATTAAGAAAAAATAGAAATCGTTCTAGAATATTGTAAGTGAAATTTTGATACACAGTTGAAAACATTGTGAAAAGGGGAGAAAATACTCATTTTGAAAAAAATAAATAATACCTTTCCACAATATTTTCAATAGTCGACTGCTTTCAAAAACGTTAAATAACGTCTGTATTACGGAAGGCGTTAAATCATACCGACATCTTATGTTACCCCGTTTTCCATTTACAGACATATTTTGACACATTTGCCACATATGACTTATGACAATGACAACTATTTTATTGAAAGTAATTAGGCCACCGGCCAATAGTACAAAGCATTCTATTTAACAAATAGTATATAACTGAGAATGATGTCCTTACCATGTTTTCCTTAACATATATATGAAATATGAAAGGTTTTTTATTACATCCGGATTGTCGTTTTGAAGCAATGTATAAAAACCATCAATGTTGGAGTCGCCTACATACCAATCAAATAAAAATACAGTTCTTAATTGATCAAACTTTTGGCAGTGAAATAACACATGAAATTCACATTCAGTATGACCCTTTTCAACTCAACCCAATAATTATTATTTTATTCATAGTGTTTCGATAGTCTTTGCTATACTTTATGCAGATCAATATGTTAAGTATGATCAGCGACTGTGTACTTTTTGTGATCACAAATGATATAGAAGACGAGATTCATTCTGTGTCAATCTGTCCAGCTTACGCCAGGGGCGTAGCTCCCTTAAGGCACTGTAGGCACGTGCCTACACATTTTTTCTGCCCCCAAAATGCAGCTGCGGTGATAGACATCTGCGTAATGTATCGACCAGATCAACCTGCGCTGTCCGCGCAGACTGATCCGGCCAACACATACCGTCTTTGGGGGATAAATGTATAGAGTAGTTATTCCTGAAACAGAAAATCTACAGGAGGCGAAAAGTGTCTTTCCGGGTAGGCCTATATGGCATGCTTAGGCTGATACCTATACTTTACGCAGAGTCCACAATGTTGATTTTCTCACGAGACGGCCTACACATTGATTATTGCAAAGCTACGCCCCTGTACGCTAATATTAGAATTACATATTTAAAAGCTTACTATACAACCAAACCATATGTCTATAAATTTGTCGAACTCTTAAAAAGTGATAACAAGAAAACATTGATGAATTATTTGGCTAAATATATCTGAAAGACATCTATTCTATGTTTGACATTTACTCATAGAAATTAATCTGACATTAACCATGATTATAAATTTTGATGTTTCATTGTACAATTATTATTTGTTTATGAAGTATATAGTTTACATATTTCTATGTTTTGTTCATCCTCGTATATGTATGTGTTATATCGAAATAGTGCTTATAACTCATTCATGACTTTGTTAAAATATGTATATTCCTTTTTTGTATGTAACTAGAAACTATGTAAAGTTTACGTTACAAAATAAAGAATATCTACATGTTTCAAAGTCGTCTGCTTCAGCTTTGTTGTATGTAGGAAAGAGTTAATTGAAACCATATACGTGTTTTCAATCCAGTCCTTTCGTTTACTATTGTAGGTCTGCCTACATTGTGTGTGTCATTGATCGCTGTACGTGTAAAGAACTGAATGTTTTTGAATTCGTTTGGATCACATTTTGCTGTTGATCCTAAAAATCATTTGGATGACAGTGCTTTGTACTTACATATATTATTGAACGAAATACCTCCTAGCGACTGTGATATTTTGTAAACACATTGAATGTAAAAACAATAATACACTCGTGATAGCTATTTATTTAGAATCAGTTCAAGTGACGACCTTTTGATATTGTCGTATATTTCATTCGTTGAAGGATGTATTTAAGTCCTCCCGGCCCCAAGTCGTATAAATACAACCGTAAATAAAACAGCACCGACTAACCCGTTATAAAACATGAAGGTTTAACTCTATCCTATATATAACAAATTTGCATCAGTCGACTTTTAACCCTTTCCCTCATATAGACGCTTTCTGCCGCCTCTGTAGCAGACGACTTTTTGAAAACATATATAGTGACAAAAGAAGAAATTGCTCAAAACGAGCAATTTCTCCTTTTGCCACAATGTTTTCCATTTTTAGTCATAGGTTATCCATTCAATTATAGAGATTTTCTATTTTTTTAACAAAATATGTTCAAACTCGTCTGCTGCAAAATTGTCGTATGATGGAAAGGGATAGAAGGAGTATTTATACAAAATTATGATCAACCATTATATAAATTAAATTTGATTTATTAAATAAAATGGAGTTGAAAATATTTTGGCAAAGGGAGAAATTTCTCATGAGCAATTTCATATTTTTGTCACATTGATTTGAAAAAGTCGTCACCTACAGATGCGATGAATAGCGTCTGCAAGTCGGACAGAGTTAAAAGACAATGTCTCACAACTAAAAACTGTATTTGCCTTAAAACTCATTTTAAATAGACATAGACATAGACATATTTTATTTGGTAATAAAGGCCTCCGGCCCAAAATACAACATGTAAATACATCAAATAGAGTGAAGCAAACAATACATAATGGCGGTAATCAAATAAACATATTCATTTTTAAGCTTTTATGACTAAACAATTATAGTTCAGCATAATAAGTTGTAAATGAAAATATATTTATAGTTATAGTTTTTAAATATTTCAATATAGTAACAGATATTTGGTTGATAATGAAAAGAATTGTTTGAAACAGATAAATAGACGTACAAGTAATCATATCTAGGGATTCATGCAAGAACGGTTGTACCTACATCTTGTTCAAACTGAAGTTACAACCGTTTTGCATGAAACCATTGAAACGTTCACCAAGCTACGCTAAAAAACAAAAAAAACACAGGGCATTCGCGACCAGTGTAGAGTAAGATCACTCTGGCACATATGCAAAGTCTAATCTGGGTATACACCTTGCGCTTATCATTTAAGAAGGATCTGTCATACATTGCACATTTAAATCACACAGTATGGATGTGCACATTTACCGCTTTCTACACATCTAAACAAGAAGCTTTAACCCTTTCCCACATACAACACATCTGCAGCAAACTACTTCGAAAACGTCTACTCAAAAATATGGAAAATCTAAATAATTAAAGGTATAATTACTGATTTTGTTTTTAAACATTGTGGCAAAAGGAGAAATTGCTTATTTTGAACAATTTCTCCTTTTGTCACAATGTTTTCAAAGTCGTCTGCTGCAGAGGCGTAAACATGCGTCTACATGTAGAAAAGGTTAAGGTTGGTTTGGAGTACGGCGCCGACTCAGTAGTGTACTGGTTAGAGCTTCCGCCTTGGGAGCGGAAGACAAGGATTCGATCCCCGCCCGGGTCATTCCAAAGATTTTAAAATGGTAGCAAGGACTTCTTTTCAAGAAACTCAGGGTTGTGAAATTAACATTACGACTGGTGTATCGATATGTCCGGATGAATGATATCGGTGATACTGCTAATTTACTCAGGAAACGCCGTGATATATCTGAAATACTGTTGAAATCGGCGTTAAACACTATTGCAAACAAAAAAGCCCGGCCGGGTAGCTCAATTGGTAGCGTATCTGACTCGTGATCTGGAGGTCACGGGTACGATACCCGGTTGCGGCGACATTCTTTCGGGCGATGTTTTCCATTGCCTCTCACCTCTGATCTATGTGAGAAAGTAGTCAGTGGCTTCGAAAGAATGTTGTGTATGTACTGGTGTGGGAATGCCAGGAAAACATGGGTAGGTGCACTGACCGCCGTGATATGACCAAAGCTGTTGAAAGCGGCGTTAAACTCCAAACAAATAAAAGCAAACAAAAAAAACCCGTCTCATTTCAAGGTGTAGTGTCCAGGGGCATTGCAATGTCATAGCCAGTGTAACTAGTTTGTCACCCAGGGATCATGAATAAATGTGCCGTCCCGCGAGAAAACCAACAGTGTGGACTCTGCGTAAAGTATCGATCCGGATCAGCCTAAGCATGCCGCGCAAGCTAATCTGGACAGACACTTTTCGTTACTCAATACCTTTATCCCCCTGACACGGAATGTACCGACCCGGATTAGCCTGCGCGGATTTGGGTCGATTCATTACGAAGAGTCCATAATGTTGTTTTTTCTCGTGGAACGGCTCAAATGTTCTGTCGCCGTGAAATATCTGAAATAGAGTTGAAGTAACGGCGTTAACCCTTATAAAAAACAACGACAAACCACCCAACATACGAGCCGTTCCACGAGGAAACCAACATTATGGACTCTCCGGAATGTATCGACCTAGATCAGCTTGCGCAGTCCGCGCAGACTGATCCGGGCCGACACATTCCGTCTCAGGGGGATAGAGGTATAGAGTAATGATTCCTGAAACAGAAAATCCACAGGAGGCGAAAAGCGTCTGTCCGGGTTAGCCTGCGCTGAATGCTTAAGCTGATCCGGGTCGATACTTCACGCAGATTCCACAATGTTGGTGTTCTCCTGGGACGGCTCATATTAATGTATTTCAGGAGATCACTCTAAATGTGGGGACTACCTTACATGTATACGGTGGTCAACTGACCAGGCAACGTGGTCCGAGTCGCACTCAAGATGCGAAAACATGAGCGGTCATCTGGCGGAACTGGTCAACGGGTTTGGTGATTACAGCCAGGATCTGTTGAACCTCCCCCCGGGGTCCTACTGGCTGTCCCTCAGACGTGACCGGTACTGGATTTGGGTCAATGGTAAGTGTTTTTTTAAATGCAACATCCTTGCAAAAAATAACAATTCTAGCATGTTTAAATATCATGTCAGGTAAATGGACTGTGTGTGGTTAAAGGGTTATGAACTTATGACAAGTGTAGATTGGGATCTGCATGTTTATCCATGTAACCGGATTCAAAGACACGTGTTAGTGACTTATTTATGCGGCTAACTAGAAATAAAGTTAAGAACTAGATCAATCTACTAAGCTGTACAGGTTGATCTTGATATACACTTGGGGCAAAACCACAACGGTTAGTTGTCGCACGGCACGACTCAAAAATAAGAGGGTCATGCCAAACTCTTTAGAATGGTATATTCCATCATTGGTATGACCGATAAATCTGTGTCATTATGAACAATACCGTTGGTACTCGTAAATTACCCAAGACATTCGTTAGGCACCGAAACGAAACAAAACAAAATCAGAAATGATAGATGTTCTTTAAACATATAAACAGGAAACCCAGCAATATGACATTTTGCTACCAGTGTAGTTCCGTTCTTGAACATTTACAACCATTTTTAAAGTCTTTGTAAGACCCAGTTCGATCACCGGCCGAGACATACCAAAAACTTTAAAAATGAAGTAATGGCTGCCCTCCTTGGGCGCTCAGGGTTGCAAGGTTAGCATTACGGCTGACTTACTAGTGTCAGGATAAATGGACCCGTAGTACTGGTAACTATTGCCCAGGAAACGCCGTGATATAACTGAAACACTGTTGAAAGTGGCCTAAAACACCAATCCATCCATGTTCTTAAACACTTCATTAACCATAGTACATGAACCTGTATACGAGTATGTATGGTTATACATGTTATAAAGATTAACGCACGTATGACAACTTGAATTGTGGTCAATGTAGTTACTAATCAGACTGCGTGATCGGTTTCCGTATTGCGTTGCTTAGACCTTTCCCACATACAAGACATCAGCAGCAGAGGACTTAGAAAACATCTTGACTAAAGTGTGAAAAACTGCATAAATGACAG
>JASEVX010000003.1:115871746-116149246 GCA_031761405.1 Serripes groenlandicus
AATGATAACAAAAACCACAAGTTATAAAAAGGAAATGAATACATCCTTGTTATATTGTCTTATTTTCGAAAAAGGCGTATCTACGCAATGCAGCAAGATGTATTTATTGCTTTATGGTAGTTCGGCGCCAAACCCTAATCAAGTAAAAACTTATAATAGCATACATAGTGACGCACTTCCTGCTTCGGATAACATTTTATAACCCTATTCTACCCCTTGACTTTTTAGGCTGTTAATGCAAATGATTGCGGTCTACTCGGTTTGGTAATTCAGGATATTCCGATTAAGTTAACAATTATGAAACTTAGGTCTATATCTTGGTCAAAAGTAATTTCTAAACTAAACACTGTCAAAACTATTTGGGTAGCATTAATATAATCTCATTTTTGGAAATGTCGCTTTCTATTCATAAGAGATGATATCTTATTTCCTTACATTAAAACCACCGACAACAACATGTATTCAGTATCCACCAATGATATTCTTTTCTAAACCGGATCCTCTTATCTGGTTGGCTTCTAATCGCATGTTACATTAACACAAGGGTCGTGTCATACGAAACCGACCCTTTAAAGAGCAAGCTGAGCTTGCGCACCCGCGCGATTAGACCAGGCTGTATGCCATCTAGTTGTACAATCATCCTGGAAGCCATTGAAGATATGTTTTGACATAACCAAACAATAAAAACCTGATATCGACCGCCTGTGAACAGAGACCACCTGTGAACAGAGACCGCCTGTGAACAGAGACCGCCTGTGAACAGAGACCACCTGTGAACGAAGACCAGATTACTCAGATAAAACAACAACTTATGTCTAAGCTACGTCATAACAATATCACGCTTATAAATGATGTTAAACCTCTTACAACAAAACTCAAAGTGTAACCCAAATAGTTATACGCTAATGTTACCTTAAGGTAGAATATTCCTTATTGGATCGGTGGTTCCGAATGGAGTCGATAGAGATCAGTATTGTTCGTGTTCCTCCCCCCCCCCCCGATCATTTCCGAACTATGCCGATCTCTTACGACTTCGGACGGGAATCTCCGAATCAACATACTGTTTTTAAAAAAAATACGACATCATTACGACTTCATGACGGGTGTTTTGCGTTTAACCCTCCCTTTTCCACATGTAGACGCATTTTGACTCATCTGTAGCAGAAGACGTTTGAAAACGTTGTGACAAAAGGAGAAATTGCTCAAAACGAGCAATTTCTCCTTTTGCCAAAACTTTTCAACTTTTTTTCAGTAATTATACCTACACTTATAGAGATTTTCCATAGTTTTGAGTAGACAATTTCAAAGTCATCTGATGCAGATTTGTCATATGTGGGAAAGGTTCATGATAACCGCATGGGGCAACTAGATCACTAACCACAGGATTCACTTCATTTCTGTATAGGAAGTCCAGGATAAGTTCAATATTGATTATTACCAAGTTAATCCGGATAGCTATTAATGGTAAAATCTCCGAAGGTCGGTTTTCGTCTGACCTGTTATGGCTGACATGGTAAACCAGCCCTGCGTTGAGTGAAACAGTTTGAAAGTTCAAGGTTGCTAACCCAACAATAAAGTAACAGCTATTATTATATAACCTATAAATAGACGCTTTTTCATTGGCTAAAAAGTAACTTTTTAGAAAAAATATCTTGCGATATGGACCGTTTTTTTTCTGATATGCACCAGTTTTATAAATAGTAACAGGGGAAGACCGGGGAATTCCATGAGCCGCCTATTAATATCCTTCGCCTTTATCCGTACGCTACGGAATTTTCCGAGGCGCGTTCCGAATGACCACGGAAACTTCCGAAGCTCGTTCGGATGATCATGAGAATATGATAAATTGAGGGTTATATAACAAAACAGTTATGGGCTTTTCAGCTGTTATACATGATGTTGATATGGTGCATTTTTTTGGTGCATATCACATCATGTATAACAGCTGAAAAGTCCATAATTGTATAATATTTCACTGAACGCATGGCAATTCTGTTTAGAATGATGCCATTTTTGCACTTCACAGGACTTTAAAATGGAAGTAAATGCTTTTCCCGCCTTGGTGCTCAGGGTTGTGGGGTTAGCTTTACGATTGATTGGATACATGAACCAGTAGTACTGGTAAATTACCAGGAAACGCGGTGATATAACTGAACACTTGTTCGAAAGCGTTGTAAAAAACAAACAAACAATCAAACAAAGCCAATTCTTTCAACTACAAACTTTCTCATGTGAAGACGCCATTGGATGAATTTTGAAGAAAGCCAATATCGGGCAGCAATTGCCGACGATGAAGCAATTTCTCCTTCTTTCACAACGTATTCAACTCGATTCAACAATACGGTACCGGTACCAAGTTTCACTTATATAGATTGTCCATGTTTTTTTTTTGTTTAACCCTTTCCCTCATATAGACGCTTTCTGACGCCTCTGCAGCAGACTGATTTTTGAAAACATAGTGTCAAAAGAAGAAATTGCACAAAACGTGCAATGTTTTGACAAAATATGTTCAAAGTCATCTGCTGCAGAATTGTCGTATGAGGGAAAGGGTTGATATGTTTAAGGTAGTCTTTTGCAGATTTGATGCACATGTGAAAGGGTTAAACCTTCTACTTTTGCCCACAATGTTTTTAAACGGTCACCCGCTGCAGATGCGTATAGGTACCATTGAAAGAATGATAAAACATCTTGAAAAACGTTTGTCTCATTCCAGGTATGCACTTAATACTGGGGTTTGTTTCCGGAATCGCCTGTGTGCTGATCATCGGTCTCATAGTCTATCTTATATGCAGGTAAAACTTTAATGTTATAGTAGACTCGCGATAACTCGAACATGTGATAATTCGAATATATCGTTTAAGTCGGACCGCTTCCTGGAATGGCTTTGCATTTTGAAATAAGCGGAGCAGCAGTTCTGATTGCTTATTCAAGCGATCAGATCTTCTGCTGCGCTATTGTTTTATATAATTTTATCATTTGCTTACTTTTCATAATACACACTTTATCAGCAACGAATGACGTAATTGGCAAAAAATAAATGAACTAAGCATTACTCGAGGGATCACTCGAATACCTCGATAACTCGAAGTCATGTTAATGGTCCGTCCCTGTCGAGTTAGAGTTATTGCGAGTCCACAATACTTGACAATATTTGACAATATTAAGCCTTATTCTGACCTTTGTGTTCAGTTTTAAATTATAATGAAATGCATGAACTTTCATCCAAAGTGTGATACAAATAGAGGGATATTTGACACATACTTTAAATTTGATTGAAATACCTCTACCTCATATAGATCTATGCTGTTCACAAAAGCCCATGTTGTACCTTTTTTGCATGAGCGATCATCAACATTGTAAAAAAACACACGCAACCTGTTATTCCGTATCAGATCATTAATATACAGGTGCGTTTTGTCTGTGTCGCCTCACTTCATTGCCAGACGACACATGTATTCTTCGAACAGACTTTGCTCAGTATTCACATTGAGACATTTTAAGGTTAAACGTGTTTGCAATTTTGACGATTGGCAATGTCGCAATATGATCAAGGTTTCTCTGGTTGCATTCTGGCTGTACAAGTACGATAGAAACATCAGCCTCTGGGGAACGGGTATGCGCTTCAACAGATTACCTATATTCAAAATGCATTTGTCCCACCTTTTGGTTTTGGAAGAGTCCACAGCAAATTCGAGGAGTCTGGTCAGATGGCGCGGATGTGCTTGGTTGCCTGACTACACACTGGTAGAAAGGTATGCAGAAAACGGTTCCAGCAGTCAAAGGGTTTTCTACAAAACCTACGCGGGTCGATTTTCTACTGACCCAGTCCGTGCTAAATAACCATTTCCCACTCATAGCAAGTCTGCAGCAGAAAACATTGAACAAATCTCAATAAATGAAAGTGTTTATAGAATATAGCTAAACAAGTATGGCACAAGAAGAAATTGCTCATTTGCCGCACTTTTTAAAAGGCGTCTGCTGCAAACGAGATTAAGTGCATCTGCATGTGTGTGGAAAAGCTTTAATCATCCGCGGAGAACAAACATCATGTAATATTGATGCTATCCATAAATAGCTTAATTAAATGGAAGAAGACGTAATTGGTTTCAGTATCGCAAATAGTCCTCGGTCAAAGCAGTTGCAATTACCTCATCATGTGTCTACACTGCAGCCACGTTACGAACAAATAAGCGATTTACGGCATGCGATAAGGGGGTCTTGTATCATCTGCGAGTGTTGGTTTGATTGATATTTTATGCCGCTTTTATCATTAATTTAGTAATATAAGCCGTTTCACGAGAAACCCAACAGTGTCAACAAATATATATGTTCAATGACAGTCCCACGTTGCGTCATACAATCATATCGAGGGCTTGGTGTGAAACGGTTGTAACTAAAATTGGTAATTTTTTACCAAGGTTAATCGCCTCGCCATAAAGTCTTTATAAGCGTTAAATCATTTTTTCCTGGTAAACAATGGAAATTTAGGTGCCATTGCTCGTTCTGAGCAATGGCACCTAAATTTGCATTGTTTACAAAAGGGTCGAAATTGCCCCTAAACCAGGGTTTTCAAAATTAGGATTTAAGTTACAACTGTTTCACGCCAAGCCCTCGATATGGTATTGAAACATTGTAAACATGAGCCGTCCCGCGAGAAAACCAACAGTGTGGACTCTGCGTAAAGTATCGAACTAGATTATTCTAAGCATATCGCGCAGGCCAATCCGGGCAGACACGTTTCGCCTCCTGTGGATTTTCTGTTTCAGGAATCCTTCCTCTATACCTGTTTACCTCTGATATGAAAAGTATCAACCCCGATTAGCCTGGGCGGACTGCGCAGGCTAATCTGGTTCGAAACATTACGCAGAGTCCATAATATTGGTTTTCTCGAGGAACGGCTCATATCGTGGCGTTCTAGTAGTGCTGGTAATATTATTATTACGCCAGCGCATCAGCCGTAATAATGTTAGCCCTGTAAACCTGAGCGCCAAGGAGGAAAGTCACTACTATCATGTTTAACGTATTTGGTATGGCCAGACACGCACTCCGTGTCTCCCGCCCTGACCACTACACCAGCGTGACGGTCCGTCATGTCAGAACAATTTATATTTGGCCGAGTCTGTACATACGTAAAGTATGACACAAGTCTTTGCCGTCCCGTGTCCATTTAGAATACACCCAGTTGTAAATCTAGCAAAAATCTTTCTTAGTTATATAAATTTTAATCTTTGGACCAAATTCGTACCAAACTATTTTCTTCATAAACGCCGTATCAGCCCTTCAACAGAGCGGTGTGAAATCAGCTGTCGCAGTAACTTATCGATATCAGAGCGAGCTGCGATTAACATTAAATTATAGAAACTCTGTTCATTCAACTTGACTGTATTTTATCGTTTATAATTGAAACAGATGCAGACAACCCGATCCAAAGCAACACCAACCTCTTGGGGATGAGCATGGTCGCCATGACAACCAGAGCGTGACCTACAGTTCCAAGGACGATTCGATTCACATTCCCAGTCCTCCTTCAGACATTACGTACGATTCTGTGTATGATGGGGAGTCACCATTTAGACGGACCCAACGTTTGATTAGAATGGGTTCGGCTAATACCTGGCGACCAGCGATACAAACACGCCGCCAGAGGTCGGATACACAGACCTCTGCGACGTCAGATTACGCTTGGCGCGGAATGATAGAGGGAAGTGTGGAAATTCTCAATACCGAACTACGTCATCAAAAACCAACCAATCCCGGAGCAGGGAATTTTGTGGAGGTTGAGTATGATTTGCATTATGCAAGTGAACATGAAACGACAAGTCCGCGAAGGTTCAAAGTGTCCGTTAACTCAGCTAGTTCTATTCACGATGAAATCACGACGGATTTAGATGCTTTAGAAAACCATTATGACATTCCCGAACGTCCTACAAGAGAAACGTCAGATCAGAAACGGCGTCTTTCGAGTGTTTCCGGAAACCGTCGAGTATCCGGTGTTTCCACAGGAAGTGACGTCACATTTCCAAAATTTCTCGATCTCGAAAACCAGACGGACGAGTTTTCAAACGAGGAGAACATCTATGCTTCAATCAAAAAGACATTTCAGAAAATTGAAAGAGATCTCAATAAAAACAAAACCAACGACAGGGAAAGTAGTATATCGAATTTGGAATAGTTGAATCAGGATGGAAGTGACTGTGTGCCTTTATACGGAACCTACATATACATTACAGATAACATTACTTGAAATTTAAAAAACAGTGGACTCTCGATTACTCGAACATTTGAAAATTCGAATATATCGTTTAACTCGAACCCGGAACGAATCTGTCTTTTGAAAATAACGTAGCAGCAGTTGTGATTGCTCAGACAAGCTATGACAACTGCTGCATCACCGTTTTCTTGATTAAAATTTGATTATCAATCAATTGCTTGCCTTCAATAATAAAAATCTCCGTATAAATGAACAAAGAAGCTGAAAAAACATAAACAAATGAAACAAATATCCAGCAATCACTCAATTCGAAGTAATTTATGGATCCCTTTCGACTTCGAGTTAGCGCGAGTTTATATAATGTCACATTATATGTATATATAAATGTCTGTTTTAATGTCACAGTATATGTCAGTGTGTATATTTACTGGCGTCTATTTTAGTTTCACATTATATGTAAGTTTGTAAATGTATTGTAAGCATCTGTTTTAATGACACATTATATACAAATATATATATGTATATTTACTTTCAATTAGGCACCATGTTGCATCTACATGCGTTAACTATTCGGGTGAGCCAGTGCATCAGAGCGTATTCTGTCCGCTGACATAAACATTTCGACTGCTGGCGACGATTTTGTAGAGATCCCTGGACAGTCAAACAATGAGTAATTTCTCCTTTTGTCACAATGCTGTCAACTCTATTCAATAGTTAATTAGTTAAACATTAATATAGAGATTTTCTATACTTTTTGTCTTCATATTTATAAAGTCGTCTGCTGCAGAATTGTTGTATGCGGGATAGAAGAGTTAACATTATGGAGAAACTTGTCAATCCTATTAAGAGTGCAGACAACATTATTTACATTGCGTGTCTTTGATTAAATTGTATGCCAGATAACATTCCTTGATTAATGGACGGATTCGATCGAAGTAATCCGAACCATAATAAAAGCACTGAAAGTATTTCTCGGGGATGAATGCATCTTCAACCGACCCATTTGCCTATATCGAAGAATTGGATCAATCCGTACTTTCTATGCAGTCTATACAATTTGCCATAAAACTATTTTCCTGGTATGGTGATTTTATTATCGTCTGCTTTTAAATCATCTCTAGGTAAAACTTGTTTAAATCAGTTGCCTGGAAACAATGTTGCGTCGAGTACAGATGTGCGAAAGTCGGGAGACACTTGGTCCGGTGTATTGGCCATCATTGAAAACAGTTGAAAACAGCATTCAACTCTCCTATCAATCAATCTAAAAAAAATGGACCTATTATTTAAAAACTTTTCATAATACATTGTGTGAAAAGGGATACTTTTGTTTGTTTTATTGGCGTTCTATGCCGTTTAAAAAAACACTATTTCAATTACATTAAGGTGAAAAAATACTTTCTGATTATACAATACGAGGCTAGAAAGTGTACCTTTTCAAAGTGCACTCCATCAAGACCAAGCTGAGCGAGGACCGAACTCGGAACTCACCGATCTGTAATCCCCCGCGCTAACCACTCTACAATGGCGGATTCCTGCGAGTCGTGTATGAGCCACCATGCGTTCAGCTGCAAAGACCAACGAACATAGGTCGAGGGAAAACTTACCTATCTCCTTTTGCGACAATACTAAATGTTTTTAAAAGTCGTCTACTGCAGAGGGGTCATAAAGCGTCTGTATGTGGGACGGGTTAAACTCCAACCAATTAACCGGCCCGGAGTCAGCTATTAGCATCGTTCTTGGTTAGTTGTTGGTAAGCAATGAGTACATTTATATACACATAGCAATATTACTTTGTTGTTGTATCGGATCAATGCTTCTTTGATTAATCAATTACCTGCAACAGGCTAATTGGGATTTAGTTTGTACGTATAGTCGAACAGTGCTTATAGCCATCCCGCGAGAAAACCAACATTATTGAATCTGCGTAATGTATCGACCAAGATCAGTCCGCGCAGGCTAATCCGGGCTGACACATTTCGTCTTAGGGGAATAGAGGCATAGAGTAATGATTCCTGAAACAGAAAATCCACTGGAGGCGAAAAGTGTTTGTCCGGGTTAGGCTACGCGGCATGCTCTGGCTGATGCGGGTCGATACTTTACGCAGAATACACAGTGTTGGATTTCTCGTGGAACGGCTCAGATAAAACTAGCATTGATTTGTTAATTACCCCATCGAAAATTATCAAAAATTAAAAGTATTATAGACTTTAAAAACATTGTGTTAGATGGAGAAATTTCTCATCTTGCCAAAGTGTCGCCTGATACAGATGCGTACACACGGAAAAGGGATAGTCATAAGAATATCGCAGCCCGATCTTGTCTGTTCTTCTTTTAGTCGTGCAAGCATTCTTGAACCCAACCCTGTTGAGAACGACTATGCACATGTGAGCCGTTCCGCGAGAAATAATGTTGGTTTTCTCGTGGAGCGGCTCAATGATGCAATATTATTGCATGGTTATTGTCATTAAATTTTCTTAATATAAACGCTTTCTGACGCCTCTGTAGCAAATGGCTTTTTGAAAACATAGTGACAAAAGAAAAAATTGCTCAAAACGAGCAATTTCTCCTTTTGCCACAATGTTTTCTACTTTAAGTCATAGGTTTTTCATTCAGTTATAAAGATTTTCTATTTTTTGACGAAATTGATTCAAAGTCATCCGCTGCAGAATTGTCGTATGAGGGAAAGGGTGAAGCTCCGTACCAAATACTTTCCCTCCTCGGTGTTCAGACGTGTGGGGTTTCGGACTCATTCGCTTGTGTCAGGATAAATGTAACTTGTTACTTATCCATGAAACTCCGTGATATAACTGAAACATTGGTGACAGCGGCGTAAAAACGCCTTGTATAAACAAACACATCTAAATATCCCAAGGTTCTGCAAACATAACACCTGTCTGGACTTATGTTGTGTTCAGTAACTGGTGTCTTGGCCAGGTCATTTTCATTTGATATGTGTGTTTGTTTGTATGTATGGTATGTCTTCCTAGTTGGGGATCGAACCTGCGACCCCAACACCCGAGCCAGAGGTTGGAACTCTACAACGATGAGGCGGTCCATTTGCTTTAGAGAGGCGCTCTGGAAAGGAAAGCTAACATATTTGTAAAAGGGCGGACAAAGATCAACATGTACAACCATGCTATATAATTTAAACGTAAACCGTCTCTCGTTTTGGCGAGCGATGTAGACTCAAACTAGACTGTGTGGATGCAGTCTTGTTTGGATCTACACTGGTCGCAATTGCTACTATAGGGTTTGTTTTCGTGGATCACATCTACTGTATGGCCAATAGGTATCAAATTTTACCATGCTTTTGTTTTATCAATAATTCAAACTAACTAACCGTTTACCTTATATAATATTTCTATAGTCATATGTCAATAAACTACACGTGAGCCGTTCAACGAGAAAACCAACATTGTGGACTCTGCGTAAAGTATCGCCACGGATCAGCCTATAAGCATGCCACGCAGGATAACCCGTACAGACACCTTTCGCTTCCTGTGGATTTTCTGTTTCAGGAATCATTACTCTATATCTCTGTCGCAGAGTCCATAACGTTGTATTTTTCCAAGCATGGCAAGTGTTTCAAACGTCGCCTGGCTGCACACCGCACAATGCATCATAAAATGTCTGTATTAATGAAAAAGGTTTCATCGTATCATGAAACTACAAACTTGTGTTAACCGTTTCCTACCTACAGTAAATCAGCAGCAGACGACTTTGTAATCATCTAAGCAAAACTATGGATACTCTCTATAAACAATAGTATAATTATGTAATATATAGTTGAAAGGCTAGAGGCAATAGTAAGCTATACATCGCTCATAATGTTCTCCTTTCTCATTCTGTCAAAATATTCAAAAGACGTTTGCTACAGACAGGTCAAAAGGCGTTTGCATGTTGGAAATGATTAACCCTTTCCCTCATATAGACGCTTTCCGACGCCTCTGCAGCAGACGGCTATTTGAAAACATAGTGACAAAAGAAGAAATTGCACAAAACGTGCAATTTCTCCTTTTGCCACAATGTTTTCCACTTTTAGTCATAGGTTATCCATTCAATTATAGAGATTTTCTACTTTTTGACAAAATATGTTCAAAGTCGTCTGCTGCAGAATTGTCGTATGAGGGAAAGGGTTAATGACATCTTGTTTTATATAAATGTGAAAGATTATTTTGACTAGAGCAAATGCGGTGATCTTGAATTTCCAACAAATGATAAACACTTTCAAAAATTCAACTGGGACAAACCAATACCATTTCAAACGACTATATATGTATTTCAAGTCCACAAGAGATCGATATTCGCGCACCGAATAAAGAATATACATAGAGGATATTACATGAGTGGTCATTCAATACATAGAGGATATTACATGAGTGGTCATTCAATACATAGAGAATATTACATGAGTGGTCATTCAATACATAGAGGATATTACATGAGTGGTCATTCAATACATAGAGGATATTACATGAGTGGTCATTCAATACATAGAGGATATTACATGAGTGGTCATTCAATACATAGAGGATATTACATGAGTGGTCATTCAATACGACATTTTATTAAACGAGTTTAATAACATTTTGTATTGAATGACCACGAATGTTATATTCTATTTATATCATAAATTCCAATTCGACGATTATTAGCGCAAACTATATATAACGTCGCTATATATATAGCGCGGTAATTTTCAATGCTTTTCATTATGACGTTACGTATACACAGCATTGTTATTACACTAGTTGAATACGCAATTTATTCAATAGAGATTAATTAACTGTATTCCGATGATATTAAACATATGTCACGAGAATGGGTGTTATCGGGTGAAAAAACGAGTTCCTGAAAGGAAGGAGAAAGGATTTGACTATGAATACACATCTGCGTCGGCGTGTTGATTTTACTTGATTTGATGTAAAAACGCATTCGGGAAACATAATAATGGCATTGCGGTTGAATGTGGGACACAAATGGCACAAATCATATACCTTGCCAACTGTAAAAGAGTTGATCAAAATATTTCTGAATAATAACTAAATTCTATAGATAAGTGGATCCTCCTGTACAGTATATTCATACGATGTACACACATTGTATGCTTATACATATAGCCGTGATGTTTGTAATAATAATATGTTCATATTTTCCCCCCTAATTCTGTTTCTGATTATCTTGAGTTCCGCCACATGTATATGTATATATGTATTATGTTAGTGGCAACACACATATGTTTATATACCAATAAACGATCTTGAACTTGTACTTTAACATATACTCAGATCAAACATTCGGCTTTTTCCATCTAATATTGTTTATGACTATGCGTCAAGTCTATCGATCTGGGAGTCTTAATGCATATAAGTATTCGTACAGAGAAGACTCAGACGAACATGTGTACCCACACAGTCTCACCAGAGCCTGTCACTCTCCGTCTACATGTACTCTTTCCTAATGCAAACAAAGAACAACAAGATGTGTAGCCCCATGTAGGCCCATGAACTCAACGCCAGTTTACTTATGTAATCCGGTTACGGGGACTCACGTCAAATCGACCCCTAAGTCGCAAAATGCGGCGCATTAGTTATTTTAGACTTTGATTGATTGGGAATTAACGCCGTTTTCAACAATGTTTCAGTCATATTAGTTAAATTCAGACTTCGAACAAGGCGCATTTGCCGTTATCAGGGGCGTAGCTCCATTGAGGCACTATAGGCACGTGCCTACACATTTTTTTCTAAAAATGCCCCAAAATGTAGCTGCGGCGAGACATATCTGCGTAATGTATCGACCAGATCAGCCTGCGCTGTCCGCGCAGACTGATCCGGCCGACACATTCCGTCTAAGGGGGATATAGAGTAGTGATTCCTGAAACAGAAAGTCCACAGGAGGTGAAAAGTTTATATCCGGGTACGCCTGTGTGGCATGCTTAGGCTGATCCGGGTTGATACTTTACGCAGAGTCCACAATGTTGATTTTCTCACGAGACGCCTACACATTGATTATTGCCAAGCTACGCCCCTGGTTATCGTTTTCCGTAATAATTTAACATAAATAGATGTATCCCTCGAAAACGTCAATAATTCGAAGTAATTTACGGGTCCCTTTCGACTTCGAGTTATCGCGAGTCCAAAGAACTTGGTAAATAAACCTTCATTGTCACTAAAACTAAAACCGCGCTTTAACAAGTACCGAGGAATCCGCCGTGGTCGAGTGGTTAGCGTTGGGATTTGAAACCTGGCGTCCCGGGTTCGATTCCCAGTCGCGGGACAACATTCACGATGGATTGCCCTTGGACAAGGCACATTTTCTAGCCTAGTACTGGTTTGTTTACCCAGGGATCATGAATAAGTGAAATGTCGCCGTGATATAACTGAAATAATGTTGAAAACGGCGTCAAACCCCAATAATTTTTTGTAACAAGTACTGATTTAAGCTGGGACTACTAGATATAATACGTATTAGCATAGTATAGTCCCAGTTTAAGTGAATAATGCTATAGGCGCCCTTTAAATCTGCCTCCATTTTCACAATTCCCCAAAGGCAAGTTTTTGTGAAGTCAATCAAACTCAGAAGCCTTAGTAACTTAATGCAATCAAGGACTTGGATCAGATCTTAATTCTTATATTATTAATGTTTGTTTCAACAAGTAATCGGAGATATATAGGAATCGTCTGTGGTTGATAAGAGGTTTCTCATCATTCACAATATTTCCTTTTCCAACATTATTTGTGACAGAAATCATTGGAAAGTGTGTAAAAAACCCATTTCTACCAAAAAAAAAATCAATTTGACAAATTTGGACAATAAATTCAGCTGTGTTACCGGTTTAGTTACCAGGTAGACGTAATGGGGTTTTTGCTCGCTGAAATACTTTACTACTTAGCGAAGGTAAATTAAAACAAGGAACTTGAATGGGGTCTTCTTTATTTGATTGACTTAACAACTTACATTACATGTACATGCATACTTATTATGAGACGTGTCTAGCGATGTGTGGTTTAATTGACTCTTTTTTTTTTAAAGCATCCTTTAAGTAAAAGTACAAAAATTTAATAGAGTTGAAAACATGTTGACAGACGGAGAAATTGCTAAGTAGGATCAATTTCTTCTTTTGTCGACATGTTTTCAAAAAGCTTTCTGCTGAAGAGGCTTCAGAAAGCGTCTTTATGAAGGAAAGGGTTAAAACTATTGGGTCTAATCACTTCTACTTCTAGTTTAATCCGAATACAAATTTAGGTCTATGGCCTAGTATAGGATATATTGGTGAAGACTGATGTGACTGCAGATTTGCAGGCTTGACTGAGTCGTCACTACAGAGTTTACATAAGAACCCAATTGCTAGACGCAGCCAATGTATTAAAAATAAAATGTTTTAACTTAATCATACTTTTTCTTGCGCCAGATAAAGAGGTAAGGATTTTTTTTCTAAGACTATGTATGATAAAGTTTATATAAAGTACAATTGTAAAGTGACCTTCTCAAGGTTAATTAGTGAACTTGGTTACTAGGTATATATAATTGGTAACCATTGTAAAATACAATTTTTTCTAAAATTGAATGTGTCAAATAGACTGGTTTGCAAAATCTTTTTTTACAATGAAGGATCTTTGCATAATCAATCGTGTAGATGACATTCTAATGCTAATGTTAAGTTGTACTTTTCACAGGTATTTGATCCCTATCATTGCTTTAACTTTCCTCCCCTTACCATTTTCAGATTCGTCTACATGTGAGAGGGTTGAAGTGGTGCTATTCAAGTGGGTAGGACGGGGCGTGGGCTTACTGGCCCTTCTGTACATATTTATATGCTCCCTGGATTTACTAAGCTCAGCATTCAGGATCCTCGGAGGAAAAACAGCAGGTAAAAGGCTTGAAACAACGGACTTAACCATCTCTTTAACCCTTTCCTACATACAACAATTCTGCAGCAGACGACTTTGAACGTATTTTGTCAAAAAATAGAAAATCTCTAATTGAATGGATAACCTATGACCAAAAGTGGAAAACATTGTTGCAAAAGGAGAAATTGCTCGTTTTTGAGCAATTACTTCTTTTGTCACTATGTTTTCAAAAAGCCGTCTGCAGCAGATGCGTCAGAAAGCATTTATATGAGGGAAAGTGTTTACCCTTTCCTACATACAACAAATCTGCAGCAGACGACTTTGAAAACAACTGAGCAATAATTTGACAAAGCTCCATAAATGGGAGTTAAATTACTAAATAGAGTTGAAAACATTGTGCCGATATGTTTTAAAAAAGTCCTGCTACCGATGCGTCAGAACGCGTCTACAAGTGGGAAATGATAGTATAATGAAATAAAAGGAGAACTTGTTCATGAAGAACAATGTCTCCGTTTATCACAATGTTTACAGAAGCAATGGAAAACATTTAAGCAAAAAGGCAAAATTACTCCATATCAGTATTAGCAATTCCTCCTTTAGCCGCTATGTTTTCAAAAGGTGCAGATGCATCTATATGTGGGACAGGTTTAAACACTTCTGAAGGGCTCATGGTCTGTATATTGAGCAACAGTGTTTGCTTAGATCATTTAGGTTCCCTTTTAACCCTTTTTCACATGCAGCTTATTTGCAACAGACGACTGAAATTATCTGGAAATAAATATAGAAAATCTCTTTACTTTTTAGGCTAAAAAAATAGTCTTGTTTCTGGTCACCCTACCGACTGTCCATTAACTCGCATTTGCAGTACCAGAGCCGAAAAAAATTGTTCTTAAGTTTTTGTTGTTCATTGTTAGCTCGCCTATTCGAAGAAATAGGGGAGCTTATGTTATCACCCCGGCGTCCGCGTTGCCAGCTTGGTCAAACCTTTGCGTGCAAGGCCTTTTCTCAGACACTGTGTATGCTGTTGCTTTGAAACTTCACACTTATTCAGGATCATTAGGGGACCTTGTATGTCAAGTCCCATAACTCTGGAATGGATTTTGACTGAATTGTGCCCCTTTTTGGACTTAGAAATTGGGTCAAACCTTTGCGTGCAAGGCCTTTTCTCAGACACTGTGTATGCTGTTGCTTTCAAACTTCACACACTTATTCAGGGTCATTAGGGGACCTTGTATGTCAAGTCCCATAACTCTGGAATGGATTTTGACTGAATTGTGCCCCTTTTTCGACTTAGAATTTTGGTCAAACCTTTGCGTGCAAGGCCTTTTCTCAGACACTGTGTATGCTGTTGCTTTGAAACTTCACACACTTATTCAGGATCATTAGGGGACCTTGTATGGCGTTGGTATCAGCGTTGCCAGGTTAAGATTTGCATGCAAGTATTGAAAATTTGTGATATCTTGCAATAAATAATAGTGTGTGGTTTTATCTGATACTGATACTGTAAGTCTTCGGTATTATGTTCACTATTGGCATACATCGTATATAAACCAATTTACAGATTTAAAAGGCCTGTATGGACTTGGTTAACATTTGCATGGAAGTATTGAAAAGGTGTATTATCTTGCAATAGGTGATACAGTCTGTGTGACTTTACCTAATGCTATAACTGTTCTGAAGTAGGCCCTGATAGGCGAGCTATATTGTCCTTCGACAACTCTAAGTCTCTTGTTGATAAATGTTTTGATAGTAAATTTAATAAAATTGGTAATTTTAGGCATCTTAAATGTCTTTAAACACTTCTGAAGGGCTCATGGTCTGTATATTGAGCAACAGTGTTTGCTTAGATCATTTAGGTTCCCTTTTTACCCTTTTTCACATACAGCTTATTTGCAACAGATGACTGAAATTATCTGGAAATAAATATGGAAAATCTCTTTACTTTTTAGGCTAAAAAAATAGTCTTGTTTCTGGTCACCCTACCGACTGTCCATTAACTCGCATTTGCAGTACCAGAGCCGAAAAAAATTGTTCTTAAGTTTTTGTTGTTCATTGTTGATAAATGTTTTGATAGTAAATTTAATAAAATTGGTAATTTTAGGCATCTTAAGCGTCTTTAAAAGGGTTTAGAATATAAAAAAAACCTGCCTACCGACCCTGTTGATTTTGAGACACGTGACCAGAAAGACTATTTTTTTTTAGATAAAAGTTTAGTTTTAGAATGGAATTAAAAACATTGTAGCAAGTGGAGAAATTGCTCTTTGTGATAAATTTCTCATTTTGTCACAATGTTTTCAAGACTCGTCTGCTACAGAGGTGTCTAAATGCGTCTGTAAGTGGGAAAGGGTTAATACTTTCTCTTACAACCAATCTACAGCAGAGCACATTAAAAACTATAAATTAAATAATACTTTTTGATTAAAGTTGAAAACCTTCACTTTAATGGTAAAAGGAGAAAATGTTTGATTTAAGCCATTTCTCATTTTGTCACAATATTTTAACAAGATGTATTTGGCAGTGGTGTCTAAATATGTTTATGTTTTATATAAAAATCTGCAGAAGATGAATTTGAAAATATATTTGTTAAAATCTCTTTAAATAATGGTATAATAATTTAATAAAGTTGAAAACACTAGCAAAAGATATATTGCTTGTTTTACGCCATTTCTCTTCTTTTTTTTTTGTCACACTATTTTAAAAAGACATCTTTTGCAGTGGCGTCACTTAATGTGGGAAAGGATTAACTGAATCCTTTTTTGTATTCCCTGCCTTTCATATATACACATTTGGATCTATCCTCAGAATCATGTCTATCAGTTTCATTTTGTGACAGACAACTGGTGACATATCGGCAAATGACACAAGTGTTTAGCAGAAGATGTAATTATCTTTAATATGTCACATATGTTTTTACTTTACAAAGACTAGAGACAAGTTTGTAGTTAATACAGACTAGAGACAATTTAGTCATTTACAAAGACTAGATACAAGTTGGTAGTTTACGAAGACTTGGATACAATTTGGTAGTTTACAATGCTTGTTATTCCCCTTTCAGGTGGAGTGTTTAATAACAGTGACTTGTTAAAGAACCCAATCACTGGGTTAATGATAGGAATCCTTGCCACTGTTCTTGTACAGAGTTCCAGCACATCCTCGTCTATTATTGTCACCATGGTGGCGTCTGGAAGTAAGTCTTTCAATTTACATCAGAGGAGTTTATTTATCTCTTCCACCTATATTTATCTTATGACTCTACCAAAACCTATGTTGTAGGTACTCAAAAGAATCGTCTCAGTGATATATTCTGTTTTGAGTACCCACAACAACATAGGGTTTGAGTGTCAAATAAGGATTTTTATACCCCCTTCGAAGAAGAGGGGGGTATATAGGAGTCACTGTGTCGGGCAGTCACTGTCTGTCGGTCGGTCGGCCGGAAGCCATATTTTGTCTGGCCTATTTCTTATCTTACAAACCACCAGGTGGAATTCAATAACATTTTACATGAAGCTTCTATACCAAGAGGAGATGTGCATATCCTAAAGGGGTTACAATTGCATGATAATTTACAGAGTTATGGCCCTTTTACTAATTAAGTTATTGTGTAGGTCAAGGTGCTGTTTAGGGGGTATTTATCATCTTCAGTGATAGTTCTAGTTGTATTTGAGAAACTCGCCTTTTCTAAATTTACTCCTTGAACCCTTTCCCAGATACAACAAATCTGTAGCAGTCGACTGAAAACATAGTGACAAAAACCTGAACATTTTTCATAAAATATATCTTAATTGTTAAATACAGTTGAAAACATTGTGGCCAAAGAAGAAATTGCTCATCATGAGCACAATGCTGTCAAACGTCATCTGCTGCTATTGCGTCAAAATGTGTCTGCAGGTGGGAAAGGGTTAACCTGTCCCACATACAACTTAAATTTATTAAATGTGCTGCAGACAACAATCAACTTCCCATTGGTTGATATCAGTCTCTTGTGGTTATGTCCTACCCTTCAATGTTTTCAACGTTATTCTATTATTCAAATTATATTTTTATTTCATCACACAAAATGTCCAATGTTAGAAATAATGATATATTCTTTTTCTTATTGCTGTTACTTCCTCTAGCTGATCTGTGTCTGAAATCATTAACATGTGACCACAGAAATATTTAAAACTTTAACAATATGTATGTTCAGTTTTCATATAGAGTGTACACATGCCTGTTTGAAAAAATAATTGTTTAACCCTTTCCCACCTAAAGACGTATTTTGACAATATAGCAGCAGACGACTTTTGAAAACATTGTGGCCAAAGGTGAAATTGCTCATGATGAGCATTTTCTCCTTTGGCCACAATGTTTTCAACTTTATTTGACAATAAAGCTATCTTTTATGGAGATATTTCAGGTTTTTGTCACTGTTTTCAAAGTCGTCTGCTGCAGATTTGTTGTATGTGGGAAAGGGTCAAGTTCATCACATTTCAGCCAAGTGAATCTGCGTAATCTGCGTAATGAGCTTTTCTGAAACACCCGAAGATGCTTTTACTTACTACATTTATGTTGGGCCCCTCTTACTGATCGAGGGCTTGGAGTGAAACGGTTGTAACTAAATACCTATTTTGAAAACCCTGGTTTAGGGGAAATATTGACCCCTTTGTAAACAATGCAAATTTAGGTGCCATTGCTCAGAACGAGCAATGGCACCTAAATTTCCATTGTTTACGAAGAAAAATGATTTAACGCTTATAAAGACTTTATGGTGAGGTGATGAACCTTAGTAAAAAAATTATCAATTTTAGTTACAACCGTTTCACACCAAGCCCTCGTGATAGTGTTTTAGCCGGACTAACTAGTTAATGCTCATTATCATACTAGACTTGTGTGTTTAATTAACCCTTTCCCTCATATAGACGCTTTCTGACGCCTCTGCAGCAGATGGCTTTTTGAAAACATAGTGACAAAAGAAGAAATTGCACAAAACGTGCAATTTCTCCTTTTGCCACAATGTTTTCCACTTTTTGTCATAGGTTATCCATTCAACTATGGAGATTTTCTATGTTTTGACAGAATAAGTTCAAAGTCGTCTGCTGCAGAATTGTCGTATGAGGGAAAGGGTTAATCGTCTAATACTGTCTGCCATGTTTGTTGGTCGAGACATTGATTTTCTATTTTAATCTTACAAAGGACATGATGATGGTATTTTTTCTTCGTCGTTTGCCCATTGTTTACCCGTGACATAACACTACCTATGTTGTATTATGATTTTGTTTATAGAAAAAAACATTGGGAAACGAAGGAAAAATTGTACAACCAGAGCAATTTCTCAAATTTGTTTTAAAAGTTGTCTGCTGTAGAGGCATCAAAAGGTTCCTATAAGCATTAACGATTTAACCTATTTTTTCAGTCATGGAAGTAAGGATTGCAATACCGATGATCATGGGAGCAAATATCGGTACAAGTGTAACTAACACTCTCGTTTCAATGACCCAGTGTAATGATCGCAGAGAATTCCGACGGGCATTCTCAGGTGCTACTGTTCACGACATGTTTAACTGGCTGTCTGTGTTCATATTACTACCTCTCGAATATTTTACAGGTATTATGATTTATTATTTGAACCTCTTCCAACATGCAGCAGACACTCGGTAGAATATTTGAAAACATTGTGGCAAATGGAGAAATTGCCCAAAACATGCAATTTCTGTGTTTGTCATCTTTTCAACTGCATTAAATTGCATTAAAAAATAGAAAATCTCTATAATTAAATGGATATACCTATGACTAAAAGTGGAAAACATTGTAGCAAACGGAGAAATTGCTTGTTTTGAGCAATTTCTTCTTTTGTCACTATGTTTTCAAAAAGCGCTGTTTGCTGCAAAGGCATCAGAAAGCGTCTCTAATCTGTGTTTGTCATGTTACATAATGCATCAAGTGACTCTTAATAACAGCGTACTAGTTACGGTCATTTCCTGCTCGCCAAATGGCATTAATGCCGAGCGCGAGGGCAAACAACGTCAATAAAGAAGAATAAAAAAAATCCCCTACAAGTCGAACTTTGCCTTTCTGAAAGTTCTTACCACCATTCCCCTCAAACTGAAAAATAGAAATGATGTAGACCAAAAAATACTTCCATGTAAGCACATTCTAATCTTTGTATCATTCACAAATATTGTTCTGCGTTGTACACAACAGGATAAAGGTTAAAAGGTAGATATTATTTTTGGTCCTTGAAAAATTCACATTGAAAATAGAGTGGGAACTTTGATAATATTTCAGAGAGCTGTTAATTAACCCTTTCCCTCATATAGATGCTTTTTGACGCCTCTGCAGCAGATGGCTTTTCGAAAACATAGTGACAAAAGAAGAAATTGCACAAAACGTTCAATTTCTCCTTTTGCCACAATGTTTTCCACCTTTTGTCATAGGTTATCCATTCAATTATGATTTTCTATTTTTAGATCACCTAGAGCCAAAGGCTCAAGGTGAGCAAGGTGAGCTATTCTGATTTTGTCCGTCGTCCGTCGTCCGTCCGTCGTTAACATTTAGACATTTAGATCATCTCCTCCTTAACCACTTGACCAATTTCGACCAAACTTCACAGGAATGTTTCTTTGGTGGACCTCTTTCAAAATTGTTCAAAAATTTAAATTCCATCGAGAACTTTGGTTGCTGCGGCAACAGAAAAGGGGAAAATTGCCAAATCTTAAAAAATCTTCTTGTCCAAAAGTACTAGCTCGATTTGTAAATTATTTTGCACAAATGTTCCTTGGGGTACCCTCTACCAAGATTGTTCAAATATTTCCGATCCGTTGAAAAACATGGCCGCCAGGGGTCGGAGCTTGTTTTCTTTGTAATATGTGCATTGTTAAAACTTTAAAAATCTTCTTGACCAAAAGTACTGGCTCGATTTTAAAATTATTTTGCACAAATGTTCCTTGGGGCACCCTTTACCCAGATTGTTCAAATATTCCCGATCTGTTGAAAAAACATGGCTGCCAGGGGGCGAAGCTTGTTTTCCTTATATGTGCATTGTTAAAACTTTAAAAATCTTCTTGTCCAAAAGTATTAGCACGATTTGAAAATTATTTTGCACAAATGTTCCTTGGGGCACCCTCTACCAAGATTGTTCAAATATGTCTGATCCGTTGAAAAAAACAAAACGCCAGGGTAGCTGCGGCATCAGAAAGGGGGCAAAATGTCCAAACTTTAAAAATCTCCTCATCTGAATCTACATGTCAGATTCCAATATAGTTTGGTAGAAATGTTCCTTGGGTGAGCCTCTACAAAGATTGTTCAAGGCATACTGTTTGGTTGAAAAACATGGCATTCAGGAGGCATCAGAAAAGGGACAAAATGATTTAATGTCTTAAATTGATAAGCTGTTTTGTTGACTGTCCGTTCCCTGCAGTTTACATTCACAGACTAATGATCAGGTGATCGATGTAGGGCCATCTTGGCCCTCTTGTTTGACAAAATATGTTCCAAGTCGTCTGCTGCAGAATTGTCGTATGAGGGAAAGGGTTGAACAGAACAATAGTCTCTGTGATGGTTCTTATGGGTACTCAGTATAATGGCTAAATAATAAAATGTAGAAGATACCGTTTCACATATGCAGACATTTCTTCTTCTTTCATTTTTAACTTAATTCAATAGTTACTTTCTTTTTAAGAGATTTTCCATAAATTTGCCTGAATGGTTTGTGTAAGTCTTTTGCTGCCGATCTGTTATATGTGGAAAAAATGTTAAGATTGTTTATATATTTTTTTTGTATTGTAGGGTATTTGTACCATTTGACACTGGTTATAACACAATCTATGAAGATGGAGACTTATAACGGCGGAAAAAAACAACTTCTGAAGGCATTAACACAACCCTTAACTAGACTCATTGTTCAGGTAGGTGGCAGTCATGTAATCATTTACTTTTTCCCACAAACATCAAATTTGCAGCAGACGACTTTGAAAGTATATAGGCAAACACACAGAAAAGCTCTATAAATGTAGGTATTATTACCGGAAAGAGTTTAAAACATTGTGGCAAAAGGAGAAATTGCTCGCTTTGTTTTCAAAAGTCGTCTGCTGCAGAGATGTCATAAAGCGTCATAAAGGTGGGAAAGACACATTACCTACAGACACACTCTGAAGCATATGCAGCAGACAATCATTGAAAACATTGTGGAAAAACGAGAAATTGTCTTAGTCTGTGTCTAATCAAGGATTCCAAAACAAGGGGGGAATTTTATCGGAAAATTGGTTTTATGA
Organism: Serripes groenlandicus; assembly: GCA_031761405.1. NCBI lineage: Eukaryota > Metazoa > Mollusca > Bivalvia > Cardiida > Cardiidae > Serripes > Serripes groenlandicus. The sequence continues at coordinate 115,894,057 of JASEVX010000003.1, forward strand.
ATAAATAAGCATTTTTCCTTCTTTGTGTGTGTAAAAAATTCCCCCTTCCATGTACATTTTTAGAGAGGAAAATTCAAAACAGTGCCAGAATTATACCCCCGCAAACAAAGTTTTGGGGGGGTATATAGAAATCACCCTGTCTGTCTGTCTATGTCTTATAAGCGCAACTCCTCCTTAACGGCTGCACCTATTCTGATGAAACTTTACACAGTTGCAGTACACAACCTTAGGATGTGCATGAAGTAAGATTATCCCGGTCGGAAATATTTCAAGGGAGATAATTAAATTACTGTAGTGTGGGACGGGGGTATCCGTTTGTGAGTTCACTCACATTTCTAGTTTCAACTGTTCATAGTAAATTATATTTTCATTAATAGAGACTTTTCTGCTGAATGTTTGTTAACTGGTGTACTGATATGTTTCTTGAGTTGTCATCATTTGCAACAAATCGTGGGGGGAGGAAAACCACCCCAAAGACAACACTTTGACAGTTGGCACAATAACTTGACAAAAACATTGTTGGAAATGGTTATTGTGATATATTCCTCTTACATCCACATGTTTACACTAATACAACTGAACCAATGAAGGTTCTAGTATTTCAAAATAGGAAAAACATTGCAAAACAAACTTGTACATGTAGAAGTTGATTAAAAATGAAAACCGTGAATCTATATAATGTTGCTCTGTTGCCCAAGTGATTAATTTTTTCTCTCGGAATCCAGAAATATTAAATATTGTAAAGTAATTAATAATTTAGTCACAGTTGAACTTTGAATATTAGCATTGTATAGCGAGTCACGATTTTTGGTGTGCATTTAAAAAACAGGTTCATCTGCACAAATTTGTTGTAAGCAGCTAAAATAACAAGGAATACAAATTCTGGTATCAAACATTCAATGGTAAAATTAATTATATAATGAAAATATATGTCCTCTCTTGTATCTGACGTTATATTTTGATCAAAGTAGTAGCGTTTTATTTTGAACAAAGTAGCAGCGCTACAGAACTTTCGTGACAAAAATGTGAATAGTGGGGTAATCTTGTGTGACGTCATTTCATATTGTGGGTGCAGCTGATAACAGAGGTCCAGATAAGGAGGAGTATACAGCTCTTTTACCCACAATATCTCTCTTATCATCCAACCAAACCCTATGATGTAGGTACTCAAAAGAATCATCTCAATGAGACAATTTTTTTGAGTACCCACAACATGGGGTTAGAGCGTAAAATAAGGATTTTGAAGTGTACAATACTCCCCTTATCTAAAGCTCTGTGATAACTTCCCATGGGAATTATTTCTCACTAGGAATTTATGATTTTTCTCATTCCTGTATACATTTATTTCTATAAATTTCTGTAGTATAGGTAATATAAGGTAATCTTTACTTTGTTGTTGTAGATTGACAAGAAGGTCATTACTAAGATTGCTGAAGGTCATGATGACTATTTGAATAAATCAATTATCAAGGTAAATATATATATACATTTGGTTACAATTCTTAAAATATTTACCACAAACAAATCAGCAGCAGATATCTTTGAAAACGCTAATGTATAAGCATGACAAACTATGAATGAAATTATAATAATTGAATAGAAGTGAGAAATAGCAACAAATGGGTATTTGGTGATTTTATCTTTTTGCCACAATGTTTTCTAAAGTCAACATGTGTCTGCATATAAATAAGGGTTAGCCTACAACTTGATTGTTTCCAAAGTGGATCCATCTATAGCAATTTCATAGGATGGAAATGTAATAGAAAGTAGTGAATATTATGGGAAGTTTCCAATAATAACTGTCAGATTTCTCTTTGACTTGTTTTTCCTTTTCCTCCTGCAGACATCTTTTAAAAACATTGTAGCATAAGGAAAATGGTAATATTTTTTTCACTTAATTGTACTAATATTAACATTAGATATAAGTACAATATAATTATAATGGTTAGATTTTAAATGTAAATTAAGACATGTTATATTCTTTTTTCTTTTACAGAAATACTGCAAGTTTGATGATTCAAAGCAACCTTTGGAAAGATGTAAGTAATTTCTGACATAATAGTTAATTGCTATAATCCTTTCACATACGGAACAGATGAATTTGAAAACATTGAGACATATATGGAAAATGACTAAATGAAAGAATAATTTTTTATTTAATAGAGCTGAAAACACTGTCGCAAAGGTAGAACTTGCTTTCTATGAGAAATTTCTTTTTTTGGACAAAACATTAACAATTTGTGGCAAAATGCGTACCAGTATGCTATAGAAAAAGGGTTAATACATCTCAATCTTTGGTCATTATACCCCCAGATACATAGTATATGGGGGCTATATGGAGTCATGCTTGTCGGTCCGTTGGTCTGTAGACATTTCTTGTGAACATTATTTCTCAGCAACCCTTAGTCAGAATTCAATATAACTTCACAAGAATGATTCATACCAAGCCTAGTTGTGCATATTGTCGGCGTGTAGCACTGGAATTATTTTTAAATAAGTTATGGCCCCTTGAATTTCTCATACATATGTATATTGTCAGGCACCAGCTGGGGGTATTCATGACCTTCAGTGATATTTCTAGTTTATACTTGGAAATATAAGGTTCTGAGTTTACATTCAGAGAAAATATCACACATATATAAAACATTTTGTGTAATAGAGTGCATAATTTAGTGCTTTTGGTACAAAGTGTGTCTTCCTTATAAAGACAACATTGATACCTTTCATATGGAATTCTTTCCTCCTGATATTGAGCAAATTTGCTTTATGAAATAACTATTTCAATGGAATTGAAAAAATGTGTAAGCAGTTGAAACTGGATACCTGATATGTATTAAAGAAATGTATACTTTGAAAACAATTGAAGAACGATTGTAATTGTTAGAAACGTATGACTTTGCTAAGGGTTGAAACTGTCTTCTGTAAAGCGTCCATTGTTGTCTTTATCAGGGAAAGGGTTTAAGAGAAGTTAATCATTGAATACAAAATCAGAAAGGAAGGAGATTTTTTTAATAACATGGTTTTGTTTTCCTTTCTTTTAGGCTTCTCACTGAGCAGTCAGTTCAATGGTGCAGACAATGTTGTTGGGGCATTACTTCTAGTTTTTTCGCTGGGTGTTTTATGTACCTGCCTGGTATTGATGGTGAAACTCTTACACTCGATGCTACAGGGTTCCATCGCAAAGATGATCAAAAAGACACTGAATGCAGACTTTCCCGGCTGTTTCTCCGGGTTAACAGGGTATGTTGCAATTATAATCGGAGCAGTCATGACTGTTTTAGTGCAAAGCAGCTCCGTGTTTACATCTGCCCTCACACCATTGGTGGGACTTGGAATCATCAAGGTAGAAAGGATGTACCCCTTAACATTAGGATCGAACATTGGAACGACAGGAACGGGCCTCCTAGCTGCCATGGCTTCCTCGGGTGATAAACTGCCTATAGCATTACAGATTGCTCTCTGCCATCTATTTTTTAACATTTCGGGCATTCTTTTATTTTATCCCATCCCGTTCATGCGTCGCATTCCAATCCGATGTGCTAATTTTCTAGGAAAAGTCACAGCAGAATACAGATGGTTTGCAATCGCTTATATCATTTTAATGTTTATATGTTTGCCCGGGGGCGTTTTCCTCCTTGCATTTGCAGGATTTATACCAAGTATATGTGTTGCTGCTTTAGTCATTCCCACAGTGTTTTTTGTAATCATTTTAAACATTCTTCAGAACAAATGCTCAGGTTGTTTACCTAAATCTCTGCGGACGTGGAACTTTTTGCCAAAATGTCTTCGATCTTTAGAACCGGTAGATAGGATTATCATGAAACTTGTCGGTACTGTAAAAAGATGCTGCCCATGTGTTAGCAAGTGTTGTGTTCAAAAGAAGAAATCAAACTTTACTGAAATTATAAAGAAGCAAGGACTTGATGAGATTAAGGTGGATTTAAAACCATCTTTAAAACCTTCGCCAGCTGCTTCTGCAGCATCTTCAGTCCTTCTGTTGGACAATAGTTCCCTCAAAGTACATCCCAAGTCATATGTATGAGCGATATCTTTCATTGTATAAATTCCTGTAAATATGTTTAAATCTTATAATTGTTAAAAGATCTGATGGTTTGACAAGTTTAATTATGATTTAATGTTCTTTTGATTTTATATTTAGACTCCCCTTTCCTATAGGTGTCCTAAAAAATATTTTGGAATATCATTTAACCCTTTCCCTCATACGACAATTCTGCAGCAGATGGCTTTGAACATATTTTGTCAAAAATAGAAAATCTCTATAATTGAATGGATAACCTATGACTAAAAGTGGAAAACATTGTGGCAAAAGGAGAAATTGCTCAATTTGAGCAATTTCTTCTTTTGTCACTTTGTTTTCAAAAAGCTGTCTGCTGCAGAGACATCAGTAAGCATCTATATGAGGGAAAGGGTTAAATGTTATTGCTAAAAGACCTGATGGTTTGACGTGTTTAATTTTGATTAAATGTTTATTGATTTATTTAGATTGCCCTTTCCTATAGGCTATCTAAAATATATCTTAGAATACCAAACAGCAAGATCTTTACGAAGGCTTTTCTCACAATCAGACTTAATTAAATGAATCTGAAACAGATGGGCTTTGAAAACAATGTGGCAAAAGGAGAAATTGTTAACAAAGAGCAATTTCTGAGTGTAGTAGGAATGTCAGAAAATTTACCCATCATCAGCAATATCTTCACAAAGTTTTCAGTATTTGTCAGTAGCAATTATTTATATTGTATTTATATTGCTAAAAAACTGCCTTTGTTTGCCATTGATATGTTCTGTTTTAGGAAATTTATATATCTTTGGATAGTTTTACTCAAGTCATATTTTATTTATGTAAAATGAAATCACCCTGTACCATTTGATACCGTTTTCAGTAGAGTGAACATAGCTCGTATATTTTTATATTAGTTTTATAAAATTGTAGACTGGGACCTGTTAAATTTCAACTTGACCCTTTCCCACATGCTGACATATTTTGATTCATGTACAGCAGACTCACATTGTGGCGAAAGAAGAAGTTGCTTATAATCAGTAATTTCTCATTTTAAAATCATGTTTTTCAACTCAATTCAATAATTATCTTTTCATTTATAGAAATTATTCATACCGTTGATGATTTTACAGTTCACTGCTGAAGTTTTGTTGTACTCTAATAAGGGTTAATCCTTTCCCACATTCAACACATCTGCAGGAGACGGCTTTGAAAACATATTGGCAAATTTTTTAAAAAGCCTTCATTAATGAGAGTTTATTGTTTAATTAACATTGAAAGCATTAGTTAAAAGGGAAATTGCTCATCATCAGCAATTTCATCTTTAGTCACATTGTTTTCATAAATCGTCTTCTGCAGAGGCGTAAGAAAGTGTTTTAAAACATGTGGGAAACGGTAAAGGAAACTTTTATAAGGACATGAACTGAAACATGGAAAGCTATCAATATTTTGACTACTTTCTCTAATTTGATTTGCATTCACAAACAAAAGCTATTGGAAGTAATGCCCAATTGACATCTTGACCTTTTTAGATAGCATCTAAGTTTCTAACTGTGTTGATATTTGACGGGGGACCAGTCTGATAAACAATTATTATTCATCAAACAGTAAAATTGCTATATTTCTCTCTCAAAAATAAGATTTAAAAAAAGTACATAAAGAATAATTGAAAACAAAAGAAAAAGAGTTGTCATTCATTTTAAGTTTTGTACTGTAGTAATTTGTTTTCAATGCAGTTGTATGTGGTTGAACAATAACTGAAAAAAAATAAGGAGACCCCCTCCAAAAAACTGCAAACAACAGAACATACTTGAAGAAAAGAAGAAATTTGTAATTGCAGTTTCTCCTATTCTCAAAAGTTTATTAGGAAAAGGATTAAACCTGACATGTCTTTCAGAAAAACCCAAAACCTGTTCTTTTGTAACTTGTGTAAATATTTTTATAATAAACAAATTAAGTATTAAATTAAAAAAAAAATGTCTCATTAGTTGTGCATTTGCAGAGTTGAAAATAAAGATAAAGTAATAGAAAACAAAGACTGCATTCCCCAAGAATATTATTATATTCTAAGTACAGAGATGCTTAATTCTTAAATCCCAAGGCTTGATTAGAGATTGTATGTAAAGGCTAAACTACCAGGTGTTTTTTTTGGTCATGTTCCCAGTGGCAAAAAGGATGATGGCTGGCCTTTGTAACTAATAACCCTTTCCCACTTGTGGACGCATCTGTATTAGATGATTTGAAAACATAATGACAACTAAGAGAAATTGCTCAAAATGATTAATTTCTCCTTTTGCCACAATGTTTTCAACTATTTGATAATCAATCTTACATTCTTACAGATTTTCTATAATGTTTTCAAAGTTGTCTGCTGCAGATATGTCATATGTGGGAAAGGGTTAAGATTGTAAGCATCAACATGAAACAGAAAAAGGTATGCAAGCTGGTCTTTGTAACTTTTAAATGTTTGCTTTAGATGAAGAATTATTTATTGGTGTAAATGATATGAGTGCAAGAATGTATAAATGTATGTTTTTTATGAAAATTGCAGAAAATAAATTCAAAGGGTTAAGCCTTTCCCACAATGTCATGTAGGTGCTTTCAGATGCAGCAGACAACTTTTGAAAAAACATGGTGGCAAAAGCAGAAATTGTTCATAATGAGCAATTTCTCTTTTTGCAATAGTGTTTTCAATTCTTTTTGGTATTTACACTATGTTAAGATGTTTTTCGTATTTTTGCCAAAATGTTTTCAAAGTTGTCTGCTGCTTATTTGTGGTATAACTTTAAGGATTTACTAGTTTTTGATTGAAGGAAATCAAATGAATATCATGTATGTTAATGCTGAGTAGCTCCCTAATCTTTATCCAGTTGAAAACGCATCTGCAACTGACAACGTTTGAAAATAATTTGATAAAAGTAGAAAACTGCTCACAATTAACTATTTTTCCTTTTGCCAGAATGTTTTCAAATCAATTAAATGATAACACTTTGAATTATAGAGATACTCCGAAGTTTTTTTTACTAAATTGTTTCATAGTCATCTGCTGCACATTTGTTGTACTATGTATTTGGGAAAGGTTTACTCTTCTTTTTCATTTGAGACAATAGGAGAAATTGCTCAAAACGAGCAATTTCTCCTATTGCCACAATATTTTCAACTGTATTCAATAATCATACTTTCATTCAAAGATATTCTCTGTATTTTTAACTAGATGTTTTCAAAGACAGCTGCTGCAGATTTGTTCTATGTTGGAAGAGTAAAGGAATCTCAAATGATCTTTACAAACAGGATAAATAGATATATGTTAAACACATCAAATTGTAATTGTTAATTTGATGGTTTTATTTTTTTACAAAATAAAAGATGAAAATACAAAAGGAAATATTAGCCATTTGTGATGTGTTTTTGTTGATCTATTTTGAAGTAAAAAAAAACCTATGACAAGCAGCGAGATGTAACATAGAGCATCAGATTTTTTGTTTAAACTATTTTTGTGTCACCCTGCGTAGCATGGTAGGCACTTAGGGATTACTTTTTTTTTGTCCGGCGTCCGTCTGTCTGTCCGTCACACTTTCAATGAGCAGGTGACACATGTGCTCCGCGAAGCACTACATTCTAGTTTAACATTCAAATGATGTCCAACTAGTTTAAATTAGTTTTATGTGAGCATTGATTTATCGTCCAAATATATTTTACTATGATAAGCAGCGAGATATAACCTAGAGTCATCAAGATCGAGCATCAGATATTTTGTTTACATTTTTAGCTAGCCTATTCGAAGAAATAGACGAGCTTATGTACTCGCCCCGGCGTCTACATTGGTGTTGGCGTTGCCAGCTTGGTCAAACCTTTGCGTGCATGGCCTTTTCTCAGACACTGTGTATGCTGTTGCTTTGAAACTTCACACTTATTCAGGGTCATTAGGTGACCTTGTATGTCAAGTCCCATAACTCTGAAATGGATTTTGACTGAATTGTGGTCAAACCTTTGCCTGCAAGGCCTTTTCTCAGACACTGTGTATGCTGTTGCTTTGAAACTTCACACACTTATTCAGGGTCATTAGATGACCTTGTATGTCAAGTCCCATAACTCGTAAATGGATTTCAACTAAATTGTGCCCTTTTTTGGAGTTAGAATGTTGGTCAAACCTTTGCGTGCAAGGCCTTTTCTCAGACACTGTATGCTGTTGCTTTGAAACTTCACACACTTATTCAGGGTCATTAGATTTAAAAGGCCCAAAAGGGCCTGTATGGACTTGGTTAACATTTTCATGCAAGTATTGAAAAGGTGTATTAATAGGTGATACTGTGCGACTTTACCTAATGCTATAACTGTTCTGATGTAGGCCCTGATAGGCGAGCTATATTGTCCTCAGACAACTCTTGTTTGAACATACAATGATGTCCAACTAGTTATGCCCCCTTCGAAGAAGAGTGGTATATTGCTTTGCACATATCTGTCTGTCGGTCCGTCTGTAGACCAAAGCTTGTCTGACAATGCCTGGACCTATGGTCCTCAAACTTGACTTGGGGGTTGGGCCTGACCAGTAGATGAACCCTATTTATTTTGATGTAATTGGGTCACAGTGACCTTGAACACAAACACCCTTTTTGAGATTGTCCGAGTGATAACTCGACAATGCCTGGATCTATGGTCCTCAAACTTGACTTGAAGGTTGGGCCTGACCAGAAGATGAACCCTATTTATTTTGAGGTCATTGGGTCAAAGGTCAAGGTCACAGTGACCTTGAACACAAAAACTAAATAAAATTTAGACTTATTAAGGATATTTCTAAGACAATAATCAAGCCAGTAAACGTTTCAAACATTTTTAGTTTTATTATTTACTAAAATCCATCAAACTCCTTCCTCATCGTCAGACTCCCCCAAACAACTGATTAAGCTCGTCCTCTGTGACGATCTCGTCATCATAGACCCATGGATCGTCTTCAACAACGCTTTCACTCTCACATGGCACTTTCTCTCGTGAAGACACAAAGTCGCTAAATAGTTCGTCGTCTTCTGTACCGTCCATTGAATTAGTAATTCCGCACTTTAAAAAAGATTTAACTACCATGGTATTTCATTCCATGAGTCAATGACCCACGTACAAACAGTACTAAGGTCTGGCCTCTTGATATTTTTTTCCTTTTTACCGTTGATCATCCAATTGTTCCACTTGTCTCTGATATTTGCTTTAAACGGCTTGTTTAGACATGCATCAAGGGGCTGTAGAACAGAGGTACAATCACCGGGGATGACAGCTGTCTCAACGAGGTGGGCACGGAACATGTACCATGCAAGAATTGATTTCCTATTCAACATAGCACCCGGCCGTGAAAACGACACATCGTTTAACCATTTTGTAAGGACAGCTTCAGCGACCCAACCCTTCTCCTGAACATAAACAACTATACTACACCGGCTGGAAGTTTCTCTTTGGTCATCTTCTTTCGCTCGAAAACTAGTGGTTTTAGTTTTTGTCCCATCACCCACGCAGGACAAAATCATCGTGAAATGGGTATTGTCGTGGCCTGTTGTTTTTACAGTAACAGTACTCGCACCCTTTACGTCAACGGGTCTGGTACTATTTTTAGCTCATTAATGGAAGTTATAATGACTTCGTCATTCATCAGAACGAATCTAAGGCCTGTTTACGACATCACAACCACTGAATTGATAGCCCGCTTCGATACTGACTGCGCTATCACGTCTATCACGACTCGACTCCAAAACGTACGTCGAACTGCGTGCAGAAAACTAGTAGTCCTTCTGTTTAGTATTTTCTTTTTAAAATGTGCTACATACGAGGCGAACAGGGCGCCATTCACATTTTTGCAGTGTAGCAATTGCTGTACCGGGACATAGGCGGTTTACCTTATTTACTTTAAACTTATTTATTTTACATCGATTGCGAAACAAGCTTTAAACTTATAGTAATCACGCTCGATGTCTGGTTCCTGGATACTTAACCAGTACTCGCGCCGTTATTGTGGAAATTTCCCAAATACAGAACCCGCTTATCACGGGATTCGAACCCGGGACCTTTGGTACAAGAGGTCGACGCTCTACCTCTGTACCACTGTCTTATTTTAACTAAGTTCAATTATACTAACGAAAAATAAAGCAAGAGGTCAGTAAGTGAAAATGGCGGAAAGACACGATACTAGTTGATAGCAAATATATCTCAATCATTTATATAATGGACAGGCTTTTGATGCGAGGCTGACATGTGTACTTGCAGCATATTTTACCTCTAAAATAATAATGCATACTTTTGGTGTAGATCTGTACAAGGCAAAGAAAATTGTGCTCTTTAATGCGAGTAACTGCCTTACGAGCCTTCTTAATTAAAATATCAATCTTTTTATTTAAATTATATCATAATAAGGCAGTTTTATCGATGGTTCTTTGGTGAATAACCAGTATGAAACGTTCAACGACCTGGTCGAACCAGTTCGAAATTATTAACGAATCGCAATCCGATTATTCTGCGTTTGATTATGTCTTCTGTCTCCAGAGCATGGTTCAAAAGTATATAGCTAAGCCTGGTGGTAGATTTTATGTACTTTATGTCGATTTCCAAAAAGCTTCTGACTCCTTGAACCATTACAAACTCTTACATGTCTCAACAAAAAGGGTATAACTGGAAAATTCTTCAAGATTATTATATCGATGTATTCAAATATAAATGCGCATGTAAAATAGACTCAAAATTGACGCATCCTATATTCTATGTAACATGGGATTGAAACAAGGTGACTTAAGTTCTCCTATAATGTTTAATATCTATATAAATTAATTATGTACGTATGTTAAACAAAACTGTAACACGGGCATTTTCATAACAAATGATATTCCTGATATATTTTGTTTATTATTTGCAGACGATGTAGCGAATTGTGCGGATACTGCCGTCAATTTGCAAAAGCAACTACATACCATAGATAAATTGTGTACAGACACAGATATGGTAGTCAACCTTAAAAAGATGGACTGCACATACATTTCTGTTGTATTTATTTAATCTTGATAAAGACCAAGTGGTCGAAAATTCGATAATTAAAGAGTTTTAATCATATAAAGTGTACAACATAATAGTTTTGAGTTAAGATAAGAATTCGAAACATGAAATACGTCCCCTTAATTTGAACTCTGATGTATGAAATCGATTTCATGATTTGAAAATATAAATCGATATATGAGGTTAAAATTGCAGTATTCATCAGATTTTAAGGATGCTTATCTTAGTACAGTATCGGCAATATAGTGGTCAGAGTGTCCGCATTGAAAGATCGAAACCATGGTCTAGCCACACTGCATACTTTGACATTATAGCAGTGGCTTGACTCATTGACGCTCGGGATTGCGAGGATAGCTTTACGGCTGGTGTTTACATAATTTGAACAGGAAACGCACCGGTGGGACTGAAACACTTATAAATAAAAGCGGCATAACACATGATACAAAACTATTTATTACCTAAAGGGAGCTAATGAGGTGTTTTAAGTATTACTTTTAAGTAGCGTTTATCTATCTTGGATATCATTGCGCGCGCGGTATTAAACTGTTCTGGCGTGAAAACCAGGTTGATTTAACGCTGTTGTACGAAACTGTGTCACTCGCTGTAAATGGAACTCATAGACTCATGTATGTGGTTTTTGGGTTAACGCTGTTTTACACTGAAACTATTTCAATGTGTATGGATCGCATAGGCACATGTTAGTGGGTTGTGGGTGAAATTGATGTTGATTTTACGATGTTTTACAGAACTGTTTCAATATGTATGGATCGTATAGGCACATGTTAGTGGGTTGTGGGTGAAATTGATGTTGATTTTACGATGTTTTACAGAACTGTTTCAATATGTATGGATCGTATAGGCACATGTTAGTGGGTTGTGGGTGAAATTGATGTTGATTTTACGATGTTTTACAGAACTGTTTCAATATGTATGGATCGCATAGGCACATGTTAGTGGGTTGTGGGTGAAATTGATGTTGATTTTACGATGTTTTACAGAACTGTTTCAATATGTATGGATCGTATAGGCACATGTTAGTGGGTTGTGTGTGAAATTGATGTTGATTTTACGATGTTTTACAGAACTGTTTCAATATGTATGGATCGTAGAGGCACATGTTAGTGGGTTGTGGGTGAAATTGATGTTCAGTTTAAGCTGTTTTACAAAACTGTTTCAATGTGTATGGATCGCAAAGTCACATGTTTGTGGGTGAAAAGCAGGTTGATTTTAAGAAACTGTTTCAATTTATATGGATCGCATGGACACATTTAAGTGGGTTGTGATTGAACATTGCGTCACGATTGCGTGACAGTCTTCATTTTGTTTTAGTTTCACAACCTGGCTATATAATTGATTGTTCGGTGTTTACACTTTCAACAAATGTTCAGTTATATCACGGCGTTTTCTGGGTAATTTACTAGTACTACTGGTCAATTTTCCGGACACCAGTCAGTCAGTTGTAATGCTTACCCCGCAACCCTGAGCGCCAAGGAGGGAAGTAATTGCAAAGGATATCTTCACTCTTACGCAAACAGGACATAACACTATAACTTTACAGCGGTTTTACTTTGGTAAATTGCTTCCCACGAGCACTTACGTAACAAGGAACAACGGACTGCGTTACATGAAAAATGACTATAGTGTCTAACAAGACCCGCCTGCGCATCGATGCAATCGGACCCAAACGGACAACGTCTTTGTTACAAATTTCTTGACATTTTCTGTGACTCATTTGTTGTAAAAAATTACAGCATATTATTGAATCGAATACAACCCTAGGTTCAACAAACAAGAGGGCCATGATGGCCCTGGTTCGCTCACCTGCATTATGCAATGTGATTTGTCATGCCTCCCACAATATAGTTTTTTTACAGCCTTGAAGTAATCTTGTAATGGGTCACCCAAGGAACATTTCTACACAATTATTTGATGATTGGCAAATCCTTTCGGAGAAGAAGATTATTTTTCAATATAACCATATAAGGCAAAACAGCACCACCGCTGGCAACCACATTTTCCAACCAATCAACATGAATTGGAGGATCAGTTAAAAGGTCACCCAAGGACATTTCTACACAATTATTTGGAAAGCGGAGATGACGATTGTTAAAGTTTTCGCTATAGCCATATATGGCAAAACAGCTGTACCATCGTGCGGCCATGTGTTTCGACTAATCAACATGGCTTGAAGGAAAGTGGTAAATGCTCACCCAAGGAACATTTGTACATATTTATTTGGAAATTTTCCAGATTCTTTTGGAGAAGAACATTTTAAGATATTTACAGCAAAACAGCCCCGCTCTCTGGCGACCATGTTTTTCGACCAATCAACATGGCATGACATGAATCTGATAGAGGGTAACCAAAAACATTATTTGAAAATGGGCCAATTGATTTAGGAGGAGAATATTTGTTTAATTTTTATTTTTTTGGCTTGCATGGAAAAAAAAATTCTGCATGGAAGAGGACAACGGGAGATCACAATAACTCACTTCGTGCCCAGGTGAGTTTTAAATGGGTTATCCTAGTTGACTTCCTTACAGCCACTATAATTGGCTACACTTTGGAAACATTTATCACTTTTAAGATTAACAACAAAATAAAAGGTATCACGTGTTCTTCACAAGAAAACACTTTGCTTCATGTACATTTTAGATCTAAGATTAGACTATGAATACTTATTTCGATCTACACTAGTCAAGCATGACTTGAGGATGGTTTCTCTTGAGAATCGCCCAACTACCAAATGTCATATAGCAAAAGTTTAATCATGGCCCCTACCGTCGGTTGCTTAGTTCCAAGCAGGTTTATTTCTAACTGCGATCCAGATGTAGTGATTTGACGACTTTCGCTTAAGAAAGGATTCAGGGCGTGGCAGAAAGTGGAGATAAGGAAAACACATACGTATATTTTATAAACGATTGAATTGTTGTAGAGTAGGTATAAATCAACATTGAGCATTTAGCCAAGACTATACAATAAGCGTATTAACCCTTTCCCACTTGTATGCGCATTTTGACGCATCTGCAACAGACGACTTGTTAAAACATTTTGCAACAATGTTATCAACTCCTTTTAATAATTAAACTCCTTTATGAAGATTGTTCACGTATTTGTATATATATGTTTTCAAAGTCGTCTGCTGCAGATTTGTTGTATGTGGGAAAGGGTTAAATGGCAACAACACTATCGAGAAGAACATGCATTTCACGGCTTATGATTCGAAGTTCATCCTTTCAGTATCTGCGATGATTTTCAACTCTATCAACTGTATTAAACTTCGTGTACACATTCTCTAAGATCTTGTAAAAAGGCGGAACATTTTCAAAGTTGTATTTTCTCAGACGTATGCATGAAAGTAATGACTTTTCTAGCACAATGTACATATGTAATTTATCATTGACTGTTAAGAGTTACGGACGTTTTTCGTCTTGGATGTCCGAGACATCGTGTCACTTCAATATCTTAACATTCTTGGAGACTTCGTACATGTAAGACATATTTACAATATAAGGAGGTTTATACAGGTGTTAATTTAAGTACATGCCAATGTAGTTTTTTTTTAGGAAACAATAGAGAATAAAACGGTGAGAAAAACGCCTGCTAAACATCATACATTATTTATTTTTATTCATTTATAAAATATATATGTTTGATGTCAAATGATTGAAAAGAATAAAGAGAATGAAACCAATCACAAAACATGCACAGAGCTTAACGTAAATATTCGATAATAAACAAAACAAGGAATCGGTGGAACCGAATGATGCTCCCGATATGGGCTTTGTCAAGTGATAATAGGCATTGTCTTATAGAACTCCCTTTAACTAGTGATCATACCTATTTACATAATACAGACTTCATTAAAAGAAAATAATAAAAACAAGGGAGTTAATTTTCATTATAGAGTTATGGTTCTTGTGTAATGCACTTCCTCTCTTTAATATCTATCTAAATTTAAAGTTTCATCGAAATATCTTTCGTACTTTTGGAGTTATGGTCCTGAAATTGAAATATAAAGTATAACAAGGGAGATAACTTGAACATTATTCACTATAAGTTATGGTTCGTGTGTAATGCACTTCCTTTCTATTATATCTTTATACATTTTAAGTTTCATTGAAATATCTTTAGCACTTTTCGAGTTATGGTCCAGACATGGAAATATAAAGTCTAACAAGGGAGATAATTTGAAAATTATTCACTATGCAGTTATTGTTCTTGTATTATGCACTCTCTTTTATTGATATATATGTATATTTCAAGTTTTATTGAAATATATTCAGCACTTTTAGATTTATGCTCAATGCAAATAAAGAGTGACGGACAAAGTACTTTTCGAGTTATGGTCCAGACATGGAAATATAAAGTCTAACAAGGGAGATAATATGAAAAGTATTCACTATGCAGTTATTGTTCTTGTATTATGCACTCTCTCTTATTGATATGTATGTATATTTCAAGTTTTATTGAAATATATTCAGCACTTTTAGATTTATGATCAATGCAAATAAAGTGTGACGGACGGACGGACGGACTCATGGGAGAGTACTTGTGGGCTTATTTCGTTTGATTTTATTTGTGTGGGGTGCACCCCACAAGTATGCAATTCATTCCGTAATTAACCCCCTTTTGCGGAATGAATAACATTAATATGCAAATGAGATACCCGTTATAAAAAATAAAAAAAAACTATTTATCTAAGTGTCTTTATAAATACGGACGTACCCATGAAGTGTATTTGTGGGGTTATTTCTTTTGTTTCGAAGTTGTGGGTTACAGCCCACAAGTATGCTATTCGTTCCGTAATTATTCCCCTTTTACGGAATGAATAGTATTAAGATGCTAAAACAAACAAAAAAATATATTTATCTAAGTGTCTTTACAAGTACTCGGTCACCAGGACAGACAGACAAAGTGACAACTATACTAACAATGCATTGTTCACATAAATTGATATCTCTTAACTATTGAAGGTTGCATATTTACCTTTCTCATATGCATACCTGTAATTTTGGTTTTAACATATTTATTTTAGTTAAAGCGAATTATTCTAGGCAAACTAATAAAAAACAACACAAATAGATAAAAAAACAAGCAATATATGCTTATATAAATTATTTGTCTTGATGGATGAATTTACATATATATATTTCCACGAAGTGTTAAGTGTTCGGTATTATTTATCGTACACAGCTTAAATTCGCTAGGTTAATGATATGAACTATTGATAGATTTGATGTCAATCCTCAGAAAGAACGATACCTAAATGCTTGTGGATTTTGACTTGGCTGATTAGCATGCCATCGAACATTAGGTTTGAAAGAGAGTTATCTTCTTTTTTCGTAAGAATAGCATGGATTCGGTTTTGGAGGCTTAAATGTGACCAACCAATATGAGATCAGGAAAAAACATTCTAGAAAGGTTCACGTTAAGAGTAGCAGCCGAGGTAGATGGTCATCCACAATTTCATAAAGACATATGTGTCGTCTGCAATTAATTAAACGTATATTTGCATACGTATCTTTGACGATACTATTAATGTAAATTAAAAGGAGTAACGGCCCTGAAATAGATCCTTGTCGACTCCTGTGTCTATTTCTGACCAGATTGAAGATAACATAATTTAAGAATTCCAGGCCTTTCCGTATATGTTGTAGTCTCGATACCATGTTCTATCAGCGAAGGACTTTACCAACAGACTGTGTTTGTTTGCAAGGTGCTTAACAAGGGTAAATCATTTATAACAGTAAAATATTCATAAGTTTCTTTTTACGCATCATTAAGGCTGTCTAAATTGTGTCCAAGCCTCAACTGTATTATTACATTTTGCCTGTAAATTAGATTTCTTACGTTTGCGTATTTGTTGTCGTTACGTACTATTCATCCAGTGACACATCCTGGACTAATGGTTACTTCTCCATAAGGGATACTATAATTCGCCACTGCATATATTATAAGCAGGTACACCGTCTTGTTCTTAATTTTCTATACGATAATGATTATCCCAACGGGGCGGTAGGGGAGAGCCAGTAGCTTTTCTATGTAGTGTGGTGAAAACCTCCGCCTTCAGAGGGTATGCCAGAGCGGGACAAAGTAATGTCACCTCTCGTTGAGACCAATCATGGCAATAAATCCGCAGCCCGTTACTATTGCGTTTGATAAGAGCTCTCGGACCGCGTGTCATGCCGCTGAAAATGAATTTCTATTAACATTGTTATATCATGAAAACGAAAACCGATATAAGCAATGTTTTTCATGCGAAGTCTATAGTTCTCAAATAAGTTAAATATCTCTAGTAGAGTACATATTACATATGCAGCAACTATATTCCATTAATGACCACCACACAGCCAATCACAATAACTCATTTGGATGTCAGGTAAGCTTAAACAAAAGTGTTAATAAGAGTTCCCTTTAATTTGACCTTGTTTTTGACCCGACATGACCTATATTTGAACGTGGCCTAGATATCATCAAGACCAATTTTCAACATGCTCAAGTTAACAACACGGCTTTCAGAGTGTAAACATTTCCTCTCAATTTGGCCTAGTGACCTAGTCTTGGACCGGCCATGATCCATATTCAATCTTAGCCTAGACATCATCAAAACACCCATTCTGACAAAGTTTTAACATGCTCATGTACACAATACGGTTTCAAGAGTATTACAATTTTCCTTCAATTTGGCAATATCCGAACTTGGCCTAGATATCATCAAGACAAACATTCTTTCAAAGTTTCAAGCATCTGAAGCACACAATGCGGAGTCTAGTGTTATAACAAGATGTTCCTTCAATTTTACTTGTGACCTAGTTTTTGACTTCACATGACGCAGTCTTGAAACTAGCCAAAATATGATCGGGATCTATGTTCTGATTGGATGCAATTTGTGCCTGTAGAGTGTTAACAAGGCAATTGTTGATGACGCACGACTAGTAAAAGGTGATCACGAAGTGCTCAAGATGAGCTTAAAATACAAATGTATCCAACTTACAAGCTTCAAAGTATAGCATGAACCACTCGACTATTGGAACACAGGGAGCTATGTGGAGCTAAGTAGTCTTGCCTTTTCTTCCGTGGTAAAACAGGGAACCAGTCAGAATAAAACCCATTATACATTACACAGCTATACATATCGGAATGCATTGCAATAACTATTTTTAAAAGCTTATAACTAACGCCAAGTTCATTTAGCTTGTAAAAGAGACCATTATGCCATACACGATCAAATGCTTGACGAGCGTCTAAAAAACACGCAAATAATTTACAGTTGTTTTCTTTGCAAAACTGTATACTTTCCTTCAGAATGAAGGATGTCATAGAACTTCCCATGTTGGACTGAAACCCACCCTGGAGAAAGTGTAACGGTTTATTAATTGACCTGTGTAAACGTTGTAGCAGTACTTTTTCGTATAATTTTAAAATAGATGATGAAAGGGTTATGGCTCGATAGCTATTAGGCTCATTTTTTGGTTTGCTAGCCCCTTTGTACAACGTTAAAATAGTACCACGTTTTAGTGCTGTGGGAACATAACTATTACAATACATTAAGTCAAAAAATACCGATAAGTAATGTTTTACCATTAATCCACCATGGATGAGGTGTTCGTTGCTTACTCGATCTATACCACACATTTTGCCACTTTTTAAAGTAGATAATAACGATAACACTTCCTCTTGAGAAATGTGATCACCATCAACCACAATAGACTCTTCTTTTAAAAAGTTTGTACACGTTGTTACGGTCTCAAATTGCGTATTATCGTAAGTCTTACATTCTGTATCTGAGTAAAGGGATGCAAAGTGTCGACCCCACTCATGGCAGATCAATTCTGGGTCCCGAATTACAACTTCGTCAAATTTAATCTCACTAGAAACATTTGAATTCACTTGTCTTCTTTTCCTATTAAACAATCTCCAAAATAATGGACTATCAACACCAGATGCACTATCAATATCACTATTAACCTTTTGTAAATATTTAAGGGAACTGTTTCTATGATATGCTCGAAAACATCTTTTAGCTTCCTTATATTCTCTATAACTTGAGAATTCACTGCCCCTTGGCCTGCCGGAGACAATCAAATTTAATCTCACTAGAAACATTTGAATTCACTTGTCTTCTTTTCCTATTAAACAGTCTCCAAAATAATGGACTATCAACACCAGATGCACTACCAATATCACTATTAACCTTTTGTAAATATTTAAGGGAACTGTTTCTATGATATGCTCGAAAACATCTTTTAGCTTCCTTATATTCTCTATAACTTGAGAATTCACTGCCCCTTGGCCTACCGGAGACAATCCAGGCCGTGCGTTTATTTCTCATACTCGCATGCGATTTTTTGAGATCGGCCAACCAATATGGCTTTAGGTATGAGCGATATGTTGAGTGAGGTAGATGAGCATTGGAAGCTGTGTTGATATCAGACGAAATACACTGGTATAGATTGTCTATAAAACAGTGTATATCGTTAACATAGTTACGAAGCTGTTCATCGGACACCCGGTGCCAGTTGACTGACATATCAAAACAGTGAGTAACGCAATCATGAGACATAAATTCAATGTAAAATACTATTGGACGGTGACAAGAAACATTAATACAATTATCGTCCAGGATTTTACAGTATTTCACGTAGAGCGATAGCTCGTCCGAGACAATGACATGATCTATCAATGACCTAGAGCTTTTGTCATAAGACACATAACTCGAGTCTGCTCCGGAACACAACTTTGAGGTTGTAATATTAAACAAATTGAAAAGAGTGATTAGTTCGCACAATGCAGTACCCCTCCTGTCAATTTGCTTAATAAATGTTTTGCCATTTATATGGGCATTAAAATCACCCATCAATACGACTCTTCCTGTCTGAGAATACATGCTAATCAAATCATGCAAAATCTCCATATTCTCCCGATAATGTACAATACTATGGTTAGAGCATGGCAAATATACCTGTATGATATACAAGTAGGAGTCACGTGACATCCGCACCTGTATACCCATAATCCTGTCAGAGTCTATACACAGTGGTGTAACCATATGATCTAACCTTTTATTCCACATCAAGGCAATGCCACATTTTCCAACTTTTCTGTTACTATAGATGTTGAGATCTGAATCGCATACGCTCACCCCATTAAAGTTTGGATGTATGCTATTCAGAAAATGTAATTCAGACGGATATAGCCAATGTTCGGAAATACCGCATATATCTATTGACTCAGAGTCAATAACATTACTGAGATAGTAGGCACTGGACATAAGGCCAGTGGCGTTCCACGAATACAATTTTAAATCAAGCATCTGAAGGGTAAAGGTAGTCAACAAAAATAATGTACTACATACAAGGACAAACAACAGAGGATACATTATTATGAATATCCCGCATGTCCTTCATTGGATTTTGTATCATCACGATATCCATAGTTAGCATATTGATCATAGTCGTTACCATTATAATCTTAATAATTGCTGTGGGATTTCCCGTAGCTATCATCACGCTCATAACGGCCACCCTGCTTATCAACAACACGGGAATTATACCTCCTAGGACTGTTGTTATTTCTATGAACAATATCACCACTCAAATCTGTGTCGTCTGACTCACACTTATCATTGTCTGTGACTTTACGAAATTGCTTCATATAACTGTTTTTGGACAGCCAGGGTCTACATGTCACACCGCGGGGCCAAAATCCAGGTTCAGTTAATTTGTTTGATTGTGGCGCTTCAACATTAAGCCTGATAATGACAGACCGTCCATATTTTAGGGGGAACACTCTAATCATAGTGACTTTAAGGCCTCTATTTTTAATGAGTATACATTATTTAACAATGTATATTAACATAGGTAATACACACATTACAAATAATAACTTACATATATATTTATTTTTAAACACAGCCAGCGTATGAACGCACTGTAATTTACACAAAACATATATGTGCCATTAAATGAAAAATATAAGAAAAATATAAGTATAAAGCACAGTATAAACTTTGGATACATTTAGAATTTGTATTTTTAAAGTGTAAAGGGATAGGTATGTTATTTATTTAAAAAAGTTTTTCGCAATTCAAATGATTTCACGACAAACAGACACATTCTTAATTAATGTAGGACTCTCAGATACATTTCAAAATATATCTCTTCCAGGAATGCTTTTGTATGAATTTCTTTCTTAATTCTTGATATAATGGACATTCTAAAACTAGAACGGAGTGCTCCGCGGAGCACGTATGTCACCTGCACCTGCTCATTGAAAGTGTGACGAAAACTTGTTACGCAAAAGTGTGACGGACAGACAGAAAACGTCATTTAAGTACAATGCTAATCTATTAATATCAGGGAGTCACTTTTTTCAGTCTAAACAAACAGTACTGTAGCTATTTACTATGTGTGGTTCCTGCATCTCATACATAATCTTAATACAGCCTGATTATTAAATGACCATGTTGAGAATACAAAAAAATAAGGCAATGCAAATAGCTTTCACACTATTATATTTGTTCATCGGTCAACCTTTTAAACAGAATATTAGAACTAAATATCATATAGATTTTATTGACAATTATATTGAAATGCAGAATAGAATAGTATAGGATGTTATCTCACGTAAGTCATTAAAGTAGAAACTTATCTTTTAACATCAGTGAGACACTTTCTTCACATTGCACAATCAATTTAAAATTAAGTACTTTAGACAAATGTACTTGTTATCAAGGCATTTTATTCAAGTACAATGCAACTCATGTTTTAACATGAGTCTATGGCAGAACAACTATAAAACATAACATACATAGAAATAGTTAATAAACACACCAAACTAAAAAATTTACTCCTTTAATTTCTACAGCATTAAAGGTAATAATGTCTTGTTGACTGGATTGTGTATTTTCGTTTCGCCCACGGACGTGGGTTGTATTGTTGTGCCATGAGACATCATTAATGGCAAAATTACCAAGGTCAATGACATAGTTGACTAGAACTTAGCCTTTGTTAGCTTAGCATTGGTTAATATTGACTGTAGAGGTCACACTTTTCACCCAACCTTCATGAATTTCATTCATAACATTGGTCTCCATCAACTCTTGGGTCATGGGTGTCAAAAACAAGGTCACTAGGTCAAATATTCGAATAACCTTGTAAATATTTAAATGAATTGGAATGAAAATTTAACAAAGATCTGGACACCTTGATAGTGACAAAATGTCTGAAAACGCAAGTGGTACCTGTCGTTATTTTTTTGCAGTTGACTTTACACAATATGTTTTTATAAATTCAGACAACAATTGTTATTCAATTATCAATAAAAGAATAAATGGTTGGTTTATGTTTATGGATGAATGACGCAACGGGACGTTTGTTACAAAGGAACAAGGTTTGACCATGCATTTTGAATAGTAGCTACAATAAAAGGACAAGTGCCCATATCGCAGAAACTACCTCAGACACTTAAATCGATACAATCCAATAAAGGCTACTCTGTCTAGTAGTCGATAATGTATTGCTTCCCTTTACATTTTCCGATAATGAGAAATAAACTACAGGTGGTTACATCTTTTGCCTGCGGGCATATTAAGATTAAATCGATAAAATTGTTATAAATTACATTTTTGCTTAATCAATTGTTGCGGCAGTTTTAATGTAATATAAGGGCATGACAACAATTAAATAGTATAATAATTTATTTCATCTTTATTTATTTAATTATTTTAATTTTTTATTTTTCATTAATGTTTATTAAGCTTTTTTTTTTTTTATTTATTTATGTTTTATAAACCAAATATCCATAACTTGATATAGCATACTACGATACTAATAATACATAACTATATAATACATGTACCTACATATCATTAAGCATATTTTTCAAAGATTAATCTGGTGTGCACCCGTGATTATGATCGTAATTTCGATTCAGTAAATCTAGTAATTTTTCTTTCTTTCGGAATTTGGTGTGTACACCTAATGCACTAAGTCTCATTTTCAGTTCATTTGCATTCAATTCTTCCAAGTCACAATCTCCAGTTACCGTTTCAGGCTGATATTTTAAATTGGCTTCAATTTGTTCGTCAATGATTTTCTTAGTTATTTGCAACGATCGTTCATTGCCCAAAATGTACTATCCGTTTTTACGTACTTCCGCTTTTCCCTATTGCTATTCTGCAAAAAACTAAGTTCAAGTCGCATTTTAACAAGCAGGGCGTCATGTGTTGGGTCTATCTTATTATATTTTGACTGGTGAATTTGCTTAATTAAGTCATTTGTTTTCTCTATACCCTGGCCACTGAATTTTGCCAGATTTCCATACTCTTCTACAACTCTTGGGACATGGTACAGCAGTGTATATAAGTACGGTGTCACATTCTTAGGCTGGTACCCTTTTCTTTCCTAGTTCGAGAAAGTCTGCAATAAAGTTGTGACAAACTTCAAAAACGAGTCGACCGTCTAACTTTTCGTCGTTTTTACTATTGATAAGCAGGTAAATACCTTCCCATAGTTTGACCGTCTGTTCCCTAGTATCCTCATGAATACAAAATATCAGTTTGTTCGGCAGTACTTTCATCAACTTTTTCTTGTCATCTCCTCCTAGAGACGTGTATTCTAGCTCGCCTGACTTAGAGTTCCACGTTCGAAAAGAGCAACCACAGTCTTGAATGGCTTTAACCAGAATAATAGATTGTCAGAAGGAGAACCAGTTAATTTTGCGAAATGGTCCTTTGATGATGCGTCGTCGATCAAGTTCCTGAGTATAACGTATGTTATGCGTAGCATCAAATGTAGTTCATCGGGAATGAAATGGTCTGGTTCAATGTTCACAAGGGGTTTATGCTTTGTGGCAAATTTATATGTGGACGTCGATGAAGCATGTTGGGTAAGTTCACTAAGTGTTCTTTTCATTGTTTCGTTATTATAATAGTCCTGTGGTAAAGATATGTCACCGCGCGAATCTTTCGAAACTTTTCACCACGGACAGGCATAAGAAGCAATGCTTCCATTAAAACCTAACACAAGTTGTATGAATTTCATGTCTCCGCCCATATAATGCTTTACGGGTATTTCGCACTGCTCTGTTTTAAGGACACATAGCGAGTTCATTTCATTTATTTCATCTAAAAAGGGGCCGAAGTGAGTCATAGATATTTGAATAATTTTCCTGACAGTTATCAACTGCCACGTTGATCGTGATGAGATGAAGTACATTCTTCAACAACACAGAAGGACATAACAAGACAAGTTTCAAACTCTGCTCACTGTAGTGCCGCCACCAGAGATCTTAACCGCTAATCGTTCAGGTATTTGACCACCATTATTAACAATTTCATCCACATGCCGTTTCAATTCGTTTTTTCAAACTAAGGTAGCTTCCTGGAAGCATGCCAGGTGTTCTGTTCAGTTCAAACTTAGAATTAATTTCATTTCTACGAGACACAAGATGGTGGGTTCTCGGCATATTGGAGACCTTCATAGATAGTTCGTGGTAAGCACGATCAGAAATCATAGCATTGTCACAAATGTTTAACATGGTTCTCACTTCATCTTTGGCGAGGGAAGCCATATTCTCATATGCTGTAGGAGTTTTACTAGTTCCGTCCACATTAACTATACATTCATCACCGTTAAATGTTAACTAACTTTTTGGCGATTACACCGTACGTCTCAACAAAGTCTAGAACTTTCTCAGATTACTTTTCAAGGCGACGCACAATAACTCTGTGTTTGTTTTTACTTGAAGAATTGTCTATACGCACGTGCCCAGTATTTGCAACACCTTGGGGAATTAAGTGTTTGGGCTGAATAGGTGTGGCTACTACGGTGTGCTTGATTTCATTTTCCTGGACCGAAATAGATTTTGCATTGTTGTCCATCTGAGCTTTTCTATAACCATTTCTATATTCCAGAACAACTGGAAATGTTTGATTTAAGACGTTCAATAGGTAGAAACTGAACAGATTTAAGGTTATCATTAATTTTGTCTATGAGGAACTCATCGTTTGGGTTTAATTTCCTAAGCACTTTCACCGGGATTTTGACAGTGGCTGTATTACACTTAGGGGATTCTATCACTTCACATGAAACAGTTTTTAAAGGAGTGCACGCCATTGTAAAACATACATAATTAAATAAAGCCAACAACAATAAGCAGCATATAAGTACAGTATTCTTTCCATTCCATGCATTAAACACACATTATAAAATACAACAATATGCAAACAACATTGTCAAAATGAAACGTTTTTTCTCTGTAATGTTCCGTATATCAATGAATCCACGCCTTTGGACAGTTGTGTTGATTCATTTATTCAAAAGACGTCAACAGTGCACGAGTACACCTCTTAACTGGCATCTCCTTAGATGTGAGTTTACTGTCGACCTTGACATATATTGTTCTTGTTCTAAAATAGACACTCGTAAGGACAGGGAACTTTATTTTTCGACCGGTTCCATCTTTGTTTAATTCATAGTACCAGTGACCAGGTATATCAAGTTTGTTAAAGTCATTTAATTGACAGTATGGGCGCAACACTTCCAAACATATAGCGATATATCTCTAAGTCTACAAAGATGATGCTCTTCGGAATTTTCGATCGAAGTCTCTGTCTCACGGACCTCTGAAAACAGTTGAGAACTCTCTAAGATGAATGTCACAAACTGATTTTAGGATGTAGCTCGATATCACATGATGTGGAAGGTGTTTAGCTGGCTCTCAGGTGGAGTCATGGGCATCATAATCATACCATTTCACCAAACTGAAAAGAGAGAACATTTATTATATCTTTAAAGTTACACATCTTTGTTGGCAATTATTTGCTCTCTCAGGGTCATAAAACCAAACATGCGTAAAATATGGTCAGACAATTAATATTTTAGATTTCTTAAGTGTTATGACCCCGTCTCCGGAGGCACAACGTTTTCATTCATTTATTTATATTTCTCAATTTCATTCATTCATTCAGTGAAAAAAATCAATTGGCAATATTTGGTGTTATTTTAAAAATATTATTTACATGTATTGACAACTTAATGTTTTATTAAAATTAGTCTAATACATTCTATTATGCACTTGTACAACTTTTCGAAAGAAAACAACAAAAATTCCTTTTTTGAAAAAAATATTTATTCAACTTAAATTACTTCTATCTCTATTTTTCTTGGTTAAACAGATGACAAAAGTTGGCGGAAAAATATCGAATTTAAATTTTGTTAAAAATTGGACATGTTTTTGGCTTCAATCTAGATACATGTCGTTAAAAATCACTGACTTATATTTAATACAAATATTAACAATATCAAATTCACGCCTACAATAATAAGCAGAAACATTAACTTTAAAAACGACCAATGTCTTATTTTTTATGTTAGACATTATTACCCTAATTTTTCTGCTTTTCGCGACGATATGGTTCTTTTAAGTTATGACCCACAGGATCTTCAACTTGCTTTGGACATCCTTAGTATATATTGCCAAACGTGGAGCCTATCGGTTAATACTGAGAAAACTAAAATAATTGTCTTTCGAAAACGAGGTAAAACTCCGATAAATTACAGTTGGTACTATAACGGCAAAGTACTAGATATGGTCAATGATTTCAATTACTTAGGCGTTGTTTTTAATTATAACGGTTCCTTTATTTTGAACCAACAGTATATTGCTGGCAAAGCTCTTAAAGCCATGAACGTTCTTAATATCCATCTTCGGAAATTCGAGTTAACTCCAAGGGAAGCACTGCAACTCTTCGATTCATTTATTGGTTCAATATTGAACTACGGATGTCAGATTTGGGGTGTTACAAAATCAAAATCCCTCGAAAGAATCCATTTAAAATTCCTAAAAAATATTCTCGGGGTCAAATTGTCATCAAGTAAAGCAGGTGTTTATGGCGAGCTAGGCAGGTATCCGATTTTTATCAGCAGATACGTTGCTATCAATAAATATTGGTTTAAACTACTGGCGAGTGACAATATCATATTAAGAAATGTGTACAATAAATTATTAGAAGATTGCAATAACGGGTGTAATAATTGGCTTTCCGATGTCAAAACTATTTTATGTAATACTGGATTCTTATATGTGTGGGAAAATCCATGGAGTGTTGACCACAAACAATTTCCAAAAGTATTCAAACAGCGACTTACTGATAACTACATACAAACTTGGTCGTCAGACATAGAAGCAAATAAAATACTGACCCTCTATAAAGCTGTCAAAACAGAATTTAATTATGAACCATATTTGGACTATATACGCAATAAAACACTTAGGGCATACATGTCAAAAATACGTCTATCGTCACACACTTTAAGAATTGAAACTGACAGATATGGTCAAAATCGCATCGATAGACACTTAAGAAAATGTAACATATGTAACACTGCAGAGATCGAAGACGAATATCATTTCATTTTAGTTTGTAAACAATACTCAGACATTAGAATTAAATACATAAAAAAATACTATTATAATAATCCAAGTATGTTTAAATTATCTAAATTACTCGATTCAAAAAATAAAAATAAAATAATAAACTTATGCTATTATATGAAGGAAGCCTTCTCACTGAGAAAATTATTCTTTAATACTATAGAAAACGAAATTGTTCAACGATTATAGAAAAATCCCCGCTGGCTGGAGCATAAATGCCACATGTCAAATTTTGAAAAATACATGTTTTTAAAATACAATATTGTAAAACATCATCCGTATATCAAGGATGCAATATGCGATACATTTGGGTGGATATTTGTACTCAATTGATGTGCCAATCATGAGATTAAGTACAAATAGTCACGCAAACAACTGATGAGATTACACTGTATTATGTTGACATTATTTGAAGTATAACCAAGTATTTATATGAAATTGTATCATGCAACATTTAATGTCTACCTCTTGCTATACGCTATATACACCAACAGTCGTCTGTAAAGCATTGTCGCTCCTTTCAATGAAAGCCCAAATAACTACTACCATGCAATTATAAACACAATGACATTTCAGCTAGTGCGTGTGTGTGCAACTACCAATACATCCTTTTTATAATGGTAACAGCTTGCACATACAAGCGCTTGCTTATGTTAACAAACCAGTCTATTCAAATAAGCAGAGAAAGAGATATTTGGTTGCTATCCTCTTTTATCAAATTAATATTTATATTATAACCCGAGTAATCATGTTTATATGTGAGAGAGTGAGTGTGTGTGTGTGTGTGTGTGTGTGTGTATGTGTGTGCGCGAGCGAGCGAGCGAGCTATTGCGCGAATGTGCATCCAATTTATTTATTAATACTTATATTGTATGATGAAAAACTGTATAGTTTAAGTCAATAAAATATCTATCTATCTATCTATCTTATTTTTTATTTCTTAATTCTTAATTTCATTAAGATTAATTCGTTTTAAAAAATAAAACGCCAATCAACAAACAAATGCTCTGTTTGCAAATTACCCTTCATGATCAATTTATTAGGAGCACCCTACTATTTTATGACCAATAAACTTATGAATCGAGGCCAATAAAGACAATAAACGTGATTAATTTATCCTGCGTTGCAACGTTACGACAAACTACTGTTAACGTCATTTTCGCTAGACAAAATATTTTATATACAAGATATTCATTTAAAGAAGAGAAAAAACGATTTTTTTTTTTTAATAGGAGAAATTAAGATATATTCATCAGCTATTACATATTAAAATATTTCAATATACGTTCATTGCCTATATAGAACTCGTTTACTGTAAGATAACAAAAATATGTTTAAAATCAGACAACAACTCTTTTGTATTAACCTTTCGATTAATAATTTTGTACATTTATAAAAAAAATATAAGAAAGGGCATCTCTAATATGATTTGTTAAACAAAATGAGAAGAAATAACGACCAGAAGATTTTGAGTCAAATACATTTGGAAAATAAAATACTTAATGTTAAGACTGTTTTGCAATATAGGTACATTAATGAAAAAGAAATATTTTACTGTTAGATAAAGAATAGTTATTAAGTGTTTAAAATCAGACAGGAATGCTCTTATCTAGCTTATGTTTTGGCGCAATTATGAAAAATGAATTACGCCTTTCTAAATAGGAAATAAATGTAGTTAAGTTTCTAAAATCTGATGAAAATATCTGTTAAGAACTGATATTAGAACCATACTACATTGCACGAGAGAGAGAGAGAGAGAGAGAGAGAGAGAGAGAGAGAGAGAGAGAGAGAGAGAGAGAGAGAGAGTTGAGTTTTAACACCTAAAGGCCAATTTTACATTAACATTATATTTCATTACCAAATCAATAAGTGATATCAAAGAAAATTTAAATATTCAGATAATATAAAAATAATGCAAAACATATTGTAAATATAAAAATATTAATGATATAGCACATTACTGTATAATAGTAAATTGTATATTTCAATATAAACTACACTTAGCACTTGGTTACTGTACACTTCTGTTTCTACCAGTGCGGCGTCCTTCTGTAAGCACTGGATTGCAGTCGATGGGTTGTTGTGGCCAACCAAATGCTTGAAACCATTATTTCATGACTCGCACATATTATTAGTGCGATGCTGGTCTGTCACCCTGGCGTCATGAACCGTAACCTCATTCTTCCTTCCTCATCAACCAAAGCTCTGGAATTTCGGACACATACGTTCCGTCGAAATACTCGATCAGCCCGTTGAGTTTTCTGGCGCAGTTTCCTTCAGGATCCTCATTTCCTCTTTGACCCGGTCGGCTGGAAGGAACGCCAGGGCATCAAGCATCCCATAAAAGATGCGAACTCCTTCATCTGACTTGTAGTGATTCTGAAGACCCTTGGACTGGAAACGTCTCCATGTTGACTGGGTGAAGTGGTAGAATCATCTCTGGAAATGTACAAATAAACATATTAAAAAATAAGCAATTACTGCGATTAATTCACAAAACAACGTTTTTTTCTTTAAACAAAGATCTATATATTTGTATAAAGTATTGGGTACTTGCAAAACGTTATGTTACTATGTCATTTTATCCAACTCAACATTTACAATATTACATTATAGTTTATGATTATTGGCCTGCTTCAATTAAACACCAGTATTTATTTATGTATTATTATTTGCTCATGGCTGTGCTCTGTTGTAGACCTCACTTCTGTATCCTGGAAGTACATAAAAGATTATCAATGAGAATCAAATATAAATATTATATGTGAAGCTTACTTAAGCGATCTTTATAACTTGGTTAGACTTAAAAAACAAATTATTCACTATACTTAAGGAATGTGTATACAATTTAATGAAATAATAACTTTGTTCTTTGTAACATTACTATGTTTTAAGTATCTAAAACTTGTTTTTTAAAAAGTTACTTACAGCACAATTTTAATTAAGTTGGGAATGAAATTACAAGGAGTTGACACTGTAAATAAAATACCTGATCAGTAAAGGACATTTGTAGTAATGCATTGAATTTTCAAACAATAAGAAGAGGTCCACCAAAGATGGTTTAGGAGTAGTCATTAGAAGCTAAACGCTTACCCTGTCAGCAATGTTGTTTTTCCACCAATCAATATGGCCTGAACAATTTATATAGAAGATCACCAAAGGAACAATTCTACGAAATTATATTGAAACCTGACAAAACCTTCAGAAGGGTGGAATTATAAAGTTTTGTCAATTTTGCACCTTCTTGTGATGCAACCAAGTCAGATGGTTGTCTAAGTGATATCTAGGTCAAGTTCGAATATAGGTTATGTCGGGTCAAAAAACTAGGTCACTAGGTCAAATTTTAGGAAACTCTTGTTAACACTCTTGAAACCGCATTTTAAACTTTAGCATTCTGAAACTTTATCAGAAAGTTTGTCCTAATGATATCTAGTCCAAGTTCGAATATGGGTCATGTCTGGTCGAAAACTAGGTCACTAGACCAACTTTAAGGAAAATCTTGTTAACACTCTGGAAGCGACTTTGTCAGAATGTTTCTCTTAGTGATATCTAGGCCACGTTCGAATATAGGTCATGTCGGGTCAAAAACTAAGTCACTAGGTCAAATTTAAGGAAAATCTTGTTAACACTCCGGAAGCAGCATTTTAAACTTGAGCATGTTGAAACTTTGTCAGGTAACAACTAGGTCAGTAGGCCAAATTGTAGAACAATCTGACTAACACTATAAAGATGAGCAGCTTGAAATGTTGTCAGAAAGTTTGTCTTGATGATATTGCCATTGGCGCTGAAAGAGTTAAGTCTTAAATAGCCCATTCTCAGGTGAGCGATTCCAGGGCCTCATGGCCCTCTTGTTTACATCAACTCAAGACATTTTATATTTCTGTTATATATCACAGACTTTATACTTAACGTATTTGTCTTATTGTTAAAGTTTAAATTTCAAAATGTTATCTTTTAACATTTAAAGTTGTTTTTATTTAAGCGCCCAAAACGACATTTGGTGTCGACGGGCGTAAAACCACCATTTATTTATTCCTAAGGTGACCCTGTACACAAATTGCTCAAGTTGCAAGCAACGGTTAGTTGGTTGCATCACAGAAAGGTGCAAAATTTACAAAACTTTATAATTCCATCCTTCTGAAGGTTTTGTCAGGTTTCAATATAATTTCGTAGAATTGTTCCTTTAGTGATCTTCTATATAAATTGTTCAGGCAATATTGATTGATGGAAAAACAACATTGCTGGCAGGGTAAACGTTTAGCTTCTAATGACTACTCCTAAACCACCTTTGGTGAACCTCTTCTTATTGTTTAAAAATTCAATGCATTATTACAAATGTCCTTTGCTGATCAGGTATTTTATTTACAGTGTCAACTCCTTGTAATTTCATTCCCAACTTAATTAAAATTTCCCCGATATTAGCAATTACATATTTTCTGCTATGCTATTTACTCAGGTGGTCAAATTAGGGTCATCATGACCCTCTTATTTTCTTATTCGAGTTGAACAATAGTTCCAATGAGAGCGATATAGAATTATCTTCTCTTGATTTGCAAAAGTAATCAAACTAGTTTCTTACATCAGCAAAGACAGACTAGCAATCGCACTTTGAAGTACCTTATATATTGTATGCACTGCTAACACTCTGTTTCTCAGTATTTTATTATGCAATGTTATCTAAGCACCAGTGTCTGTCTTCATTGTTTTTTCAAGTGTATACATAGGTTATAATGGAATAGGTTCTGCTGTGATTGCCTTTGTTATTAAATATCCAACGCCAAGTATTGAAGGATTTTGATAACAAGCTTACGAATGAAATACTTACGATTTGGAAAATTCAAAGAACTTGCTTATGGAGGAAAGGGTCAAAATTTGCATGATGTTTTATCATTTCAATTCAAGATTCAAGTTTAAAGATTCTTTAATTAGTAATACAAGGCCTCCGACGTGCATTAAATTAGTGATGGAAAACAAATATATATTATTATTATAGAGTATTCAATTAAGATTAATAAGATGTTTTCAATTCAGCTCTGATCATATCGCGTCAGGTATATAATAGTGCGTTTATTTCTAGATTCTAGATTTCTAGATTCTAGATTCATGATTTTCAGATGTTTTCAAATTGGTAAGACCCAAGCAATGATGGATAGCTCATTATAGCTATATGTTAATTGTTATATTTAAGACATGAACGTAAACATATGTAATACTAACAGTACGTGAGAAACTCGGAATTTTTTCGCACAATGTTTTCAATGTTATCGTTATAAGATTAAGTTTTTCTGTTAGTGATTCATAAATTGCCATAAGCCACTTTTACAATGTCTTCATGTCTTCATGTCTTCAAGGGACCTTTAGGGTATATTGCTTTTGAATATTAAGATAGGTAATCCATAAACTATTTCGTGAAAAGAAATATTTACTCTGATAAGCATGATAATACACAAAACTGCATTGTACCATTTGTTATAAATACACTGTTTCCATACTTACCCTAGTATGTTTGTGGTACAAATACAGAACAAAAGCAAAATAAACAAATAATACAGTCATTTAAGTATCTAATTGATTACTACTAGTAAATTCTAACCTTTTTATCAAGATGTGACGCTTAATGTTTCCAAGTAAAAATTCCTTTCTTTGAACGCAATTTGTAGAAATCTCGATCTCGCAAGAGAATATATGAAAACTGTTTTTAGACATTGCATTATTTTTTTTTATCATATAAAATAAGTTTTTCGATGGTTGAATATTCAAGCAATGTTTTGGGAAACACAGTTTCCTAATGTTGCATTACGAAGGGCATAATAAAAGAAAATGAAACTCGTCTTCTATAGTGTAAACATTGTTGTTTAAACAGTATTTACAAAACCTATACTCCCTGTCAATATTGCCGTGTCTTTCAGTTTCTATAGCTAATGAATGGTTAGAACATCTAAAATGTGCAAAGATGTGTAATGTGCAAGAATGCGTCTTTGTTAACCGATAAATATTTTTCAGTTTCTAGCATAGATTTAAATTCTTTATAATATATGGATTTTTGTGAATTAAGAAGTTTAGAACGCCAATTTTGCAGGAAAATATCATTAATTCGCTGTTTGAATAATTTCATGAAATGTATGGGATCTCCGATTTCATTTGCTAACTAATCATATAAAATGTTTATATGAGTGGCCCATGTCGTTATTCCCAATTCATCCAGTTGTCTTGACATGATATAAGTTTGTCTAGGATATCTGTATTCTGGCATAGAAGTTATTTTAATCCAATATTTGATGCATTGTGTCATGTAATTAGTTACTAATGGGTATCGTCCACATTCACCTAAAGCTAAGTGGTCAGGAGTATTCTGATGCAAGTTGGAAAGACGTTTATAATATCGTGGAAGACAGTGGTGCAGAGGTAGAGCGTCGGCCTCTCACATCAAAGGTCCCTGGTTCGAGTCCCGTGATGAGCGGGTCCTGACTTTGGGATTTCTCCACACAATCGGCGCGAGTACTGGTTAAGTATCCAGGAAGCAAACATCGAGCGTGATTAATATAAGCTTAAAGCTTGTTTCGCAATCGATTTAAAATAAATAAGTTTAAACTAATATTGTACATATGTACTTTTTCAATAATTTCATAATATTTAAATCCCCCGACATCAGAACCGATACATTATACATAGAATCAGTTATATCATCGAATCAAAGAGTCTAACTGCGTCTTTAGGTTAAAAATAACCGAATTTCCGTTGATATTGGTAAAAACAAAGACATTATCACTTATACAGCCTTGCTGTGGAAGCCGGCTTTTACAGCGACATTGGTAGGGTGGTTGACCTTTTCTTAGTGCCTGCATGGGTGACCCGCGATATGGCTTAACTCCGTTTACAGCAGTAGCAGACGTAGGTGGTAGTTGTTTTGGGTCAACAAACATTGATGTCTTTGCAACCTGTTCAACAAATGTAGAAAGGAGTACACTGCTCAAACTTTGCCCAAGGTCCCCTTTATAAATGCAAACCAATGCTTTTCCCCCTGATTGTATTCTGGCCTCATTGGACACTACATCTGGGTCCGAAACTATAAAACTCTGAAAACGTTCTCAGTGCTCAGTAATGAACTCCATGCTCTAAATAAGGCTTCTAATTGGTCAATTTTGAGTCTGAATTTGCTTCTGATCAATCAGATTCTTGAGCACACTTTCTGAGCACAGATTACATTTTTATAGTTTTAGAGCCAGGACTCAGGTCGAAGACTAATGCTGCATTTCTAAAAGGCTGGTTCTTTTCAAAGAACTTCAGTGCGGCCATACAATTTTGACGTAGTGACACACACAAGGATTTCATCAGGGACGTAGATCTACGTCTCTGATTGCATGTAGGAAAATAAGTTTTTACACACATCTTCACTAAGTTGATTTTGCAACTTTTGAATGTCCCACACGACTGGTTCTTGGTTCATTTTTGGCTAGTGTGTAGTTGCTGTAAGTAATTATATTGTTATTATACAGTAAGTGTACGTACCTTCAATCAAAAGAAAATATGAAAGAGAGGCAACTCTGATATTAAGAGAAACATGAAACTAAAAACTTTAATAAGTTATTTCCCTTGTTTGAGAGCCCACCATTTACTAAAAAAGAAAATATAATTGTTGCCAGTGAATGAATTGAATTGTCCATGCATCTTCAACTGATATTATTCGCAGGTTCGTTATCTTTAAATGCTAATGTTAAGAACGTGTATATATTTGAAGTTTGTATGCCACATTTATAAGGGATGACAGAACTTTCCTACAAAGTCGTAAATGAAGGACTGACTTGAAGTGTACCAATAACCGGACAGCACAATTTGCGATAGTCGATTTGGGTTGTGGCGTAGGAACACTATTTGTGTTGGGGCGACGGATGTGAGATTGTTTATGTGTCCCCTAATTTTTTATTTTTTTTTCAAAATTATAACTGAACATTATGCCTTTTTAAACTTGTGTGGGTGAAAATTCTTCTTCTTCCATTTACGTCCATACTGGGTCATTTTCGGATCTGGATCTTTATCAGATACTGACAACTTTGCTGTCATTATGGACAAGTCTCAGTGAGATGATTCTTTTGAGTACCCACAACATTGGGTTTCAGGGCCTTTTTTCCAGAAATTGGGAAGAGGCCTTAGCCTTTCATTTTGGGAAATTTTAGCGCGATTTTTTGCCAAATTGGGAAAAATTAGACATATAACATGTGGCTATATAAATAGTCCTTTTTACAATAACTTAAGACTTTTGGTTTATATAATGCAATTAAACAATCATATTACCTTAAACAAGACAAATATATCTGTTAATAGTGTATTCCACTTCATTTCACTTACAAAAAAAAAAAAAAAAAAAAAAAAATTTTTTTTTTTTTTTTAGATTTTGGGAAATATTTTTTTCCAATTGGGAAAAAAAAAACGTTTTTCCAATTGGGAAGACACCGTTTAACGGCGTCACTTATATAAGGTAAAAAGGCCCTGGGTTTGAGTGTCAAATACAAATTTAAGATCTATCATCATAAAACATGTCCCTTAAGGCTTATCAGTTATCTTGAGCCCTTGGTCAAAAACAGACTGTTGCCAGTTGAGGGGGTATGATATTTGCCGGGACCTAGTAGCCAATAGTTTACCGCAGTCCATGACAATTGCCAGGATCAGGTGTACATGTAGTAGTGATCAGTTTCAACTATTATTTGCAAAACAATGAATAATTCCCACATACAAAATCAATTTTTAGCTCTACTGGCCATAGGCGATTTGTCCGTCGTGCGTGCGTGCGTCCGTAAACAATTTCTTGTTAACACAATACAGTCTTTTGATTGTATCTCAACTAAACTTATACAGTAGTTAGATATCCATGAGAGCTCGGTTCCTTTCGAAAACCAGCAAGATCCGCCCATGCATGACTGGATTATGGCCCTTGAAATGGTCAAAATTGCTATAAAAGAGCTTGTTAACACGATACAGTCTTCACTTTTGATTGTATCTCAACCAAACTTATACAGTAGTTAGATATCCATGAGAGCTCGGTTCCTTTCGAAAACCAGCCAGATCCGCCCATGCATGACTGGATTATGGCCCTTGAAATGGTCAAAATTGCTATAAAAGAGCTTGTTAACACGATAGTCTTCACTTTTGATTGTATCTCAACCAAACTTATA
Source organism: Serripes groenlandicus (assembly GCA_031761405.1). Lineage (NCBI taxonomy): Eukaryota > Metazoa > Mollusca > Bivalvia > Cardiida > Cardiidae > Serripes > Serripes groenlandicus. The sequence continues at coordinate 115,930,711 of JASEVX010000003.1, forward strand.
CAGTAGTTAGATATCCATGAGAGCTCGGTTCCTTTCGAAAACCAGCAATATCTGCCCATGCATGACTGGATTATGGCCCTTGAAATGGTCAAAATTGCTATAAAAGAGCTTGTTAACACGATACAGTCTTCACTTTTGATTGTATCTCAACCAAACTTATACAGTAGTCAGATATCCATAAGAGCTCGGTTCCTTTCAAAAACCAGCCAGATCTGCCCATGCATGACTGGATTATGGCCCTTGAAATGGTCAAAATTGCTATAAAAGAGCTTGTTAACACGATACAGTCTCCTTTTTTAGCTCTACTGGCCAAAGGCCAGAAGGGCTTATGTCGTGGCGATGTGTCCGTCGTCCGTGCGTGCGTGCGTCCGTGCGTCCTTGGCCAGTAGAGCTATTATGTCGTGGCGATGTGTCCGTCGTCCGTGCGTGCGTGCGTCCGTGCGTCCGTCCGCATGAGAGAGTACTTGTGGGGTGCGTGTTTTTCCTGAAGCCCACCCACCACCCTTATAAAGACACTTAGATAAATAGTTATTTTTTATTTTTTATAACAGGTATCTCATTTGCATATTAATGTTATTCATTCCGTAAAAGGGGGTTAATTACGGAATGAATTGCATACTTGTGGGGTGCACCCCACAAGTAAACATCAAAGGAAATCACCCCACAAGTACACTACCATGAGTTCGTCCGTGCGTCCGTGCGTCCGTAAACAATTTCTTGTTAACACGATACAGTCTTCACTTTTGATTGTATCTCAACCAAACTTATACAGTAGTTAGATATCCATGAGAGCTCGGTTCCTTTCGAAAACCAGCCAGATCCGCCCATGTATGACTGGATTATGGCCCTTGAAATGGTCAAAATTGCTATAAAAGACCTTGTTAACACGATACAGTCTTCACTTTTAATTGTATCTCAACCAAACTTATACAGTAGTTAGATATTCATGAGAGCTCGGTTCCTTTCGAAGGGCTTATGTCGTGGCGATGTGTCCGTCGTCCGTGCGTGCGTGCGTCCGTGCGTCCGTGCGTCCGTGCGTCCGTGCGTCCGTGCGTCCGTAAACAATTTCTTGTTAACACGATACAGTCTTCACTTTTGATTGTATCTCAACCAAACTTATACAGTAGTTAGATATCCATGAGAGCTCGGTTCCTTTCGAAAACCAGCCAGATCCGCCCATGTATGACTGGATTATGGCCCTTGAAATGGTCAAAATTGCTATAAAAGACCTTGTTAACACGATACAGTCTTCACTTTTAATTGTATCTCAACCAAACTTATACAGTAGTTAGATATTCATGAGAGCTCGGTTCCTTTCGAAAACCAGCCAGATCCGCCCATGCAAGACTGGATTATGGCCCTTGAAATGGTCAAAATTGCTATAAAACAGCTTGTTAACACGATACAGTCTTCACTTTTGATTGTATCTCAACTAAACTTATACAGTAGTTAGATATCTATGAGAGCTCGGTTCCTTTTGAAAACCAGTCAGATCCGCCCATGCAAGACTGGATTATGGCCCTTGAAATGGTCAAAATTGCTATAAAAGAGCTTGTTAACACGATACAGTCTTCACGTTTGATTGTATCTCAACCAAACTTATACAGTAGTTAGATATCCATGAGAGCTCGGTTCCTTTTGAAAACCAGCCAGATCCGCCCATGCATGACTGGATTATGGCCCTTGAAATGGTCAAAATTGCTATAAAAGAACTTTTTAACACGATACAGTCTTCACTTTTGATTGTATCTCAACCAAACTTATACAGTAGTAAGATATCCATGAGAGCTCGGTTCCTTTCCTAAACCAGCCAGATCCGCCCATGCAAGACTGGATTATGGCCCTTGAAATTGTCCAAATTGCTATAATTGAGCATGTGAACACAATAGAGGCTCCATTTACTATCTGATCTTCACCAAACTTAGATAGTAGTTAAATATTGATGAGAGCTTGGTTCCTTTTGAAAACCAGCTAGATCCGCCTATGCAAGACTGGATTATGGCCCATGAAATTGTAAAAATTGCTATAATACAGCTTGTGAACACAAAAGAGCCTCCATTTACTATCCGATCTTCACCATACATACATGCTCTGGATTGAAAATGACCAAAGAACCATACCAGTAGAGCATAGGCCCTCATGGGCCTCTTGTTTATTGTATCTCAACCAAACTTATACAGTAGTTAGATATCCATAAGAGCTCGGTTCCTTTCGAAAACCAGCCAGATCCGCCCATGCATGACTGGATTATGGCCCTTGAAATGGTCAAAATTGCTATAAAAGAGCTTGTTAACACGATACAGTCTTCACTTTTGATTGTATCTCAACCAAACTTATACAGTAGTTAGATATCCATGAGAGCTCAGTTCCTTTCGTAAACCAGCCAGATCCGCCTATGCAAGACAGGATTATGTCCCTTGAAATTGTCCAAATTGCTATAATTGAGCATGTGAACACAATAGAGGCTCCATTTACTATCTGATCTTCACCAAACTTAGATAGTAGTTAAATATTGATGAGAGCTTGGTTCCTTTTGAAAATCAGCCAGATCCGCCCATGCAAGACTGGATTATGGCCCATGAAATTGTAAAAATTGCTATAATACAGCTTGTGAACACAAAAGAGCCTCCATTTACTATCCGAGCTTCACCATACATACATGCTCTGGATTGAAAATGACCAAAGAACCATACCAGTAGAGCATAGGCCCTCATGGGCCTCTTGTTTAAGAAATGACATCAAAAACAATTTTTGTAAGACTAAGAAATAACATCGTTTTTGGGAAAGAAAGAAGTGCAATTTTGGGAAACATTTTAAAAAGAATAAAACAGTGTTTAAAATAAAAGCAATATCTCAATATCAGATATCATTCCTTTTACCACAATGCATGTGGTTTGAAAATTTACATGATTCATGACATATGTGAATCTAATGAATCATTGGCCAAGCCAATCTTTTTGATAAATTTTATGCTGGATAGATTATGACATGACTAGAAGATGACATCACATAACATATCACATAAAAACTGTTTTAAAAGTGTAATGACTAGAAACTGAAACAATAACATTAATGACAAAGGAGAAATATCCGCTTTTTGTAACAGTTTGCTTCTTTTCCAATAATGTTTTTAAAAAAACAAAGGGAAACACAATAGAATGTGCAAGATGTGGAAAAGCCAGCGTGGTACCTGGGACTTTCAAGAATTATAACCAGCACTTCCAAAGTTCAGACCCAGGAAGTGAGGACTTCCTGTTTCAAAAAATTAGTGCAAGCACTGCAGTATGATGTAAACATCATGATAACGTTGATCCTGCCGGTCGGATAAATGTGAAAGGATTTTTTTTTATTGAAGACCATACTCAAGAAGAATGCATAACTAAACCATGTAGCTGATGTCGATTAAAAAGTTTAGAAATAAACTTACTTGATAAAATCATCAGCCTTATTTAAACAGCTACTTATTAATAGTGAGGCAACAAGGAATAGATATTGATGAGGTCATACAGAGGGCTTGACATAAATGTACAGTAAAATGTAGACAATTATGAATTATTATCAGAATAATTGTTACTTCCTTTTGTTATAATTGAAATTAACACAGTTAAAAGTTTTTTTAATAGCAATACATGGATTTGAAAACATGCCAAAATAATACTTAAATGCTAACATACAGTAGAAAATATTCTGTTAAATAGAAAGCATTCTCAATATTTTTTTTTATTCTTTTCCTATAAATATTGAAAGCATTGTCTCCTGCATAGAACTTTATCTAAATTCCGTTCTATTCTGAAAATTTCTACGGTTAAATTCATCGTGCAGAAAATCTCCCGCGTCAAACCCCAATCTCCCACTTTGAGATCATTCAACTTCCCCTTGAGGATGAGAAAAGGTTGGTAAGCATGTAAATGTGTGATTTACCTTTGTTATTCTGATACTTTCGTATTTGTTATATTTTTATTAGGGAGTATTTTTCTTCCCAAGAGATTTATACATATTAAAAGAGAAGATATAAAATAAAAACTTAATTTAAATATTTATTAGTAAGTGAGAGCAGGAATATATATTTTATCTCAGGATGTCCCTGCGGTGAAAGTTCCTTTTCAATTTCATGTTTCCCTTGATATCACTCAATTTTCATGAAAATAGTTTACATTTATGACTGTTTTGACTACAAAATATCTAGAGCCTAGATTTGCAGTTGTGTTTTGAAAATTAGATAAAATCTACATTTTGAAAAATAGAAAAATAATTTTAATCAATCAAAATCAAATATTGACTGACGCAAGTATTCTTATAGTGTTTAATTTTAACTTTTGATATTATTTTAATATTCATAAATATGTTTTCATTTACGAAGACCCTCAATTGTAGAATATCTAGCTTAGATAACAATCAAGTTGACACAGACTATCTTTACTACATCACCATAGCAATGTGTCAAGGCAGGTCCCGGTCCCGGCAGATCCCCATCCTGGCAAATATCATACCCCCCCAGTTGAGTGAGTTAATCCAAGTACATAAAACCGACACACACTGCTTATTTACTGCCCCTCCCTTTATTTTGAAAAATATTGGGGTGGTGACTGCGACCCCTATTGCCCTTGTTAGATGAACCGGTTGTATTGATTTAAGCTGAAATCGTGTTGAAAATGGCATTAATCAACATAATAATTCAACCTAGATGTTTGTATATAATGCTTCATGTGAAGACAAGTCTCGGCTCTTTGTAGAAAAAATAGAAAGTGTATATCCTGATAGTAGAAAATGTATGCAAAATGTTGATTTGAAAAAAACAAAAACATCTAAAATAAATATATTATGTAACTTTGATAAAAATAATAAAAAAAAAATTCTTTATAGGGTTGAAAGATGTGAGCCTTTTCCCAAAATATTTTCAAAAGTATTCTGTTGAACGGACGTCAAAGGAATGAGATTCTTTTAATAGAACAGTTAATTAAGATACGCTAATAATCATGGATTTAACCCTTTCCCACAAATGACAAATCTTTGAAAACACGAAGGTAGAAATACTGATAATCTCTAGAAATGAAAGTATTAAATATTTTGGATAGAATTAAGGATATTGTGGCAAAAGCAGAAATTGCTCCTTTTGCCCAATTGATTTCTAAGTGGTCTGCAGCATCTGTAAGCTGGAAAGTTATAAATGTGGAGAATCTATGTCAAGACAGGAACAAAGATCAGATTTAAGTTCATTGTAAAGGCAAAAAGTAATACAAAAAATGTGGAATGTAAATTTATTTTAACATACACATAATTGCCCCCCCACCCCCAAAACAGATAACTATCCCCTGGCATGGCAACACGGTCATCCAGGGTATATAGGGATTTAAGGTATTCCGCCTGTCCAGGTATAGATGTACATATATATTCCAATGACGTCATCGCTTTAGTGACTTCATTTTTAGCTTGTCTGTTTTTCAAAGAATTAGAGTCGGCATATTGTGATCCCCTTGGCGTCGTCGTCATTAACTTTACCTCATTAAAAAACATTAAACATTTTCAATGAAACTTGATTCACATGTTCCTAGGAACAATACGTCGCGGTATTATGAAACCCTTGGCGTTGTCGTCATTGTCTGCCTCTGCACTATACTTTAACCTTACCTCATAACTCAAAAACCATTAAACATTTTCAAATGAAACTTGATAAACATGTTACTAGGAACAATACACATGTCTTTATCAAGACACATAACTCTGGCTTTAATAATTATTCAGTAATGCCCCTTTTTCGACTTAGAAAAAAACAGACGAGCATTGGTGTCTTGCGGTGCTCTTGTTTATCTGATTTGTATGAAACTGCACGCACATGTTCACATAATTGCATCTTGTACAAGTTCATGTTTCACCAATCTAAGTCAACTGTTAAGGTCACCGTGACTATAATATGTCTGTACTAAATAAAGTTGTTACTCTAGTGACTTTATTTCTAATCCAATTGTTATGAAACTTAATACACATATTCACAAGCATCACGTCTTGTACGAGTTTGCGTTTCACTGACCTAGATCACAGGTAAAAATCATAGTGAGTACCGGTATTATAAGTCTGTATGAAACACCATCATGGCTCTAGCAATTTTTTGTCTTATCCGATTGTTATGAAACTGAATACACATGTTCACTAGCATATCCTCTTGTACGAGTAAGTGCATCACTAATCTAGGTCAATGCTCAAGGTTATAACGTTTGTACATACATACGTGTCCCAACAACGTCATCGCTCTAGTGAATTAATTTCATACCCGATTCCTATGAAACTTCATACACATATTCACAAGCAGCATTTCATGTATCACCGATAACTCATAGGTCAAGGTCAGAGGGATTATATTAGTGTCTCAAAGATGTCAACGCTCTGGTAACTTTGTTATCCAATTGTTATAAAACTTAACACATATATGTTAACAAGCATTGCCTTTTGTCTGAGTTCGCGTTTAACCAACCTAGGTCTAATGTCAACGTCACAGTGACTATAATATGTCTGTATGAAATGACACCATTGCTTTAACCCTTTCCCTCATATAGACACTTTCTGACGCCTTTGCAGCAGACAGCTTTTTGAAAACATAGTGACAAAAGAAGAAATTGCACAAAACCTGCAATTTCTCCTTTTGCCACAATGTTTTCCACTTTTTGTGGTCATTGGTTTGACAATCACCACAATGCTAACAGAAACAACAACAACGAAAAAAATTACATAGTCAGTTTTGTACAGCCCGTTGACTTTTTATTCCTTGCTGCAAACCAATTTACCTACATCCGTTAATCCGCCAACTGTATAGTTCCATCAATCAGTGATGTAGAGACACGACTAATAATAATCATGTAAGTGCTACTTTGGTACCGGATTGATACTAAGATTTGAGGTTTATTGAGATAATATCTACATAGGGTTAAATTATGTAAATATTATCTTTCTTCATGTTTGGGCAGATAATAAATATTATTTCAGGGTTTTCAATAAGGACCGGCACCTGTTTCGTTTTGTCAAAATTCTGTGCCACAATCAAAAAATGATTAAGTGTTTTTTAAAATATATGAATAAATAGTGTTCTCAGGAGTATTCTGCGATTGCTGCTAGCACTCGCCGAAAGTCGACGATTAACGATGACTTATCCTTTGTTTAAGTGTCTTCGACAAAGTCTGCGTCTTAATTCCCGACTTTCATCAAATCATTTGAGGGCTTTGAATTACGACGACTGGCAAACGCTTGCGAGTCAATGTACTAAACGCTTGTTTATAAGGCGTTTAGAATACTTTGATTATAGCAGAACGAATATGGAACGAATGGTGTAAAGGCCCAGTTTGATGCGTTTTGTTTCGTTCTTACTAACAGATGACCGAGTTGGTGATGGAAAAACCTTGAAAACACTAACATTATTCTACTGTCAAAAGATGCAGCTTTTCTCAAATTTACCCGCACCAGAGAGCGCCATAATTGAAAATCGCAAGGCCTACACCGAGATACTGCTTTTTTCTTTAAGATCGCCACTACAGTGCCATCGGCGCTTTGATTGTCATAGGTTATCCATTCAATTATGGAGATTTCCTATGTTTTCACAAAATATGTTCAAATTCATCTGCTGCAGAATTGTCGTATGGAACTTCTTGATACACAGGTTCATTGTGAAGAGAGCTTGGACAGTTCCCATTTAACCTACCTAGGTCAAAGGTCTGTATGAAATGATGTCATTGCTCCAGCACTTTCATTTGTGGATGCAATTCTTTTATACTTCTTACACCAGTTCAGTGTCAAGAGAGTTTGGATGGGTTTGTGTTTCACTGATGTAGGTCAAGGTCACAGCGACTATAATATTTCTGTACACAACGGGGTTATTGCTCTTACACTAACATTTGTGCATGGAATTTTCATATTTTATACACAGGTTCAGTGTAAAAAGAGCTTGGAGGTGTTTAAGTTTCACTGAAGTAGGTCAAAGGTCAAGGTCACAGTGACTATAATATGTCTGTACAAAATGACCGTGCCAGGATATATGTATTGTCTGCGATGCTCTTGTTTCTTATCTGATTGTTATGAAACTAAACACATAATTATGTTCACCAACCTCGCGTCTTGTACAAGTTCGCGTTTCACTGACCTGGGTTTACAGTCAAGGTCACAGTGACTATTATAAGTCTGTATGAAACGATGGTATTGCTCTAGCAGCATTTATTCTGATCTCATTGTTATGAAACTGATCACACATGTTCACCAGCTTCCAGCCTTGTTTGAGTGTGAGTTTAACTGACCTATGTCAAAGGTCAAGGTCACATTGACTTAAATCATATGTTGAAAAGCATTGCCTTTTGCACAAGTTCACATTCCACAAACCTAGGACAGGTTTCCTTTGCACTGACCTAGGTCAAAGATGAAGGTCACAGTGACTATAATACATCTGTACAAAACACACTTCAGGGAATTGATATTGTCGGCAGTGCTCTTGTTTCCTTATATACTTGAAAACTTGATGTTTGAAATATTGGTTCTTGCCTTAGGCACTTCTAACAATGATGCTTTAACCCTGTGCTTTACCACATACAATAAATATGTAGCTTTGAAAACAAATTATGAGAATCTTTGACTGAAAGTAAAACTAATGATAAAAATTGAAAACGTTCAAAAGGAGAAAATTGTTTATTTTTATATCTCAAATATATATTGCCAAAATGTTTTCAAAAGCTGTGGATGCATCAACATACATGTAAGGGTTGATTTACTGAAACCTCCAATAGAACCAGTCTATTTTGCCAATTACAGAACTTGTCATTTGCAGAAGCCCACTGCTATTGATTTTTCGCATAAAGGTACACTTGTATGATACAATTAAATATTGCCACAATTTAAACCCATTCCCACATACAGACCTGCATTTTGACACGTCTGCAACATGACTTGTGAACAAATTGTGACAAAAAGTTTTCAATGTTACAGTTTAATTTTTAGAGGTTTTCCCATATTTTTACCAAGATGTTTTCAAAGTTGTCTGCTTCAAATCTGTTGTTTATGGAAAAGGGTTAAGTTAAAGTCAAACTTGTCTTAGACAGCCACAGAGAGGAGGGTAAAGAATTGGCTGCTGAAAATGAGTGATTTTTAGATCAAAGTCAATGTCTTAATTTTAACAATGTGTTTTTACTTTTTATATCATTTGTTGCTCAGACTAATTATAAAACAAAATGAAACATTGTTTACCGATTTATCCCATTTTCTCTTTTTATTATCATTTGTCTTTCACCAATGGGCTAACAGTCTATGTGGAAAAGCAGCCAGTTGATTGAAAAGTATGTTGTGTGGAGTACTGCATGGTGTTAGATTTAAAGTTAGAAAGCAAGGAAATGCATGAGTAGGTGAACTGGCTGCCGTGATATGACTGAAATTTTTTGAAAACCGCTTCAAACCCCAATCAATCAATCCATTTGATTCATCTGGGATGGGGTTAAATGTAAGCAAACAATGGAGATTCTGCATGTTGCAGACTTTTTCAAGTCTACGGTTCACTGATTATATAAGAAACAAATATAACACGACTTTTACCAGTCTAAGAATTGCTGATTATAAAAAAAAAATCACAGACTTGTACCAGTCTAAGAATCATTGATTATATACCTAAGAAACAAATATAACAAGACTTGTACCAGTCTAAGAATCACTGATTATATAAGAAACAAATATAACGGACTTTTACCAGTCTAAGAATCGCTGATTATATAAGAAACAAATATAGCAGACTTGTACCAGTCTAAGAATCCTTCATTATATAAGAAACAAATATAACAGACTTGAACCAGTCTAAGAATCATTGACTATATAAGAAACAAATATAACAGACTTTTAACAGTCTAAGAATCACATATGATATAAGAAACAAATATAACAGACTTGTACCAGTCTTAGAATCATTGATTATATACATACTGGTAAGAAACAAATATAACAGATATTAACCAGTCTAAGAATCACTGATTATATAAGAAACAAATATAACGGAATTGTACCTCTCTAAGAATCTCTGATTATATATGTATGAATAATTATATAACAGACTTGTACCAGTCTAAGAATCAATGATTATATATATGAACCAAGATGCCTGTTTTGCCAGATCATATACATGTGTAAAATTAGTCTTAAATTTAACCCTTTTCATGATACATATGACATTGGATGCCTTTGCTCTAGACATCTTGAAAGCATAATGTGGCAAAAGAAAAACATTGTCTGATTAAGAGGCATCAGAAAGCGTCTGTTAGTTGGGCTTAGTTGGGCTAAGTCTTTCTTTTAACCCTTTCCTTCATATAGATGCTTTCTGATGCCTCTGCAGCAGACGGCATTTTGAAAACATAGTGACAAAAGAAGAAATTGCTCAAAACAAGCAATTTCTACTTTTGCCACAATGTTTTCCACTTTTATTCATAGGCTATCCATTCAATTATAGAGATTTTCTATTTTTTGACAAAATATGTTCAGAGTCGTCTGCTGCAGAATTGTCGTATGAGGGAAAGGGTTAATGGTTGCTCTTAGAGTCAAGCTCATAGAAAGAATCTGCAGCAGATGAAAACATCTTTGGGGAACTATGTTGGAAATCTGTCAAAATGAGAGGTAGAATCTTGTGGTAGATGGTGTTATTATGAGCAATTTTCGCAATGTTTTAAAAGGCATAATATCCCAAACCGCATTTGAATGTTAGAATTTAGGGTTAAAAAATAATCCATTTTGACAAATGACAAAGTCTGCATGCAGCAGACAATTAACTTTGAAATTGTGAACAAATATCTAAAAATGAAAGAAGAATTATTGAAAAACAGTTTTAAAGTCTGTGGTAATTCCTCTTTTTGCCACAATAGATTATTCTGCTGCAGTCGTCTGTATGTGGGAAAAGATTAATACAATTGTAAAACATTATTGCAGGTTAGAGTTGGTGGTATATGCTGAGAAAAAAGATTAAATGGACAATATTACAAACCTGCACAGTGCATAGAGAAGAGTTACAAGATTCAAGTTCATTCAATAGCCTGATAAAGAGGACTCCAGAATTGATAGTCATTCAGATGGATAAATCCTAAATTTAAAACCTTACAATAATTGGCTCCCTGATTATAAACAGTATGACAGAGTAAAGCTGGGAACCAAAAATCGAGATGTTTTTTTTAACCCTCAACAAAAAAGTAGTGTCAATTATCAGGCAATATAACTGCATTTTCGAAAACATTGATGAATCAAGATATCTTTTATACAAGTCATGATCATCAATGTATCCTCACACACAGAAAGGTAACTATGAAAAATATTTGTTGAAAATGAGTTTAGCTCCAAAATAATTTAGAATCTATGGAAGTTATGGATAACAAAACTTCGAATTCAGTCCTCGGCACAGGAAGTCATGTGTGCTTTTATGACTGTGAACGTGGAACAGACAATTTTAACTGCGGAGTTTGTAGTCTGACCTTTGATTCAATCTGTCAACTGCATGACCATTTACAAAGGCAGCATGCTTCTAGAGGCTGTTATCATTATAACAGTTCATCACAAACCGCGTTTCCAAAATATGATACAGTTTGTTGTTTCACCCAAACTGTAGATGATCTGGAAGTTGAAGGTAGACGAGCAGATTCACTCGATCAGTCATGCAGTCCAGACACTTATAAATCAACCAAGCGAAGAAGTAGGAAGAAGAGAGATTGTAAAATTGAAATCCATGTTAAAACTGTATTGACTTCAGAATCTGTAGGTTTTAAGGAAGTTCTTGAAGAGGTAGATAAAAAGACCTATGAATTGTTCTCTGAAGAAAACACTACTCCTGTATCAAAAGAAGTGGACATCAAGTCAGTCAATGAGGCAGGGGTTAAATCATGTGCAAAGAAGAAAAATAAGGCCAACCCAGAACACATATTTGTTGATCAGTGTCAAAAATCTGGAATTCCTTGTTTGGCTAAACAAACTAACAGTGTAGACTCAAAAAAAGTAAGCAACAAAAGAGTTAAAATAGAAAAAACAGTAGACAAGTTAAAGACAGCCAAAACCTTGCCATCAAAGGACACTGTAAAGAAACCTAAGACAAGTCTTCCTATCACACGCTGCAGAAAAACTGTAAAGAAAAAATCTTCGGTGACTACTCTTAGCTCATCAGAAATACAATCAAGTGCTTTAAAAATGGAAAACATTGATATTTTGTCTGTGATAAACGCTAAGTGCCCTTTGTGTTCAGAGATTGTTACCAGGGAAAATCTCAAACAGCATATGAAATCAAACCATTCTGAACAAACAACTTCATATTGTCAGTTTTGTCCAAATTGCTTTACAAGTCAAGACGACCTAAATAAACATATTGCTGTTGAACATTCTAGTACTGAAACAAATTTAGATCACAAAAACAACATGTGTGTAGACTTGAATGTACAAACAGAATTAGGAAAAAAGAATAGAAAGTTTATGAAGAAGAAAGAAGAATCAAAGTCTCCATATACATGTGACCAATGTGGACATGTGATGCCATGGAATAAAAAAGATGTTCATCAGCGCTTACACTCAGGTAACCTTTTAGCCCTTTCCCACATACAACAAATCTGCAGCAGATGACTTTGAAAACATATACTCAAGATCTGGTATATCTGTAGAAACGTTGGTATACTTACTAAAATAAAGTTGAAAACATTGTGGCAAAAGTAGAAATTGCTCATTTTTGAGAAATTTCTCCTTTTGTCATAATGTTTTCAAAAGTTGTTTGCTTCCAAGGCGTAAGAAAGAGTCTATATGTGGCAAAGGGTTAAAACAGATGGCTTTTGTTTGAAATGCCTTTGCAATGCAATAGACAACTTTTGAAAACTGGGGGAAAAGGAGAAATTGACAATTATATAATTTTATATTCTATGCTTAACATAATCTGTTTTGAGATATTTACAATCTATGGGCTAAACAGGCCATGTGGGAAGGTAGCCAGTAACTTGGAAATAATTGTGTTCATTGTACATGTTCGAAAAGGCTAGGAAACACATGTTTGGTGAACTCTAAGCCACGGTGATATAACTAAAGAAGGGAAATATGCTACAATCTAAAAGCAAAATCTTGACATAACTGAAATACCGTTGAAAACGACCTTAACAATTTCCCACCTGCAGACACATTTCGACACAATAGCAGCAGACGACTTTTGAAAACATTGTGGCCAAAGGTGAAATTGCTCATGAGCAATATCTCCTTTGGCCAGAATTTTTTCAACTTTATTCAACCATTAATCTGATCTTTTATGGAGTTTTTTCAGGTTTTTGTCGCTGTTTCCAAAGTTGTCTGCTGCAGATTTGTTGTAAGTGGGAAAGGGCGGTTAAACTCCAATGAATCAATCACTCAACCTACATGTATATTCCAGGAGAGAGGCCTTTCATTTGTCACCTTTGTGGGAAAGGTCTGATCAGTCAGGACAAGCTAAAGAGGCACATGTTGATTCACTCGGAGGTGAAGAAGCACACTTGCGACACGTGTGGTGCAGGTTTCCAAATGAAGTACAAGCTGAGAATGCATATGCACATACATACAGGTAAGTCAAATGAAAGCTCTAAACTTTTTCCCACAATCGACGAATCTACAGCAGACAACTTTTAACTCTTTCCGACATACAGCAAATCTGCAGCAGACGACTTTGAAAACATGGGGACAAAAACCTGAAAAATCTCAATAAAAGATAGCTTAGTTGTTAAATAATATTGATCATCATGAGCAATTTCACCTTTGGCCACAATGTTTTCAAAAGTCGTCTGCTGCTATTAAATCAAAATTCGTCTGCAAGTGGGAAAGGGGTACCATATAGACAGACAGGGATGACTCTGGTAAGACTATGCATATGCACCCAGACACATTAACTCTTTCTCTCATATAGACACTTTCTGAAGCCTCTGCTGCAGACGACTTTTGAAAACAGTGTGACGAAAGGAGGAATTGCTCAAAACAAGCAATTTCTCCTTTTGCCACACTGTTTTCAACTCATATAGCTTTCATATATAGCAATTTTTCATGTTTGTAACAATATGTTTTCAAAGTCGTCTGCTGCAGATTTGTTGTATGTGGGAAAGGGCTTAGACCTAAAATAGAAAGATGCAGCTCACATAATAATATATATTAGCCATTTCAGACCAAAATGGAGTTTATCGCATCTCCTTATCACCTGTATGGAAAGGTGCAGTTGCAATAAAGCAGTAAAATGTCCCAAGTTGAACCAGGACCAAAACTGAAATTTTAACTTTTTCCCACATACAACAAATCTGGAGTAGAAGACTTTGAAAATGTTTAGGCAAAAATATGGAAAATCTCTGTAAAGGAAATATTATTACTTAATCAAGTTGAAAACATTGTGGCCAAAGGAGAAAATGCTTGTATTGAGCAATTTCTCCTTTTGTCACCATGTTTTCAAAAGTTGTCTGCTTCAGAGGAGTCAGAAAGAATCTACATATATATGGGGGAAAGCTGTAATATTGAAGTTTTTGACTATATGTAATGGTGAGTCTATGGCTATACTCTTCTTTCAGCATGACTTGTAAGAACGGGAGGGAAATATCCAGCATTGGAAACGCCACCCTGAAATCAATAAGTTTGATACCATTCTCAAACCAAAGGGCCGGGCGGTCTGTAAATTCATGGTTTGTTAGTTTGAACCCCAGCTTGACCAACATTTTTTCTGGTGTTTTACAAAAGTCAATGCGACAAGCATCATTTACATTCCACCATGGCCTTACAGTCTATGTAGAAAAGCAGCCAGTTGCTTGGAAAGACTGTTATGTAGAGTAAGAGAAAGCCTGGAGACACATGTGGAAGATGGTTTTTAACCTAAATTAATAAAAAAAATTCAAACAAAGATATTGCAGCTATAATCACATTTCTAATTACGTTCCTTAATAGACCCTTTCCCTCATACGACTATTCTGCAGCAGACGACTTCGAACATATTTTTTCAAAAAATAGAAAATCTCCATAATTGAATGGATAACCTATGACAAAAAGTGGAAAACATTGTGGCAAAAGGAGAAATTGCACGTTTTGTGCAATTTCTTCTTTTGTCACTATGTTTTCAAAACACTGTCTGCTGCAGAGGTGTCGGAAAGCGTCTATATGAGGGAAAGGGGTATCACCGAGACCATTGGCATTCAAATAACAAGCGTCTGCAAACCCTCTGCAAAATTAATCAGTAGGAAGACAAAAAACACTGTGTGACAATATATCTTTAGGTGCTTCTATTTATAAAGGAAATGAAATAAAAGTCTCAATATTAAGAAAGAAGATACCGTAATTGTTTTAAAAACATGTATGGCATCTTATCACATTACAAATTTGCTAACCTTTGATATGCAGAATTAAGTACTGCGTGAGCGTTATTAGCTTTAGACTTGTGATTCTCTGTATTTATATGTGTTTATGGTGTTTTACTCCACTTTTAGCTTTAGACTTGTGATTCTCTGTATTTATATGTGTTTATGGTGTTTTACGCCACTTTTAGCTTTAGACTTGTGATTCTCTGTATTTATATGTGTTTATGGTGTTTTACGCCACTTTTAGCTTTAGACTTGTGATTCTCTGTATTTATATGTGTTTATGGTGTTTTACTCCACTTTTAGCTTTAGACTTGTGATTCTCTGTATTTATATGTGTTTATGGTGTTTTACACCACTTTTAGCTTTAGACTTGTGATTCTCTGTATTTATATGTGTTTATGGTGTTTTACACCACTTTTAGCTTTAGACTTGTGATTCTCTGTATTTATATGTGTTTATGGTGTTTTACTCCACTTTTAGCTTTAGACTTGTGATTCTCTGTATTTATATGTGTTTATGGTGTTTTACTCCACTTTTAGCTTTAGACTTGTGATTCTCTGTATTTATATGTGTTTATGGTGTTTTACGCCACTTTTAGCTTTAGACTTGTGATTCTCTGTATTTATATGTGTTTATGGTGTTTTACTCCACTTTTAGCTTTAGACTTGTGATTCTCTGTATTTATATGTGTTTATGGTGTTTTACTCCACTTTTAGCTTTAGACTTGTGATTCTCTGTATTTATATGTGTTTATGGTGTTTTACACCACTTTTAGCTTTAGACTTGTGATTCTCTGTATTTATATGTGTTTATGGTGTTTTACACCAGTTTTAGCTTTAGACTTGTGATTCTCTGTATTTATATGTGTTTATGGTGTTTTACTCCACTTTTAGCTTTAGACTTGTGATTCTCTGTATTTATATGTGTTTATGGTGTTTTACGCCACTTTTAGCTTTAGACTTGTGATTCTCTGTATTTATATGTGTTTATGGTGTTTTACACCACTTTTAGCTTTAGACTTGTGATTCTCTGTATTTATATGTGTTTATGGTGTTTTACTCCACTTTTAGCTTTAGACTTGTGATTCTCTGTATTTATATGTGTTTATGGTGTTTTACGCCACTTTTAGCTTTAGACTTGTGATTCTCTGTATTTATATGTGTTTATGGTGTTTTACTCCACTTTTAGCTTTAGACTTGTGATTCTCTGTATTTATATGTGTTTATGGTGTTTTACTCCACTTTTAGCTTTAGACTTGTGATTCTCTGTATTTATAAATTTATATGTGTTTATGGTGTTTTACGCCACTTTTAGCTTTAGACTTGTGATTCTCTGTATTTATATGTGTTTATGGTGTTTTACGCCACTTTTAGCTTTAGACTTGTGATTCTCTGTATTTATATGTGTTTATGGTGTTTTACACCACTTTTAGCTTTATACTTGTGATTCTCTGTATTTATATATGTTTATGGTGTTTTACACCACTTTTAGCTTTATACTTGTGATTCTCTGTATTTATATGTGTTTATGGTGTTTTACGCCACTTTTAGCTTTAGACTTGTGATTCTCTGTATTTATATGTGTTTATGGTGTTTTACGCCACTTTTAGCTTTAGACTTGTGATTCTCTGTATTTATATGTGTTTATGGTGTTTTACACCACTTTTAGCTTTAGACTTGTGATTCTCTGTATTTATATGTGTTTATGGTGTTTTACACCACTTTTAGCTTTAGACTTGTGATTCTCTGTATTTATATGTGTTTATGGTGTTTTACGCCGCTTTTAGGTTTCTGTTTTTCGAAGAAAAGTAGTCGAGGTATTGTGATACCCTTGGATTCGTTGTCATCTGTATTAACCCTTTCCCTCATACGACAATTCTGCAGCAGACGACTTTGAACGTATTTTGTCAAAAAATAGAAAATCTCCATAATTGAATGGATAACCTATGACAAAAAGTGGAAATTGCATGTTTTGTGCAATTTCTTCTTTTGTCACTAAGGTTTCAAAAAGCCGCCTGCTGCAGAGGCGTCAGAAAGCATCTATATGAGGGAAAGGGTTAATGACATCACAAAAGTTTAACCTTACCTCATAACTCAAAAATCATTCAACATTTTCAAATGAAACTTGCATGTTACACGTATTCCTGGGAACAAAACACATGTCTTTAATAAGTCACATAAATCTGTCTATAATAATTATTCATTAATGCCCCTTTTTCAATTTTTTAAAAAATAGACAAGCGTTGATGTTTGCTTGCGGCGATCTTGTTAAAGGCTTTAGTAAGACGCATCCTGAGGGATCAAACCCAGGACCTCCCACACCTATCGGCACTCTACCACCGAGGAAGTATGTCTCTGGTAAAACCAATATTCAGACTAATTCAGATTTAATACCAATGGTTGAGTACAAATTCAATTCATGTTCAAATGATTGAGTACAAATTCCATTTATGTTTCAAAGGTTATGTACATTCCAATTATATTCCAATGGTTGTTTACAACTGCAATTCATGTTCCAATGGTTGAGTACAAATTCAATTCATGTCCCCATGGTTAATATAAGTACAAATTCCTTTTATGTACCAAGGATTTATTACACATTCAATTAATTCATGTTCCAGTGGTAGAGTACAATTCCATTTATGTGCCAGTGGTTAAGTACAAATTCAATTCATATTCAAATGGTTGAGTACAAATTCCATTTGTGTTTCAATGGTTGAGTAAATCCGCCGTGGTCAAGTGGTTAGCGTCGGGGATTTGAAAGCGGGCGTCCCGGGTTCCATCCCCAGAAGGCAGCACAACGTGGAGTGCCCTTGGGCAAGGCACATTAGCTCACCAGAGCACAAAGTGCTCAAGGTGAGTTTTTGTTATCGCCTTTTGTCCGTTGTTTGTCGTTCGTCATACTGGCTCATGTCGGTTCAAAAACTAGGTCACAAGGCCAAATTGAAGGAAAATCTTGTTAACACTCTGGAAGCCTCCTTTTAAACATGGTCAGAATGTTTGTCTTAGTGATATCTAGGCCAAGTTCGAATATAGGTCATGTCAGTTTAAAAAAAAGGTTACTTGGCCAAATTGAAGGAAAATCTGGTTAACACTCTGGAAGCCACATTTTAAATTCAGCAGATTGAAACTTTGTCAGAAAGTTTGTCTTGATGATATCTAGGCCAAGTTCGAATATGGTCACGTCAGGTCAACAACTAGGTTACTAGGCTAAATTGTAGAACAATCTAGTTAACACTATAGAGATCACATTTTGGCTTGAACAGCTTGAAATTTTGTCAGAAAGTTTGTCTTGATGATATTGCCATTGGCGCTGAAAGGGTTCAGTCTCAGGTGAGTGATTCCAGCACCTCATGGCCCTCTTGTTTAATGGTTGAGAACAGATGTCATTCTTGTTCAGATGTAATTCATGTTCTTTTTTTATGTAAGAAAATCATAACTTGCTACAGATCAATTATGGAAGTTACGCCAACAAAATTTACACAAATCACACCCTTTCCCTCATATAGATGCTTTCTGACGCCTCTGCAGCAGACAGTTTTTTGAAAACATTGTGGCAAAGGAACAAATTGCTCAAACCAAACAATTTCTTATTTTACCAGAATGTTTTCAAAAGAGGTCTACTGCATAACCCTTTCCCTCATACAACAAATCTGCAGCAGACGAATTTGAACATATTTTGTCAAAAAATAGAAAATCTCTTTAATTGAATGGATAACCTATGACTAAAAGTGGAAAACATTGTGTCAAAAGAAAAAATTGCACGTTTTGAGCAATTTCTTCTTTTGTCACTGTGTTTTCGAAAAGCCGTCTGCTGCAGAGGCGTCAGAAAGCGTCTGTATGAGGGATAAGGTTAACTCAGGTGAGCACTTGTAACAGACTCTTCGTTAAATTTTCTTGATTTGCCAAGCAATTTGATTATTTTTGCATACTTTCCTACATCAGCTGAGCTGCTCTTAATTGTATAGAATATTAAATTCCTGTGTTTGATTAACACTTTTAACATAATTCTTGTCTCGCCATGACAAAGTTGCGAAAGCAAGAATAAGGTGTTGCTTTTCTGATAGTGGGCATGTCAGACATTTTCTCAACGTTAAATTTTTTTTTTTTTTTTTTTTTTTAGTTGGTTTTGAGAATTGGGCATAACAACATCTTCATTTTTTGTTAGATTGCTTTCAAATTTTCTTCACTCATCTAATACATAAAGTACTTCAACATATCAATCAGGTTTAAGTGTCGTATATTTGGATTTTGATGATATATTTTGGTATTTTAAACTTTTTATTATGGACTTGTTAGATCAACTTCAAATTTTGAACACCCATTTTTTCATTGTATTTTACTCTTGTATTGAAAGTCAAAGTGGGGTCAGTGAGACATATATTTACATGTAAAGTTTGAAGGGGGTATAGTGGAGTCACCCTGTGGTTGGTTGGTCGGTCGTTGGTCCTTTACTATTATTTTTCCGGAGCATAACTTGGAAACTGCTAGGTGGATTCTGTTAAAACCTCATACAATGGTATAGCACAATGAGAGGCAGTGCAGTGTACAATAACTCTATTTTAGCTAATAACAGAGTTAATGCCCTTTCCTACTTTGTTCTTAACCAGAGAATAACTTTCAGTGCCCTTTCTTACTGTTTTCTTTTCCTTTCAAACTAAATGATGGAATTTAATAAAACTTCATACAATGGTAGAGCAGAATGAGAGGAAGTGCATTGTGCAAGAGCGATAAATCTATTTTACCTAATTACAGAGTTATTGCGCTTTGTTACTTTTTCTTGTCCGGAGAATAACTTGAAAACTGCTAAATGGAATGTAATAAAAATTCAGACAATGGCAAAGCACAATGAGGGGTAGTGCAGTGTACAAGAACCATAACTATATTTGTTCTAATTATAGAGTTATTGCCCTTTCTTACTGTTTTCTTGTCCGGAGAATAATTTTCAAACTATTTTAAAGGATGGAATTTAAAAAAAACTTCATACTATGATAGAGCGCAATGAGAGGAAGTACAGTGTACAAGAACAATAACTCTACCTTAGCTAATTACTGAGAGTATTGCCCTTTGTTACTTTGTTCTTGCATGGAAATTATTAAAATTACATACAATGGTAGAGCACATTAAGAGGATGCGCAGTGTTCAAAAATCAAAACTCTATTTGAGTTCTTGCTCTTTCTTTTTCTTGTCCAGAGAATAATTTTAAAACTATGAGACGGAATTTAAATAAAACTTCATACAATGGTAGAGCACACTGAGAGAAAGTGCAGTGTACAAGAACCATAACTCTATTTTAGCTAATTACAGAATCATTGCCCTTTCTAACTTTTTTCTTGTCCGGAAAATAACTTTAAGACTATAGGATGAAATGTAATAAAACTACATAGTTACAATAGTACAGCACAATGAGAGGAAGTTCAGTGTACAAGAACCATCACTCATTTTAGCTAACTACAGAGTCATTGCTCTTTGTTACTGTTTTACTTGTTTTGTTTTTGTCTGGAAAATAACTTAAAAACTACTGGATGGAATTGAATAAAACTTCATTAAATGGTAAAGTATAATGAGACAGAGTGCAGTGTTCAAGAACCATACCTCTATTTAAGATATTTACAGGGTTATTGCCCTTTCTTATTTTGTTCTTGTCCTCAGAATATTTTAAACTTACTGAATGAAATTTCCTATCAGGGCGTATTAATCACATTCAGAGATAGCTCTAGTTTTTGAATGGAGTGATAAACATTATAACAAAATGAGAAATTGTTCATAACGGGCAATTTCAGTTTATCCCCAACTGTCCTCAAAAGTTGTTTGTTGCAGATGCGTTTAACCCTTTCCCACATATAACAAATCTGCAGCAGATGACTTTGAAAACATACCAGAATAAAATTGGAAATCCCTTTGAATAAAAGTACAATAATTGAATAGAGTTGAAAAATGGTGACAAAAGGAGAAATTGCTTGTTTTGAGCAATTTCTTTTTTTGTTGCCACAATGTTTTTAAAAGTCGTCTGCTTCAGAGGCATCAGAAAGTGTCTGTATGAGGAAAAGTGTTAAATGCCTAGGCATGTGGAAAGGGTTAAATATATGAGGAAGTAACTAGATTTAAACCCTTTCACACAATTACAGCAAATCTTCAGCAGACGAATTTGAAAATATAGTGGCAAAGACCTGAAAAATCTTCACAATAGAAATCATTGCGAGCAATTTCACCTTTGGCCACAATATGTTTTTCAAGAGTCGTCTGCTGCTATTGCGTCAAAATGTGCAGGTGGGAAAGGGTTAATTAAACATCAGAGGGAGATTATGTGGGGCGAGGATAATCTGGACTGATTAAATTATCTATGACTAACTTTTAACCCCCTTTTCCACATACAACAATTCTGCAGCAGACAATTTTGAAAACGTCATTAAATGAATGTACAACTATTGAATAGAATTGGAAACATTGTGGCAAAGGAGAAATTGCTCATTATATGCCACATTTTTTCAAAAGTCATCTGCTGCAGAGGTGCCAGAAGGCATCGACCTCTATGTGGGAAAGGTTTAAATATCAGAGGGTTTTCCATCGTACAGACACATATTGAAGTCTCTCCAGCAATTACTTCTTCTGCCACAATATTTTCAACCTCATTCAATAACTATTCTTCCATTTATAGAGATTTTTCATAGTTTTGCCAAAATACATGTATATTCAAAGTCGTTTGCTTCAAACTTGTTGTATGTGGGAAATGGTTAAACAGCATCTCTTTTTAAGCGACTTGGTTCCTATTGCCGCCAAACTTAACAATAATGTTACTTTGATAAGAAAGGGAGGGGGGATGGACAATGACAAAACTTGTTTGGAGTTCCTTCATAATTCATACAAGGGATCATTGTCAATAGAGTTTTGACAAGTTGGTGTCATACTGACGTTTGTCAAAAGTCAAAGCTACTGTCACAGTTTCTATAAAAAAAAGAAGCTTACCATGTGTACGAAAATACGAAAAAAATATGTGATAGCTCTTCAATTGTGGGCAGAATTTCTTCATACTTCAGACAGAGATATAATGCAGATGATTTTGCTTTACGCCAACCTAGGTCAATTATAAAGATCACTGTTATTATCAAAAGCCAACTATGTGTACAAAACCACTATGATCACTCTAGTACTTTTATTTTTATGTAGATTTTCTTGATGATTTATACAGCAGCCAATGGAGAAGTTTATGTATCACTGACATTAGTCAAAGGTCAATGGAGAAGTTCATGAATCACTGACATTAGTCAAAGGTCAATGGAGAAGTTCATGAATCACTGACATTAGTCAAAGTTCAATGGAGAAGTTCATGAATCACTGACATTAGTCAAAGGTCAATGGAGAAGTTCATGAATCACTGACATTAGTCAAAGGTCAATGGAGAAGTTCATGAATCACTGACATTAGTCAAAGGTCAATGGAGAAGTTCATGAATCACTGACATTAGTCAAAGGTCAATGGAGAAGTTCATGTATCACTGACATTAGTCAAAGGTCAATGGAGAAGTTCATGAATCACTGACATTAGTCAAAGGTCAATGGAGAAGTTCATGTATCACTGATATTAGTCAAAGGTCAATGGACAAGTTCATGTATCATTGACATTAGTCAAAGGTCAATGGACAAGTTCATGTATCACTGACATTAGTCAAAGGTCAATGGAGAAGTTCATGTATCACTGACATTAGTCAAAGGTCAATGGAGAAGTTCATGAATCACTGACATTTAAGTCAAAGGTCAATGGAGAAGTTCATGTATCATTGACATTAGTCAAAGGTCAATGGAGAAGTTCATGTATCACTGACATTAGTCAAAGGTCAATGGACAAGTTCATGTATCACTGACATTAGTCAAAGGTCAATGGACAAGTTCATGTATCACTGACATTAGTCAAAGGTCAATGGAGAAGTTCATGTATCACTGACATTTAAGTCAAAGGTCAATGGAGAAGTTCATGTATCATTGACATTAGTCAAAGGTCAATGGAGAAGTTCATGTATCACTGACATTAGTCAAAGGTCAATGGACAAGTTCATGTATCACTGACATTAGTCAAAGGTCAATGGACAAGTTCATGTATCACTGACATTAGTCAAAGGTCAATGGAGAAGTTCATGTATCATTGACATTAGTCAAAGGTCAAGGACACAGTTACTAAAAATAATTTAACCTATAAGTTCATAAATGTCTCGGGGATGGGGCATTCAGGTATTTCAGACATTTCCTAGTTCTTGATATATTTAACATTTGAAGTTCTGAGGTCATTAGATGATTTCTTCAAATTTTGATGGAAGACAGCCATTTAGTTAGCCACCATTTTTAATTTGCCATTCATTTGACCTTTGTTCTGTTTTTTAAATATTTTCAGAAGAGTCTTAACCCTTGGCCACATACAACAAATCTGAAGCAGACATACAAACTTAAAAAATATCTAGGCAAATACATGAAAAAGTGTCCATGATCTCGATCTTTAATTATTAAAAGGAGTTGAAAACATTGTGGCAAAAAGGAGAGTTATTCCAAAATGAAAGATTACATTTTCGAAAATTTGGAGGTCATATTAACATACTGATTTAAACATTCTGGGAAGGGAGTAAGAGTGATTTTTTTTTCCTACACTTATTCCAAGGTCCTTCTGCTAGAAAGGTGTTTGAAGTTGGCTATTATAAGTTTATTAACTGGGAAGGGGTCCATCTTCTTAAATAGATATATATCATCTTTCTTGTTTGGAACATTTCTCAGATCATTAAAGTAACATATACTATCAAGTATTCAATATCACAGATTTAAATTGAAAAGTCAGCTTTTTAACCCTTTTCCACTTGCAGACACATTTTGGCACATCTGCGGCAAAAGACTTTTGAAAACATTGTGAATAAAGGAAAACTTGAGTAATTTCACCATTTGCCACAATGTTTTCAACAATTAAGAATTCATTTAAAGAGATTTTCAACGTTTTTGCCAAAACGTTTTCAATGTAGTCTGCTGAATATTTGTTTGATGTGGGAAAGGGTTCAGGGAATAAAATCTTCATTTTATGTCTCACTATTTGTCTTCAATATGCTTTACATGCTGAAAACTGCATTTATAGACTTAAAAGGGATTGGTGTTACACCCTTTTAGCTCACCTGAGCTATTGTGATCACCTTTTGTCCATTGTCAGTGCTTCATGCATCTTCAAAAATTGCCTTGTTAACCCTTTCCCTCATACAACATTTCTGCAGCAGACGACTTTGAACATATTCTGTCAACAAATAGGTCATCCTTTCAATTATAGAGATTTTCTATGACTAAAAGTGGAAAACATTGTGGCAAAAGGAGAAATTGCTTGTTTTGAGCAATTTCTTCTTTTGTCACTATGTTTTCAAAAAGCCGTTAACACTCTACAAGCAATGTTTTGCAGCCAATCATCATGTATGTAAGTTTACTAGAACATACATCTCCATCAAATATTGACCAAGTTCGAAACTGGGTCATATGAGGTAAAAATCTAGGTCACAAGGTCAAATTGAACAAAATTCTTGTTATTAATTTGCGCATGTTGAACCTTTGTTATGGGTCTTGTTGGGTCTAAAACTAAATTTGAGAAAAATATTGTGAACACAATTAATAAATACCACATTTTTAGATCCCCATCAGGCATCGTCCATCCGTCCGCTAGACCACTGTTTTTTTGCTTTATTCAACATTTGAAAATTCTTGTTAACACTCTGGAAGCCACATTATTAATTTGAGCATGTTGAAACTTTGTCATTGGTCATGTTGGTTAAGAATGAATGAAGGTATATTGTTTTATGGCGCATCGACAGGTAGGTCATTTAGCGCGCAATTAAATTTAATTATTCATGATCCCTGGGTAAACAAACCAGTACTAGGCTAGATAATGTGCCTTGCCCAAGGGCACTCCACCATGACCGTAGTGCCGCGACTGGGGATCGAACCCGGGACACCCGGTTTCGAAATCCCCGACGCTAACCACTCGACCACAGCGGATTCCCATATGTTGGGTAAGAAACTAAATTTGAGAAAAGTATTGAGAAACACAATAAATACCACATTTTTAGATCCCCATCATCCATCCGTCCGTTAGACCACTGTTTTTTAGCTTTATACAACATCTCCTAAACACTCGACCAATTTCTATCTAACTTCAATGGAAATTTCATTTAGAGAGACCTCTTTCAAAATTGTTCAAAGATATAAATTCTATGGAGAACTTGGGTTACTGTGGAATCAGAAAGAGGGGTAAAGGGCCAATCTTTGAAATTCTTCTACTCTGAATCTGGAATCTGCCATGGTCGAGTGGTTACGTAGCATCGGGGATTTACAGTATATGTGAACTGTTGCTGTCATAAAACTGAAATAATGTTGAAAACAGCGTAAAACCCCAATAAAAGAAATCCTCTGAATCAGCTTGTCCCATTCCAATATAATTTGGTAAGAATATTCCTTGGGTGACCCTCTACAAAAATCATTCAAAGTCTAGATACTGATTCGTTGAAAAACATGGCAGGCAGGTGGCATCAGAAAAGGGGTAAAATGACAAAATAACATTATTATGGGAAAGGGTTTATTTGATGAGTAAACGTAACTGTGCGCAGAAACAATTCTCAAGACAATTATTGATCCCTTTCCATGATACAGATTCCTTTTAACGCATCTTTAGCAGGCAGTAATTATTATACGACCGTTTCTAAAAAACAGTATATATTATGGTATGATCATGTCCCTCCGTCCTTCCCTCTGTCCGTCCGTTTGGGTTTTCCGCGCTTTTGAGCTATTGAGCTGAAATTTTGTATAAGGCTTTGTAGTGATGTGTCACAGATCAAGTTCATATTTCCTGGGATTTCATCAATTTTTGAATGAGTTATGCCCCTTTTTGGACTTAGAATATTTGTTTTCCGCACTTTTTTTTTGAAATTATGTATATGGCTTTGTAATCAAGTGTCACGGATCAAGTTCACATTTCCTCGAATTTCGTCAATTTTTGAATTAGTTATGCCCCTTTTTGGACTTAGAATATTTGTCAATTTCTGCATGAGTTACAAAGAAGTTCCTGACGGGCGTATTATGTACCGTTTGCGGTACTCTTGTTAACATGTTGAATGGACAGGTTAATTTTTTTAAAAACGACAGCAAAAAAAACTTCATCCGAACTCATAAGATATGGAGATACAAATCGGTGCCATCTGCAGCAGATGATTTTGAAAAAAGTTGTGACAAAAGTTGAAATTGCTTATACTGAGGTTTTTGTTCTTGTCAAAATATGGAATATCTCTATAATTGAATGGATAACCTATGACTAAAAGTGGAAAACTGTGAGTAGCAAAAGGAGAAATTGCTCGTTTTGAGCAATTTCTTCTTTTGTCACTATGTTTTCAAAAAGCCGTCTGCTGCAGAGGCGTCAGAAAGCGTCTATATGAGGGAAAGGGTTAAACAGATTTTCCATATTTTTGCCCAGATATTTTGAAAGTCGTCTGCTGCAGGCTAGTTGTATGTGGGAAAGGGTTAAATGGATATAAGGCAGAGATGAGACACTGCTTGAACTTAAAATAACCGATGTACTGTGGTGGTGTTGACCAACTTTCTTTTATATTATATTGCTAATGGAAATTTACCACAAATTTGATGTGATGTCATCTTGTATTTGTTGAACAATGACTTGATATGGCATGATTTACATCTTCACGTATTTCTATTATCCCTTTCTAACATTTAATAAATCTGCAGCAGACAACTTTGAATAGAAATATGCTAAATAAGAGTAAAGTAAGTGTATATATTTGAAAATATTGTGACAAAAAGAGAAATTGTTCATTTATAAGCAGTTTCTGACCTTTTCAACATTGCTTTCAAAATGCTTCTGTTGCAGAGGAGTCAGGACTTGTGTCTGTATCTGGGAAAGGGTCATAGATTGACATTGCACATTTATCATTGTGTTTATTCTTTTTTTGTTTGTTTATCATTATGTTGATTTTATCGGAAAACGCAACAAGAGTAAACCAGCATCCACACTATAAGATATGTAGATACAAATCGGCGCCATCTGCAGCAGATGATTTTGAAAAAAATTGTGACAAAAGTTGAAATTTCTTATACTCAGAGGTTTTAGTTCTTGTCCAAATATTCCAATACTAAACAATAAACAGGGCATTCCTTAAACCTTTCCCTCATACGACAATTCTGCAGCAGACGACTAAAACATATTTTGTCAAAATATGGAATATCTCTATAATTGAATGGATAACCAACCTATCACTAAAAGTGGAAAACATTGTTGCAAAAGGAGAAATTGCTCGTTTTGAGCAATTTCTTCTTTTGTCACTATGTTTTCAAAAAGCCATCTGCTGCACTCAGAGGCCTCAGAAAGCGTCTATATATTTTAAGTTGTCTGAAGTAGCCATAGAAGATTGGTCAGCCACTTCAAAAATGGAACTTTGAATTCTTGCCGCCTTTTCTCAAATGCAGACACATTAGATGCTTCGGAAAACAGTAGGTCAAAAACAGGAATCACTCATAATGAGAAACTTACTATAAGTAGGAAAGAACTGCTAAGCCTATTTTAATCACAGCCCTTAAGTCACAGAGTAAATAGAAAAAATCTTTATTATTTGTATGAAAGAAGCCATACTTGTGTTCAAAGTGTGGAGCCTATTTTTATCACAGACCTATAGTCTTAAAGACAGAGTAAATAGAAAAAATCTTAACTCTTTGTATCAAAGAAGCCATACTTGTGTTCAAAGTGTGGAGCCTATTTAATCACAGCCCTTAGATCTTAACAAAGAGTAAATAGAGAAAAACTTAACTATTTGTATGAAAGAAGCCATACTTGTGTTCAAAGTGTGGAGCCTATTTTAATCACAGCCCTTAGATCTTAACAAAGAGTAAATAGAGAAAAATATGTACTCTTAGATTGTATGAAAGAAGCCATATCTGTTTTCAATTTGTGAAGCCTATTTTGATCACAGCCCTAAATCTTTACAAAGAGTAAAAAGAGTAAACAGAAAAAATCTTTACTATTTGTATGAAAGAAGCCATGATACTTTAATTGTGTTCAAAGTGTGGAGCCTATAAAATTAATCACAGCCCTAATTCTTATACACAGAGAAAATAGAGAAAACAAATTTTGATGGGAAGAAGCCATATCTATGTTCAATGTGTGGAGCCTCCCCTGCGAAATTTTCTAGAACTGTTCAAGAAATATCCATGAACTGTTCTTGAATTATAGTTCAAGAACAGTTCCAAATCAGTTCAAGAACAATTCAGGAACCATTCTCGAAACATTAAATGGCCGAAAGTTCAAGAACCAGTAAGTTCAAGAACAGTTCTAGAACTATTGAACATAAGAACTGCGTTCTTAAACTGTTGTTATTATTATCAAGACCCAGTAAGTTCAAGAACAGTTCT
The DNA here is from genome assembly GCA_031761405.1 of Serripes groenlandicus. Lineage (NCBI taxonomy): Eukaryota > Metazoa > Mollusca > Bivalvia > Cardiida > Cardiidae > Serripes > Serripes groenlandicus. The sequence goes on from JASEVX010000003.1 coordinate 115,959,454, forward strand.
TGAACTTAAATATAACTAAAATATAAGAACAGTTGTTGACCACTTGTTCTAGAACTTTGGTGGGATGTACCTAGATCAATCCAAGAAATATTCAAATAAAAGTAAACTCACAAAAACTACAATCAGATGTTTGCATTTATTACATGTCTAAGATAGATGTTGTAATGGGTTATCCGAGACATTGTAGTAAATTACAAAATTAACTGAAAATACCAGGGCCTGGAACTGCCTAGGCCTAAAAGTGTTCCAGAAAATAATCATGTTACAAGAGTTATCACCAAAAATGATGAATTTCACTTTAAATCACTGAATAAACATTCATTAACATTTAGTTTTACCTGTCAAGTGTTTGCAAGCCAAGTTGAATACATTGTAATGATGTGCTTGTAAATCTTCATTTTATGTTTTTTCTATCTGCTTTTATCATTAGAATGAGAAGAAAAGTTATTTACAAATCACTATGTACATAATATTTGATGACAATCCATTATAACCAAGTGTTTTGTGAAAACATTGCCTGAATTTTAACATGTCACATTGTCATCCATTTTGAAAATTTAAAATCTCAACTTCCTGTTGTTGTTGTTACAATTATTAAAAAAAAAAGGTTCTAGAAGTGTTCTATAAGTGCCTTAATAAATGTTGTAGTGATATATTTTTTAAACTTGGCAATTTATCAAACATTTGTTTAGAGTACAAATAAAACCATTAATATTTAAAACAAGAAATATCTTTAAAAAATATAAATGGCGATCAATATGAGAAAACACTAAGAAATGGAACAATCGCATATTATTAGATCTTAATTTATCTTACTTATTAGAATGACAGAAAACAATAACGTAAAAATGTAATATTTGGTTTATAAATGTTTTAGTTCATAAATATACTTTGGTTTTGATATGAATGAGAGAGAGAAAAAAAGCTTGCCTCTGCCGGGAAGCGAACCACAGACCTTTCACTTGACAATCCAAGTCAACATCCATTACACTAGCGCGACATGACGTTACTTTGTTCAAGGCCGAGAATTCATTACATGACTGGAGATTACGCGAGGCTCCCAAGAAGTGTATTATGTAACACAGTATAAGTTTCAATTGATGATAAATAACTGAAAACTTAATTAATATTTTGCTCTTAAATAATATATTTCATACGTTTTCACTGATTTGTTCACTGAAATTTATTTCTTAAGGAAAACAATAAAAGATTAGTATGCAGAACATTTCATTTTAAAACTTCACCTTATTAGTGCCTCTCGTGGGATCGCCAACTTAACTATAAACCAATCAAAACGTTTCATTTCCTTTATTTCTTTGACATTAATCATTAAATACAGCATTTGATTGGTCTACAATCTAGATCATTTGTTTAACATCTAGGTCAAAACCAACGTAAATCAGCTATTGCTGATTTTTTTTTTACAAAGTTCTTGCAGTGTAACAGCAGATACAGAACACATTAAGAATATTAAATGTCTTTCTGACATCTCTTTATTCTTTGAAATGCTCTGGAACATATTAAGAACAATCACATTCTAGAACTGTTCTGGAACATATTTGTTACAAAAATGTTCTGGAACTGTTTTTAAAATATTCTAGGAACTGTTCATGGACTTATTTGGAACATTTTTTTTTCCTGGAACTTTTCTTAAAATGTTCTTAGAACTGCTCTAGAGCTTATTAAGAACAAACAAAATTCTTGAACTGTTCTTAAAATGTTCTAAGAACTGTTCAAGAACACAAGTTCTAGAACTATGGCTTGATTTATTTCAGGAACTGTTCAAGAACAGTTCCTGATGTTCAAAACTAATGACAAGAACTGTTCCTGACCATAAGAGTCTATGTGTAAAAAGCAGCCAGTTGCTTGGAAAGATTGTTTTGTGGAGTACTGGTGTGAGAAAACCAGGAAATAAATGAGTAGGAGAACTAGCCGCCGTGATATAACTGAGAAATTATTAAAAACGGCGTTAAGCCCCAGTCAATCAATCAATCCTGACCATAAGAACCGAGTTTCGCAGGGGCGTGACGGTATTTTAATCACAGCCCTTATATTGATACATAATAAATATAAAATATCTTTACTATTTGTATGAAAGAAGCCATATTTGTGTTCAAAGTGTAGAGCCTATTTTAATCACAGCTCTTATATTGATACATAATAAATATAAAAAATCTTTACTATTTGCAGGAAAGAAGACATACTTGTGTTCCATTTGTGGAGTTTCTTTTAATCCCATCCCTTAATTTTAACCCTTTCTCACTTTCTGACATCTTTGCAGCAGGCATATTTGGAAATCATTTTCCCACAATGTTTCAACTATATTCAATAAATAAGCTTGCATTTATAATGATTGTTTACGTTTATTCCAGGATGGTTTCAAATTTGTCTGCTGCAGAGTAAGGGTTAACCCTTTCCCTCATACGACAAATCTGCAGCAGACGACTTTGAACATATTTTGTCAAAAAGTAGAAAATCTCTATAATTGAATCGATAACCTATGACTAAAAGTGGAAAACATTGTGGCAAAAGGAGAAATTGCTCATTTTGAGCAATTTCTTCTTTTGTCACTTTGTTTTTAAAAAGCTGTCTGCTTTAGAGGTGCCAGAAAGCCTCTATATGAGGGAAAGGGTTAAGACATAGTTGATATAGAACATGACTTTAACACTATTTGTAGGAAAGAAGCCATACCTGTGTTCAATTTGTGGAGCCGAGTTTAACCACAGCTCTAACCTCGCCACACATACCCGCTGTGTACATCTCCAGATCAAGCCATATGAATGTACTGTGTGTGGTGGACGGTATGCGAAAAGATCCCAGCTGGATGATCACGCACTGAGTCACTCCTCGGAACGACAATTTACCTGCAGGTTTGTATAAATTTTACCCTAACCAACAACCGTCAAATCTGCAGCAGGCGACTTTTAACCCTTTTCCATCTATAGACACATTTTGACGCAGTTATTTCGGGTGTCTTTTGAAAAAATCGTGACAAAAGGAGAAAATGCTCAAAACAAGCAATTTCTTCTTTTGCCACAATGTTTTCAACTATTTTCAGTTATATATCAACATTATAGAGATTTTCCATGTTTTTAGTAGACATGTTCAAAGTCATCTGGTTTGTGGGTAAAGAAGGGTTAAAACATCTTAATCGGCAACAAAAGTAATTATTGCATTGAGTTAAAAACATTGTGGCAAACAGAGAAATTGCTTATGTTGAGCGAATAATCCTTTTGTTACAATGTGTTTAAAAATTGTCCACTACAGATGCTATACAATGAGTATTGTGAGATACAGCTGACAATATATATGAAGCCATTTCGTTTCATGTGGGCAGTTTATGATGTCCCATGGGAATTATGTCTGACACACCAGTATATTATATAAATCTCTTATGTTATATAGTATATATACATGGAAGCATGGAAGTATTTCCAAAGATTGGGATGATATGTTTAAATTGTGAGGTTTTATACAGATTATAAAACCTGGTAGTCCTTGGTGGTGTTGACTGATAGAGCGTCCGCTTTTGGTGAGGGAGGTCACAGGTTTGATCCCAGACTGGGTCATACCAGACTTTAATTGCTAGTACCGTAATGGCTCAGGATTGTGGGGTTGGCAATACAATGGACTCGTTACTCAAATATAATCAAATTGGTCATGTTATTTGTCAACACACAAAGATTAAGGGGGTATATAGGTGTGAGCATGTCCGTCCATCAAGGTCAAGATTGACTATGGTAACATACCACCAATATTTGATGGGGTTAATGCCCCCTTTCCCACATACAACAAAATGGCAGCAGATGACTTTGTGAATGTATTGTAAAAAAATATTCAAAATCTGTATAAATGAAAGTATTTTATTTAGATAGAGTTGAAAACATTGTGGTAAAAGGAGAAAATGCTCATCATGATTTCTGCTTTTGCCACAACATTTTCAACTGTCGTCTGCATCAGAAAGTGTCTTTAGGTGGGAAAGGGTTAAGGCCCCCTTTCAATGTAGAACCTGAGGGTCTGAGTGATAATTCATGAACGGGTTCATGTTATTTTAGTTAAATAGGTTACCTAACCCCTTTCCAAAATACAATAAATCTGCAGCAGACAATTTTGAAAATATCTGGTCCAAAATGTGGTTAAACTTCTCAAAATAAAAGTGTAATTATTGAAGAGTTGAAAACACTGTGGCAAAATTTTTTTTTTTTCATCATGAACAATTTCTTCTTTTGCCATATTGTTTTTTAGCTCGACTTTTGAAAAAAATTGAAAGCTATTGTCATGACCCTGGCGTCGTCGTCGGCGTCGGTGGCGTGGTCGCCGGTTAAGGTTTTTTGTTTAGCTCATTTTTTTAAAAAAAATATTCTCCCTATCAGTCGAGCGTCTGTGCCGTACGCGGTGCTCTTGTTAAAATTTGTCTGCTGCATGGGCATCAGAAATCATCTGTATTTTCCACCTAGAGACGCGTTTTGATGCAATAGCAGCAGACGAGTTTTGAAAACATTGTGGCCATAGGTGAAATTGCTCATGATGACCAATTTCTGCTTTGGCTACAATGTTTTCAACTTTATTTAACAATAAAGCCCCCTTTTATGGATGTTTTTCAGGTTTTTGTCAACATGTTTTCAAAGTCGTCTGCTGCAGATATTTTGTATGGTGGAAAAGGTTAAGACAATAAAATACAGTTGAAATACTTCTTTGGTTACATTTAACCTTTGGTTACATTTAACCACATGTTTGTATGACAAGGCATTTAAGCTTCAGTTTTCTTGGTGGTATAAATCACTTTTGGTGATAGCTCTTAGTTTCCTTTAGTGTTGACCTTGAGAGCTTTGATTCTCCCAAATGGTGAGTGAGTGTCTTTAACATTATAAAAACTATCTAAAATCCTCATCAATCAAAAACTTAATGGAAATCTTTGAAATTCTTTTCATTCACTATTTCCCATGATAGTTCAAGAACAAATTTATTTTCCTGTAATACAAAATGGTCTTAACTGTGACAAGAAGAAAGTGATTTTTTACATTAAATATGTTTAACAACAGTGTGTTCTTTCATAAATGATAACAAAAAAAGAGCTGTTAGTATCTTGGCAGAAGACATTTGGACATTTGGACAATTTTGGGGGAAAAAAAATGTTGTTTTTAAAAGTAATTTCTCCTTTTTTGGATCACCTGAGCCAAAGACTCAAGGTTATCTATTCTGAACACTTATCTGTCCATTGTAAGTCATTACATTTAACCCTTTCCCTCATACGGCAATTCTGCAGCAGACGACTTTGAACATATTTTGTCAAAAAATAGAAAATCTCCATAATTGAATGGATAACCTATGACAAAAAGTGGAAAACATTGTGGCAAAAGGTGAAATTGCACGTTTTGTGTAATTTCTTCTTTTGTCACTATGTTTTGTAAAAGCCGTCTGCTGCAGAGGCATCAGAAAGCGTCTATATGAGGGAAAGGGTTAAGCTTCAAACACCATATTCTCCAGATTCTAAACCATGTGACTAATTTCAATCAAACTTCATAGGAAAGATACTTTGGTGTTTCTCTTGCAAAAGTATTCAAATATTAGTTTTTGTGGTATCAGAAAGGGGGCAAAACACTTCTCCTGATTCTTATACTCTTTTGATTTCAAGATAATTTCGTGGAAAAGTTTCTCGGATGACCCTCAATAAAAAGCATTCAAACTGTATTGATTGGTTAACCCTTTCCCTCATATAGACGCTTTCTGACGCCTCTGCAGCAGACGGTGTTTTGAAAACATAGTGACAAAAGAAGAAATTGCACAAAACGTGCAATTTCTCCTTTTGCCACAATGTTTTCCACTTTTTGTCATTAAATTTTAATCATTTAATTATGGAGATTTTCTATGTTTTGACCAAATACGTTTAAAGTCGTCTTCTGAAGAATTGTCTATGAGGGAAAGGGTTAATGAATATGTTGGCCTCAGAGGCAGCACAAGAAAACTTATATAATTTTAATTCTGTAAATTATTATCTTCTGTGTTGCCTGCCTTGTAGTGTGACTTGTAGAGAAGATCAGTTTTCTCCATCATCTATCCATCTGTCTGTCTCTCCTGTCCTGAGTGCTTACTGACTAAATGTTTATAGTATGTTGCTGTTGACATGCAATACATGAGTAAGTTCTGTCAAATACTCCCCAATTTACCTCATATAACAGATCTGCAGCATCTGCTCATTATGAGCAATTTCTCCTTTTGCCACAATATTTTCAAAAGATGGCAATTGATGACTTATGGGTTGGTTGACCATGTCCCCAATACAAAAATCTGCACCAGACATGATCTAGGTAATTATAAATGAAAGTAGAATTTGTGATTGGAGTTGAAAATAAAATTGCACAAGGGAAACATATGACCATGTTATTATTAAGCAATTAATCCTTTTGCTACACTGTATTCAAAAGTAGGAAAGAGTGTTTAGTGGCTCTACTTCACAGTCAAGCTAAACTGTTCATTATACCATTAAACAAACCCTCATATAGATCTGGTGACTGACAGTTCATTATACCATTGAACAAACCCTCATATAGATCTGGTGACTGACAGTTCATTATACCATTGAACAAACCCTCATATAGATCTGGTGACTGACAGTTCATTATACCATTGAACAAACCCTCATATAGATCTGGTGACTGACAGTTCATTATACCATTAAACAAACCCTCATATAGATCTGATGACTGACAGTTCATTATACCATTGAACAAACCCTCATATAGATCTGGTGACTGACAGTTCATTATACCATTGAACAAACCCTCATATAGATCTGGTGACTGACAGTTCATTATACCATTGAACAAACCCTCATATCGATCTGGTGACTGACAGTTCATTATACCATTGAACAAACCCTCATATTGATCTGGTGACTGACAGTTCATTATACCATTGAACAAACCCTCATATAGATCTGATGACTTACAGTTCATTATACCATTAAACAAGCCCTCATATACTAGATCTGGTGACTGACAGTTCAGTATACCATTGAACAAACCCTCATATAGATCTGGTGACTGACAGTTCATTATACCATTGAACAAACCCTCATATAGATCTGGTGACTGACAGTTCATTATACCATTGAACAAACCCTCATATAGATCTGATGACTTACAGTTCATTAAACCATTAAACAAACCCTCATATACTAGATCTGGTGACTTACAGTTCATTATACCATTGAACAAACCCTCATATAGATCTGGTGACTGACAGTTCATTATACCATTGAACAAACCCTCATATAGATCTGGTGACTGACAGTTCATTATACCATTGAACAAACCCTCATATAGATCTGGTGACTGACAGTTCGTTATACCATTAAACAAACCCTCATATACTAGATATGGTGACTGACAGTTCATTATACCATTGAACAAACCATCATATACTAGATCTGGTGACTGACAGTTCATTATACCATTAAACAAACCACCCTCATATACTAGATCTGGTGAGGGCAGTTCATTATACCATTGAACAAACCCTCATATACTAGATCTGGTGACTGACAGTTCATTATACCATTGAACAAACCCTCATATACTAGATCTGGTGACTGACAGTTCATTATACCATTGAACAAACCCTCATATAGATCTGATGACTTACAGTTCATTAAACAAACCCACATATACTAGATCTGATGACTGACAGTTCATTATACCATTGAACAAACCCTCATATAGATCTGATGACTGACAGTTCATTATACCATTGAACAAACCCTCATATAGATCTGGGGACTGACAGTTCATTATACCATTGAACAAACCCTCATATAGATCTGGTGACTGACAGTTCATTATACCATTGAACAAACCCTCATATAGATCTGGTGACTGACAGTTCATTATTCCATTGAACAGACCCTCATATAGATCTGGTGACTGACAGTTCATTATACCATTGAACAAACCCTCATATAGATCTGGTGACTTACAGTTCATTATACCATTGAACAAACCCTCATAAAGATCTGGTGACTGACAGTTCATTATACCATTGAACAAACCCTCATAAAGATCTGGTGACTGACAGTTCATTATACCATTGAACAAACCCTCATATATATCTGATGACTTACAGTTCATTATACCATTGAACAAACCCTCATATAGATCTGGTGACTGACAGTTCATTATACCATTGAACAAACCCTCATATAGATCTGGTGACTGACAGTTCATTATACCATTAAACAAACCCTCATATACTAGATCTGGTGACTGACAGTTCATTATACCATTGAACAAACCCTCATATAGATCTGATGACATACAGTTCATTATACCATTAAACAAACCCTCATATAGATCTGATGACTGACAGTTCATTATACCATTGAACAAACCCTCATATAGATCTGATGACTTACAGTTCATTATACCATTAAACAAACCCTCATATAGATCTGATGACTTACAGTTCATTATACCATTGAACGAACCCTCATATAGATCTGATGACTGACAGTTCATTATACCATTAAACAAACCCTCATATAGATCTGATGACTTACAGTTCATTAAACAAACCTGTATATACTAGATCTGGTGTGAGGACAGTTCATTATACCATTGAACAAACCCTCATATACTAGATCTGATGACTGCCTATTACAGGTGATCTCAGATTGACATTTGCATCAGCCAATCAAATTGTTGCCTACAAAATAGTTTTTATCAACAGGGGAGATAACTCATATAATTAAATGAGATAAAGAAGTGGTGATGGCTGAATGTTGGTTGTATCATACAATTTCATTGGACAGAACAATGGAAAACCTGCTCATGAATACTTAAATGTATATTGTCAATTTGAGATGACCTTTTATATGGTATCATCAGATCAAATATACGCTCAGCAACTTATGTTCCTTGGGTGATACTCTACCCAAATTGTTCCTTTGAAAAACATGTTCACCAGGGGGCAGGGTGTGTTTTCCTTCAATGTTTATATTTAGTGAAGTCCCATTATAACTTTGTAACTTGTAGGAGGTAAGAATAAGACTTGCCAAGTGCAGTTCTTCATAATTCTACAAAGACAAATTGGTTTGGCTATGTCTGTCCAAAACCTTATCTAAGGCATCTGGTTTTATGGATTTGATTAAAACAACATGGAAATGTTAACCACTATAGAGAAATGTCAAACAGCAAATTTCACCAAGATTGCCTCAAAAGCACAAAATTTATGTCCCCTTTAACTTTTATTTTAGATGTACTATATAGCATGGTTTAGATCACATGTTACTCTACATGCCAGATTGAACATACAATCATCATGAAAGTTCTTCAGAACTTGTGTCTGCATGAAATGTTTTTCAAATTCTAAACAAGGTCACATGGGGATAAACAAACTACAAATGTAGGTAACCAGGTTTTTAAAAAAACCTTATGAACACTCCAGAAGCCTCATTTGTGCATATTAACCCTTTTCCTCATAGACGCTTTCTGACGCCTCTGCAGCAAACAGCTTTTTGAAAACATAGTGACAAAAGAAGAAATTGCTCATAACGAGCAATTTCTCCTTTTGACACAATGTTTTCCACTTTTAGTCATAGGTTATCCATTCATTTTTAGAGATTTTCTACTTTTTGACAAAATATGTTCAAAGTCGTCTGCTGCAGAATTGTCCTATGAGGGTAAGGGTTCATCTCAATCACATTCCATTCAAGTTCATAACTCAGGACTAAATAAGTAAGAGTAAACTGGTCTATTCCTTATTATTCACAACTGAACCCTATGTTGGGGGTACCAACCATAAAGGGTTTGATGGTTTTTATAACGATTTCTGAAATGTGAAATATGCACCAATGAAGAGCTCTGAAAACTGGGGTCAAAACATATTCACTAGGTCAAATTTTAGAGAAAAAAAACCCACTTGTGAACACAAATAGGCCACTTTTTAGCTCACCTATGCACAAAGTGCAAGGTGAGCTATTGTGATCACATTTTGTCCGGCGTCCGTCCGGCGTGCGACGTGCATCGTCCATCGTCAACATTTGGGCTTGTTAACACTCTACAGGCTACAATTTGCATCCAATCTTCATGACAATTTATCAGAACATTCATCTCCATTAAATCTTGGACAAGTTTGAAACTTGGCCATATGAGGTCAAAAATTAGTTAACTAAGTCAAATTGAAGGGAAATCTTGTTAACACTCTGGAGGCCACATTTTCAACTTGAGCATGTTTATCAGAATGTTTGTCTTGATATGTAAGTCAAGTTCGAACATTGGTTATGTCAGGTCAAAAAGTAGGTCACTAGGTCAAATTGAAGGAAAATCTTGTTAACACTACAGAGGCCGCAATTTTTGCTTCAGCAGTTTGAACTTTTGTCAGAATGTTTGTCTTAAAAATGTCTAGGTTAAGTTCGAATATGGGTCAGAAACTAGTTCACTAGGCCAAATTGAAGGAAAATCTTGTTAACACTCCAGAGGCCGCAATTTTTGCTTCAGCAGTTTGAAATTTTGTCAGAATGTTTGTCTTAACAATGTCTAGGTCAAGTTCGAATATGGGTCAGAAACTAGGTCACTAGGCCAAATTGAAGGGAAATCTTGTTTACACTTCAGCAGCTTGAAATGTTGTCAGAATGTTGAGCTGAATGATATATAGGCCAATTTCGAATATGGGTCATGCCGGGTCACTAGGCCAAATTGAAGGGAAATCGTGTTAACACTCTAGAGGCCACATTTTCAACTTGAGCATGTTGAAACTTTATCAGACTGTTCGTCTTGATGATATGTAGGTCAAGTTCGAACAGTGGTCAGGGGTGTAGAAATAGGGAGGGAGGTGGTAAAATCACCCTGGTACTTAAGCATCCTCACCCGGCAACTTTTACGGTTTGCCCCTTGTTACCTATTTGGTTAGACCCTTTAACACCCGGCTACTTTAAGAAATTACTCTGCTTCTTCAAATCATTTCTACAGCCCTGTTGGTCATGTTGGGTTAAAAACTAGGTCAATAGGTCAAATTGATGGAAAATCTTGTTAACACCCTAGAGGCCGCAATTTTTGTTTCAGCAGTTTGAAATTGTGTCAGAATGTTTGTCTCAAAAATTTCTAGGTCAAGGTCAAATATGGTTCATATTGGGTCAGAATCTAGGTCACTAGGTCAAATTGAAAGAAAATCTTGTTAACTCTGTAGAAGCCACTTTTTTGGCTACAGCAGCTTGCAATTTAGTCAGAATGTTTATCTAAATGATATCTAGGCCAAGTTCGAATATCGGTCATGCCAAGTTAAAAACTAGGTCACTTTGCCAAATTGAAGTAAAATCTTGTTAACACTCTGGATACTGCATTTTTAACTTGAGCATGATGAAACTTTATCAGAATGTTTGTCTTGGTAATATGTAAGTCAAGTTCGAACATGGGTCATGTTGGGTCAAAAAGTAGGTCACTAGGTCAAGTTGAAGGAAAATCTTGTGAACACTAGAGGCCGCATATTTTGTATCAGAAGTTTGAAATATTGTCAGAATGTTTGTCTTAAAGATATCTAGGTTTAGTTCAACACTGGAGGTTGCATTCAGAATAGTTGTCTTGATGTGTTATACATTGTATAATTAAGGAGAGCGAACTAAGGCCATCATGGCCCTCTTGTTTTTCATTCAATCTTATAAAAAAAAAAAATCATCAGAACATTAATCTTCATCAATTCCCACTCAGTTTCAAAACTGGGTCATAAGGTAAAATTTTAGAAAAACCTTGTGACATATTTTATATTCAATCTTTATAAAAAGTCACTAGAAAGCTCATGACTCCTCCACCAAATCAGCCAGTTTCGAAACCCAGGGACATATGCGGTTTAAAACTAGGTCACCAGGTAAAATATAAGAAAAACCTTGTAAACTCATTTAGTTTAGTTACTGGTATACCAAGGTGATCCAAGGTTTCTTCAATAATCTTTTAAATTCAACAAATTAACTGATTTCTTAACATGGAAGTTTGAAACTTCAGACTATTCTGTTTAATTAGATTAGCGACATTAGACCATTACCATCCTCTTGCTACTATTAATTGTAGCTTATCTTGGGTTTTCATTAAAAAAATGTTCTTTTTATATAATCTGTTAAAAGCATTGGAATCTCAAGAAATGAATTGCGTTGTAATGCTTTAACCCTTTCCCACCATTTTGACGCATACACAGCAGACGACTTTTGAAAATATTGTGACAAAAGGAGAAATTACTCAAAACAAGCAATTTCAGCTTTTGCCGAAGTGTTTTTAACTTTTTGTCCCCCGCTTTTAGCGAAAGCGTGGGGACTATTATTTCTCATTCGTCAGTCAGTCCGTCAGTCCGTCAGTCAGTCCCTCCGTCACGCTGTCACAAAAACTTTAACCTTGGTCATAACTTCTGAACCGTAATAGGTACTGCTTTCATATTTCACATGTGTATTCCTTGTGACAACCCCTTTCCATCAATACCAATTATTTTGACCTTGTGACCTTGACCCTGGCGGGGGACCATAATTCTCTGAATTTGCTTGTTTCAGTAATTATACTTTCATTTATAGATATTTTCCATGTTTTGGCATGATTGTTTTCTAAGTCGTCTGCTGCAGCTTTGCTGTAAGGGGGAAAGGGTTTAACCCTTTTTTTAACTTAAAAAAACCCATTACAGTGACGGAATATAAAAAAGATAACTTTCTTAACCCTTTCCCTCATATAGACGCTTTCTGACACCTCTACAGCAGACGGCTTTTTGAAAACATAGTGACAAAAGAAGAAATTGCACAAAACGTGCAATTTCTCCTTTTGCCACAATGTTTTCCACTTTTTGTCATAGGTTATCCATTTAATTATGGAGATTTTCTATTTTTTGACAAAATACGTTCGAAGTCGTCTGCTGCAGAATTGCCGTATGAGGGAAAGGGTTAAGTGCAGGAACTAAATTGATCGACTGTGAGTGTTAAAAGTTCATCTCTCAAAATCATGTCAGGGTTCAATTCCCCCATCATTACTTGGCGTTAAGTAATACTTAAATACTTAAAGGCATATTTCATCATTTGTGTTTCCCTAATATTTTGCCAAACATGATTGGTGGAATGTATTTATGTAAATGACTTAAGTTGACATAAATAGTAACCTTTCTTACTAACAATACTGGTTGAGAAACAAAGTAAAAAAAAAAAAAGATGAAATAATGCTTTTAAGTATTTAAGTATTACCTAGCACTTAGTAAGGTTGGTGGAATTGGACCCTGAACCAATGAAACTTATTTAACCCTTTCCCTCATATGACAATTCTGCAGCAGACGACTTTGAACATATTTTGTCAAAACGAAGAAAATCTCTATAATTGAATGGATAACCTATGACTAAACGTGGAAAAACATTGTGGCAAAAGGAGAAATTGCTTGTTTTGAGCAATTTCTTCTTTTGTCACTATGTTTTCAAAAAGCCGTCTGCCGCAGAGGCGTCAGAAAGCGTCTATATGAGGGAAAGGGTTTAAACCTTGATCTGATATCTGTTCAGAAAACATTTGAGCAGCGTCTAGCGATCTTAATACATAATAGCACGTACAGTCTCAGCACAGGCGTCAGTGCCTGCATATAAACATGTATGTTATACATAATAGGCAGGGTTCAATCTAGGATTTCCTCATGATTGGCCTATATTGGCCCCTTATAGTTTACGAAAGGGGCCATTGATATTTAATTTTGGTCTTTACTGTTTGGATTAGCAGGCTGGAATTTTTAGCTCACCTAAACATGAAGTGCTCAAGCTTTTTTGTTCATCCGTCGTCTGTCGTGCATTGCCCTGTTAACACTCTACAGGCATCAGTTTACACCCAATCTCCATGAAAGTTTATCAGAGAGTACATCTGCATCAACTCTTGGCCAAGACTGATACTTGGTCATGGGTGAGCAAAAACTAGGTCCAATTGAAGGAAAATCTTATTAACACTCTGGCCGCATTTTTAATTTGAGCTTAATGAAACTTTGTCAGAATAATTGTCTTAATAGTATCTAGGATAAGTTAGAATATAGGTCATGTCTGGTCGAAAACTAGGTCACAATGCCAAATTTATTAACACTCTTGAGACTGCATTTATGGCTTAAGCCAATTGAAAGTTTATCTTGAAGATATCTAGGCCAAGTTTAAATATGGGTCATGTCAGGTAAACAGCTAGGTTACAAATCAAAATGGCAAGAATGTCTTGTTGGAAGCCGCCAGGAGGCGGCTTCTTGTAGGGATGCTTAGAATTTTCGGTCAAGGAGAATCTTTAGACCTGCCAGCGTGACCACATATCTTGATTTCTCTTTGTCCTTACTAAGTACATTAACTTAAGGTAATGACTTTTAAAACATCCCTTTTACACTCTATATACATGTGTGAGTTTTACAAATTAAAAACAAAAGACAAATGCCAGTATATTTTTTGAATGTATGTACATTTTTATTTAAGCGAAATTCATACTGTATCTAGTCTAGACAGTAAAATAGAGAACCCTTTTGTTGAATTGGTAAATGTAGTCTGGTTCCTTAAAATTACATCCTATGATATATTACGCAGTAATTAGACGAAGAATTCACTAAACTTTTCAATTTAGATTTTTGACTAAATCTAAATCTTAATATTTAGTCCACGTTTTAGATTTAATCCGTATTCACCAACGCGTTTTAAACCGATCTTAATTTGGTCTAGTTTGTAAATTTCGTAAGCGGCCGCGCAGCGACTCTGGTTCCCGAATCAAGTTAAGAGCTAAAATAAAAGATAGTACCATTCATCTATAGTCTATTTATAGATTTTCTTTTTTGTCCTAATTTCACATACATTTTTCATTTGCTTTGCTTTTAATAATCTGACTTTCATGTTCAGTACATACTGGATTCAAAGTTAACTTTGAGTACAATTGTCATCGCAAAATGCAGACATGAAAAGATTTAAACCACAGAAATATCTGTTTCAAGATCAATTTCGTTCTTTTTCGCTGTTGCAGTTCCACATTTCATGAATATCGCGGTAAACACGATATCGGTGTATTTTACCTAGCCAACAACATGTTTTATCACGGATGCGATGTGAACATACATAATACTTAAATGAAATGAAATCTTCTGGTTCTTACAAACAAAGTGTGATCGGTTTAACTGAACTGTATTTAACTTATCACTGTAAATGTAGACAGCATTTCAACTCTTATATCAACTGGTAAATTTACAGTTTGAGAAATAAATTCAAGCACTGGTTTAACGTTTTCAAAAAAATTGAAAATAGTTCCTATGTTATAAGCCTTTCCCACGTACAACAGATACGTAGCACATTAAGTAAAAATTGGAACATTTTGCTAAATGAAGGTATAATTTATGGACATAATGTAGAAAACATTGTAGCAAAAGGATAAATTCCTCGTGATCAATTTCTCTATTAGTCAATGTTTTCAAAAGTCACTGCAGCTATTGTCAGTCTTTCGGATTACGTGTACATAGAAATACGTTTCCTTGATGTTCTGAATGCTAATCACGACACGAGTTCACATCAGTTTCGTCAACTCGAGATTGTTTGTTTGTAATCCGACAGCTTTGATTTTCAATTGCTCAATTTGCCACAATAATTTCAATTCTTTTCGATTATCTTACTATCATTTATAGAGATTTTCTATGTTTCGTACTTGAAGATTTTAAAGTCTGTCAGAGTAAACAGATTTTCTATGTTTTGTACTTGATGATTTTAAAGTCTGTCAGAGTAAATATCATTGAAATCATTGTGGCAAAAGGAGAAATTCCTCATCATGAGCAATATCTGCATTTGCCACAATAATTTCAACACTTTTCAATTATCATACGATCATTTATAGAGATGTTTTTTTACTTGATAATTTGAAAGTCGTCTACTGCAGATTTGTTTTATGTGAGAAACCCTTATCCATTATCATGACTTACCGATACAAACGAAAAACAGATTTTCTGTGTGTCAGCATTATTTGATAAAACATTATCATAACAGGGCGTGTGTTCAATACAAATAGTTGATTGTTTTTGGTACTAATATAAATTTATCATAACCTCTTGTCCATTTATCTTTAGTATTATATGTCACTTTTCATGATCAGCTTAACTCTAAATTATCTCATTCACTTAAAACACAGACCCTGCCAGGTTAAATATCCTACAATATCTTCAATAATCGATATCAGCATTACTGACTACAGATTAAATTGTTCTAATGTTTGTGGATTTAAATGATCTTTTTTTTATTTCTTCATGTGAAATGAAATATTGCGGCTTCTCTTTGATGCTTTGCATCAAACATCCGTCTTGTTAACACTGTAAGCCTTATTTTTAACATAATCATGTTTAAATTTTGTCAAAAACCTAGATTAAATGCTGAATAAGAACATCATCATCATGACAATAAATACTGAAAGAGAAGGCTTACTAGTTGTATGCAAGTATAAGAGTATATCAGAGAATTAGTATATAACAGAGTTACTTTAAAAAAATCCCAGTTAGTTTTTCAGCTAGAATTTAACCTTTGCATTTAGAAAAGTCCATAGCCAATTCTCTGAATATCAAGATTAACATGTTGAATTTAGCAGTCGAAAGTATATATCCTTAGTGGTCAGACGTTGCAAATGCACCGACTAGCCTGGCCTTATAGTGGTACCACTGACTTCACAACATCCAAGCACTCAAATAGCAATTGAATGTGCATAGTAAAATGATCGATCGTATGTCATGGCGAATTGTCTGTCGTGCGTGCTTGCGTGTGTGCATGTGGGCGTTAACTTTTTGTTTCCAACGACTTCTCATCCCTAACCACTTGGCCAATTGGAACTTCATATGAAGCATCCTCTGAATGTCCTCTCCTAAATTCCTTCAAATTGTTTGGATCCATGCACAATTTCCATGGCAGCCGAAAGAAACAACTTTAAAATTCTTATCCTCTAAAACCGTTTAGCCGATATTCAAATAATTGTGTAGAAATGTTCATTGGATGACCCTCTATCAGATTCATTCAAGCCATGTTGATTGGTCATAAATCATGGCCGCCAGGGGACAGTGCTGTTTTGCCTTATATGGCTATAATGAAAACTTAAAAAATCTTCTCCGACGAAAGTGTCTTGCCAATTTTTGAATAATTTTGTAGAAGCGTTCCTTAAGTGACTCTTTGTCAGATTCCACCACGCCATGTTGATTGGTCTTAAAATATAGCTACCAGGGGGCGGGGCTGTTAGCCTTATTGGCTTAAGTAAAAATCTTCTCCTACTAAACTATTTGGCCGATTTTCAATAATTTTACAGAAATGTTCCTTGGGTGAGTCTACAAGATTCCATCAAGCCATGGTGATTGGTAAACAAACATGGCCGCTAGGGGACTGGGCTGTTTTGGCGATTTAAGTTTTGCCTAGTGGAGTGATACCGGTCTTCTTGTGCATCTTGTTAAAGTGGTCTGATGCAGATCCATGGTATGTGGGTAAAGATTTACAAGGGGAAGAAGGGTTAATAGGCATCTAATTATTCTAATTGAGTATAAAGAGTTCAAACTAATTTTCTTTCCTCTATTCTTAACCCATACCTTCACATGATTTTGTATAGGCCGTCTGCTTTATAATCATCAGACAACAATTTCACCAATCTAGAAAATATATTGATAAAGAGTTGAAAATATTGCAATAAAAGGTGAAATTACTCGTTTTGAGCAATTTCACCTTTTATTGCAATTTTTTCAAAAGTCGTCTGCAACAGCAGTCGTCAAATGTTGTCTGTGTGAAGTCATGGGTTAAACAATGATGATACCAAGGATTCGACTGTACCTCAATTCCATATTTAATTAAACCCTTTCCCAGCACATATGATACATTTTAAGCAGACAACATTTGAAAATGTTGTGCTGAAAGGAGAAATTGCGCATAACGAACATTTTCTCCTTTTGCCATACTGTTTGATCTCTCTATTTAATAATCTTTCTTTCATTAAAAGGTATTTTCCGTATTTTTTCCTTGGTGATTTCATAGTCATCTGCAGCAAATACGTTCTACCAGTTTGTGGGAAAGAGTTATTTGATTAGGTCTTGAAACTTATGGGTTCATATTTAACTATTGTATGCATGTCAAATGTCTGTTCATTATTATTACCGACTCGGTTATGTAGTGGTAGAGCGTCAGTCTCGGTTGCGGGAGGTCATAGGTTCGATCCATAACCAGGTTATTTTTAAAGATTGTAAACATGGTAGTAATGGCTGTCCTCCTTGGCGCTCAGGGTTGCAGGGTAAGCCTTACGACTGACTTGCTGGTGTCAGGATAAATGGACCAGTAATATTGGTAACTTACTAAGGAAATGCAGTGATATAACTGAAGAACACGTTGAAAGCGACGTAAAACACCAAACAACTAATCAATTTGTTATGAATGTTGGATATTTTGGAGCGAGTGCTGTTTAATTAACCAGGAAGCAGACATCGCATAGTTATTAACCCTTTCCAACCTACAGACACATGTTCATTCCCATACGGGAGACAGATACTTCGTGCCCTAGTTATTTTGTACTCTGTCGTTTTCGGTTGTTTCGTACCCTAGTTATTTTGTACCCTGTCGATTTCGGTTGTTTCGTACCCTATTTTCATTTCATACATCTAGCAGCAGTTACAAAGTGAGAATTACTCATAGTGTGCAATGTATTTTTCCCTTTGCGATAATGTTTCAAATCTATTCGGGGATATTTTGGTCGTCTGGTGCAGATTTGTTTTATATGTGAAAGGGTTGATATAAGTTGTAAGATGTTGTTTCACACTCAATGTAAGATACATTAGTTTTAATTAACTGTAAACACAAACTAACTAATTGGTCACTATTTGGGGTCAAACATTCTCAGGCCTTTAAGACGTGTCCAGGTTGTGTCTTCCACATGCTTGAATGGATTTTGATACAACTTCACACAATTATTTTTCATAGAAAGATGATGTGTCATGCACAATAACCAGCCACTTACTCCCAAGGTCAAGGTCAGACTTGAAGACTTTGTTCCGCAATGTCATGTCTACAACTCTAGAACTTCACACATTTAATCGGGACCATAAGAAGACCATGTATGTTAAGGGGCATAAATACAGAATAATGTGCCTGTTTCGACTTATAAATGTTTGTCCGGTAGGGGACTTTTGTATTGCTTGCAATACTACATTAACTTGTTTCGCTTTATGGCAGTGGAACTATATTGGTCCTCTTAGGCCTTTTGTTTCAGCTTACCTGGCCGCAAAATTAGTTATTAATGTTCACATGTCATATCACTTTGCATTACAAAGTGCTTAAGGTGAGATATTGTGATCGCGATTTGTCCGGCGTCCGTCGTGCGTCAATCTATGCCACCAAATCCTACAAGAGCATAAACAAACAAAAATTGTATACCGCACAAAGTGCTCAAGGTGAGTTATTATGATCGCCATTTATCCGGCTTCCGTCGTCCGTCAACATCTTCTCCTCTGTAACCAGTGGGTAACATTTGGAATCCATGCAGAATTCTGATTTCTATGGCAACGAAACGAAAACAACTTAAAATTCTTCCTCTCCCAAACTGGTGGACGATTTCAAATGATGTTGTAGAAATGTTCCTTGGGTACCTTTAAGCCATTTTGATTGGTCTAAAAACACTGCCGCTAGTGGACGGGGCTTTTTTGCCTCATATGGCTATAGTGGAAACTTACAACATATTCTCCTCCGAAAGTGAAAGGCTGATTTTCAAATATAGTTGTAGAAAGGTTCCTTGGGTGATCCTCTATCAGATTCCTTCAAGCCATGTTGATTGGTCTAAAAACGTGGCCGCAAGGGGGAGGGGGTGTTTTGCCTTATATGGTTATAGTGGAAACATTGAAAATCTTCTCCTCCGAAAGTGTCTGGCCGATTTTTAAATAATTTTGTAGAAATGTACCTTTGCTGACCCTCTATCAGATTTCTTCAAGCCATTTTGATTGGTCAAAAAATATGGCCACCAGGAGGCGGGGCTGTTTTGCCTTTTTGCCAAAACTTTAAAGAAATCTTCTCCTCCGAAAGTATTTGGCTGATGTTTGAATACTTTTTCTTGGGTGACCTTCTTTTAGATTCCTTCAAGCCATGTTGATTCTTCAAAAAACATGGCCACTAGGGGGGCGGGTCTGTTATGCCTAGTATGGCTAAAGTGAAACCATGAACAATCTTCTATTCCCAATGTTTCTGGCAGATTTTTGAATAATCTTGTAGAAATGTTCCTTGGATGACCCTCTTTGAGATTCTTTCCAGCCATGGTTATTTGTAAAAAAACATTGCCGCCAGGAGGCAGGGCTGTGTTGCCTTATATGGCTAAAGTGAAACTAAACTAAAATAAGGTGGGCGATCCAGGGCCATCATGGCCCTCTTGTAAATGAAAAGGAAGGTATTTTTTTCTCAACTTTTTTCTATTATTTATTGACAAATATTTTAGGTTTTGCAGAAAAAACCTTGGTAAATTTCCCAGATTTAATGGGTTTCTATTTGAGACGTGACATCTTCGACCCACACATTAAAGTAAAATGTAACTCCATTAACATTGAAATACTTGTTTATTTATATACATTTTGAAAGACTGCTATTTAAGCTCACCAATTTTGGATCTACTGTGAACAATATTTTGAAATGTGCTCTATTTTGTCTTTTCTTTAATAAGTCAAAGCATCATATAACAAACCTAAGTCCTTTATCACATAGGTGTATTTGATGCCTTTTGCAGCCGAGACATTGTAGCAAAATGTCTCAAACTCCTTTAATTGAATAAACATCCAAGAAAACCAGTCTTAGCGCATATAATACGCATATATAAAAGAATGCCTGTATACCAATGCTAAAGGATCCAAATGCTTAACAGATACTGCTTTTCAGAAGAGTTTTCTTGTCGCAATTGCCCGTTTTTGCCTAACGGTTGGTTTTCGCCGAACACCGCTCAAAAAGTATTGTCATTTATAAATAAAGATGTTCATATTTTGCCTAGACGTTTTCAAAGTTGTCTGCTGCAGACTTGTTCTGTGTTAGAAACGGTAAATATTTTAAAATGCCAGTGACGGAAATAGTTTCTCACATATATAAAAGATCGTAGACAAATTAAAATCATCTTTATTTATCTCCATTACCTTTACAGATTTTGTGGGAAATCATTCAAGTATCTTAAAGGCATGAAACGCCATGAGAAAAACCACGTGGACGACAAGATTCTACGCTGTGAGAAATGCGATTCCGAGTTTACACAGAGGGTAGACTATGAAGAACATATTAACACAGTGCATTCTGTGTCAACGATGAAATGCGCCGTGTGTACGAAGATATTCTATGATAAAGACGAGTTCAAGGAACACAAAGCTACACAATGTGACAGTACGAAATACCAGTGTACCTTATGCGGGGAGTATTATAAAGTGTGTAATCAGTACTATACGCATATGCTGGCTGCACACGGCATAGACAGGGATATGGCAAAACTATTGCATGAACAGAGTAAACCATTGAACGATACAGGTACTACATTGGGCGACCATCAGACGGTTATTAGCTCAGTGCACCCTAGTTTAACTCATCCAATTACGATAGCAGGTACAAATACGCAACGAATAGACAACAATATTAAAGCAACACACACCGTTACACACCCGTCATTCAGTGTTCGACAGATGGTGACTGGGTTATTAGACGACAACAGATCTACCATAAGTGCTCTTACTCGTGCCGCTACAGAAAACTTACGGCTTCATTCTCAAGACATCCAGGAAGAAGAAAAATTGGGTGCCATTTTGCCACCTTTAAACCCGCTCATCGCCTTAGACAGGAGCCAGGATTTGAACAATTTTAGCGTATCGGGTGACAATACACTGATTGATCATTCACGCTCGTCCATTGACGCCGTCAGTGCAATGCATATGAATAGAAACATACACATGGAAACGGAAGACTCGTCTCTCACCGTGGTGTCAAGGGATGGATTAATTCTCCCAGACAGAAATTCAAACAGGATCAGTTTAATCAACATGAATGAAACTCTAGGTATTAACCACGACGGTGGGTTTATGAGTAGAATGGATGAACGTTACCAGTCTGTGAATGCAATCTCTCTTATCCCTATTTCTACTACCATAACCACAGGACAGGCTGCTCTCATGGAGCATGAAAGCAACATGGCGTTACGTCGTCTTGCCGAGAACACTGACAGCCAGGATGTGACGCAGACGTTATTGACTGGTTCTGACGCTGGACTGGTGCAGGCAGATCAAAGTGATCGCCGTGGGAATCATTCCGAAGCACAGTCTGTGTCAATTGGGTATCAAATTCAAAACTTATATTAGATTATTAGATATTGTACTTGGTGCTGATATCACATTCGTTAACGACGAGGGCTATCAATCCAGGAGTCGTGACCATATTTTGTCCGGCCTATTTCTTACAAACCACTGGGTGGAATTCAATACAATTTTATATAAAGCTTCTATACCAAGAGGAGATGTGCATACCCTAAAAGTCTTACAATTGCATGTTATTTTACAGAGGTATATCCCCTTTTACGTCTGTCCGTCCTGGTGACCTAAAGCCCAGCCACCACCCTTATAAAGACACTTAACCTTATCTGGCCCGCATCTTAACCATGCATCATAGGATTTTAACGAAACTTGGGACAAACGTTCACCATGATGAGGCGGCGTGTCGCGCACAAGACCCAGGCCTGTACCTCATTTGTCAAGGTCACACTTAGAGGTCAAAGGTCAAAATTAGTACTATTTGATAGAACTGTACCTTGTCCGGCCTGCATTTCAACCATGCATTGTAGGATTTCAAAGAAACTTGGCACAAACGTTCACCATGATGAGGCGACGTGTCGCGCACAATACCCAAACCTGTACATTAAAGGTCAAGGTCACACTTAGAGGTAAAACGTCAAAATGAGTACTGTTTGATAGGACTACCTTGTCCGGCCCGCATCTCAACCATGCATCTTAGGATTCTCAAGTTACTGGACACACATGTTCATCATGATGAGGTGGCTTGTACCTCAAAGGTGAAGGTCACACTCAGAGGTCAAAGGGTCAAAGGTCAAAAGAGTACTGTTTGATAGGACTACCTTGTCCGGCCCGCATCTCAACCATGAATCTTAGGATTCTCACGTTACTGGACACGCATGGTCACCATGATGAGGTGGCTTGTACCTCAAAGGTCAAGGTCACACTCAGAGGTCAAAGGTCAAAACGAGTACTGTTTGATAGGACTACCTTGTCCGGTCCGCATCTCAACCATGCATCATAGGATTCTCAAGTTACTGGGCACACATGTTCACCATGATAAGGTGGCTTGTACCTCAAAGGTCAAGGTCATGGTCAAAGGTCAAAATGAGTACTGTTTGATAGGACTACCTATCGGTCGGTCGGTCGGAAGTCATATTTTGAGTCAAGGTGCTGTTTTGGGGGTATTTATCATCTTCAGTGATAGTTCTAGTTGCTTTTGTCAGCGAAAGGGTTATGAAGAAAAATGTAGTTCTTAACAAATAAAACGACAATTCTGTGACCGAGTAAAATTGCTTTGCTTGGAATTCACTAAGAAATTATTCAGAATGATCTCTTCTTTTCTTATGTTTATTCTGTGTATACATATTTATCACATGCCAGTGCCTTTATCCGATCTAATATACCCATTACGTCGTATGTCTTTATATGTCACATGTGTAACATAACATGACCGAATCACTATTTTTGTATCCATCCGCGAATGTTTACAAAACGGCTGAGTTCGTGTATCCGGTAAACACAAACGTCACAATAGATGGACGAGATCGGTCATAAAAATAGTTTTGTGTGTGATTATTTAACAGTATATTAAGTGTTTATTTCATGTTGGGACTATTTTCTGACAGCGAAAAATCGATTTTTTATTAAACTCATTCAATAAAACTTTATATAAAATGACAATTCATGGCAGATCCTATATATATGTCAAAAGCGAGTTATATGATGCGGTCGCATAGAGAAGAATAGAATAAAATAAAATGGAATGGAATATGTTTTATTAAATAATACAACATACATGTATCTCGTCATACAAAACATATTTATAAATGAAATAAAGCAAATTAAACAAGGTTACATATGCCTGTCGGTTTGTTTGATTGATTGATTGATTGATTGATTGGGGTTTAACGCCGTTTTTAACAATTTCTCAGTTATATCACGGTGGCCAGTTCACCTACTCATGCATTTCCTGGTTTTCTCACACCAGTATTCCACACAACAATCTTCCCAAGCAACTGGCTGCTTTTCCACATAGACTAAGCTCATTGGTGGAAGACGAATGACGCATGTCGAATTGACTTTTGTCAATCGTCGGAAAGCCGAGCCGGGATTCGAACTCACAACCCTGGATTGACAGCCCGCGTTGCTACCGACTAAGCTACCGGGGCTCGGCTGCATGTCGGTTTGAGTAATAAAGTTCATGTTAATGTTCAATACATAAACATTTAGTAAGAATGTTATTTTTCAAAATATATACTACGAGAGGATGAACAATTTCGTATGTAACTATAATTGTATGTATGCATGGTGAACATGTATCTAGTAATGGTTATATATTACTATTTCTACGTTGTGTTGCCAAATATATATAATTTGCTAGTTCATTCATTGTTTTATAGAACAGAACAGAACAGAACATATTTTATTACACGTAAACTTTACAGTGTTTAGCTCACCTGAGCTTTGCTCAAGGTGAGTTATTGTGATCGCCTTTTGTCCGTCGTGCGTCGTGCGTCAACTTCTTCTCCTCAGTAACCAGTGGGTCAATTGGGATGAAACTTCACAGAAAGCATCCTCTCAATGACCTCACCAGATTTCCTTCAAATTGATGGGATCCATGCAGAATTCTGAAATGAAAAAAACTTCAAAATTCTTCTTTTTCCAAACTGGTTAGCAGATTTTCAAATAATTTTGTAGAAATATTCCTTGGATGACTCTCTATCAGATTCCTTCAAGCCATGTTGATTGGTCGAAAAACATGGCCGCCAGGGGGGCGGGGCTATTTTGCCTTACATGGCTATAGTGAAAACATAGGAAATCTTCTCGATTTTCAAATAATTTTGTAGAAATATTCCTTAAGTGACCCACTTTCAGATTCCTTCAAGCCATGTTGATTGGTCGAAAAACATGGCCGCCAGTGAGCAGGGCTATTTTGCCTTATATGGCTATAGTGAAAACTTAAAAAATCTTCTCTTCCAAAATTTTCAGGCCGATTTTCAAATAATTTTGTGGAAATGTTCCTAGGAAGACCCTCTATCAGATTTCTTCAAGCCAAGTTCATTGGTCGGAAACTATGGCCATCAGGGGGTGGGGCTTATATAGCTAAAGCAAAAAAAAATCAGTTGAGCGATTCAGGGCCATCATGGCCCTCTTGTTTGTGTTACATATACATAATTTATAAATATATCAGCATAACAATTATACTATGTAGTGAGCGTCATTTAGGAAATATAACTCACATAAAGGATGAACTTTTGTACTTTTAGTACTTTTGCAAATCATCAAACTAAAGTAAAATATAGCAATATGAAATATATTATATTTGTTTCACATGTGAATTATATACTTGTCAAATCAAATTTACAATATATGAATTACTATCATTTACGAATCTAATATACATGAAAGTAAAACATTACTTTTATACTTCTAAATGTTATAATAGCAAACTATTGAGCACAATATGAAAACATATAGCATGGCTTATATATTGCTTCAATAACATGTTGAAGCGATACTGATATCAGATTGTGTCTGTGATGTTTCCACAATTTTGTTTATATATATAACGTTTGTTTATAAAGCCATTGTACTTGAGTGAATCAACGTTTACAAAGACAAAAGACAAAGACATTTGGGCAATACACTTATTCCCCCATTTTCTACAACGAACCTTGCCTAATTAATAACATCAGAATATATATTTATTGACTCAAAATTTACAAAGTTTATGGTCGTTTATCATTATGGACCCTATATTATAGTTTGGTAAAGAAAGATCATTAAACATATCAAAATACATACAATACATATATATTAAAGCACATCATTGTTGCGTTTATGAAAAGGAAAGGTAATACATTTACAATGGTTGTTAAGGTCAGCTCTATTATTGGTTTTTACATGTTATTTGATAACATGTTACGAAGGACTCAACAATATATTTACTTAATCTGAACATTTCTGATTTGTTTTGAGTATTTAGCAGCTGTATACATTTAAACATACTAGGCCTAACTATGTAATAACGTTTGATACAGTTTCTTCTCAATTGATTATATGGTGTACACTTAAACATAACATGAAATCCGTCCTCTACTACGTTGTAGTCACATATTTGGCAATATCTCAAGGTCACTAGGCCAAATTGTAGAACAATCTAGTTAACACTATAGAGATTGTATTTTTGACTTGAGCAGCTTGAAATTTTGTCAGAAAGTTTGTCTTGATGATATTGCCATTGGCGCTGAAAGAGTTAAGTCTTAAATAGCCCATTCTCAGGTGAGCGGTTCCAGGGCCTCATGGCTCTCTTGTTTTAATAGTTTGGTTTACGACCCGATTCATCAAAGCTCAGATGGTTTTGCCTATTTAAAATATTGAGATTTTTAAATAAATGGGTACTCTTTAGAAAATCAATAATGATTCATTTGAATTACTACATGTTACAGCATAATTATAGAAACTGTAAAAACAACGTTAACCCAACTATGCAATAGGCAGAGATTATATTATTTGTAAATGAAGCATGTCATCGATTGGCGATTTTGGTCATTCTTAATTAATAGACGACAAGGTGTCATCGTTTCCCATAGAGTAATTAAGTTGTCTCTGCTTCCTTCCGTTATAAATACTTCGCTGTTTTCACGATTTCATCCGATTTCTAGTGCTCAAGGTGAGTTATTGTGATCAAAATCCGTCGTCCGCCGTCAACATTTGCTTGTTAACACTCTAGAGGCAACATTTTGCATCCAATCATAATTAAAGTTTATTAGGACATACACCTCTATCAAATCTAGGCCAAGTTCGAAACTGGGTCATTTGAGGTCACAAACTAGGTCACTAGATCAAATTAAATGAAAATCTTGTTTACACTCTGGAAGCCGCATGTTTGGCTTAAGCA
This sequence comes from Serripes groenlandicus, assembly GCA_031761405.1. Lineage (NCBI taxonomy): Eukaryota > Metazoa > Mollusca > Bivalvia > Cardiida > Cardiidae > Serripes > Serripes groenlandicus. The sequence continues at coordinate 115,986,599 of JASEVX010000003.1, forward strand.
TGCTGAAACTTTGTCAGAATGTTTATTTAGTGATATCTAGGCCAATGTCGAATATAGGTCATGTCGGGGTCAAAAGCTAGGTCACTAGGTCAAATTGAAGTCAAATCTCGTTAACGCTCTAGCGGTCTCAATTTTTGCTTCAGCAGCCCATTCTCAGGTGAGCGATTCCAGGGCCTCATGGCCCTCTTGTTCATGTTTCGATCGAGATGAACGATTCGTACCAACTGGTTTTCGCTCTTTGCTCTTTGCTCTTGGGGAACTGACTTGACCATTTTCTTTTGTTTATTTTTCAGTTTTCTACTGGCATGTTAAAATTAAAGTGACATTACAAACAAACATAACATATTTAATAATTCTTGCTATATTTTGACTATACATGTGAACTTTCATAATGCTCAAACTTGATCATAAATATCTTTATTTTTTAGCTTGTTAAAACACTCTACAGGCTATATTTTGCATCCAATCTTCATGGAAGTTTATCAGAACATTCATCTCCATCAAATCTTGGACAAGTTCGAAACTGGGCCATATGAGGTCAAAAACTAGGTCACTAAGTCAAATTGAACGGAAATCTTGTTAACACTCTGGAGGCCACATTTTCCAGTTAAGCATGTTCGAACATTGGTCATGTCGGGTCAAACAGTAGGTCACTAGGTCAAATTGAAGGAAAATCTTGTTAACACTACAGAGGCCGCAATGTTTGCTTCAGCAGTTTGAAATTTTGTCAGAATGTTTGTTTTAAAAATATTTAGGTCAAGTTCGAATATGGGTCAGAAACTAGGTCAATAGGCCATATTGAATGGAAATCTTGTTATCACTGTAGAAGCTGCATTTTTTGCTTCAGCAGCTTGAAATTTGGCCAGAATGTTGAGCTGAATGATATCTAGGTAAAAACGTAGGTCACTAGGTCAAATTGAAGGAAAATCCTGTTAACATCCTAGAGGCCGCTTCAGAAGTTTGAAATTTTGTCAGAATGTTTGTCTTAAAGATATCTAGGTCAAGTTCAAATATGGGTCATATTGCGTCAGAAAGTTGGTCACTAGGCCAAATTGAAGGAAAATCTTGATAACTCTGTAGAATACGCAAAAGAAAATCTTGTTAACACTTTGGATGCCACATTATTTGCTTCAGCAGCTTGAAATTTGGTTAGAATGTTTGTCTAAATGATATCTAGGTCAAGTTCGAGTATGGGTCATATTGGGTCAGAAAACAGGTAAATAAAGGAAAATATTGTTCAAACTCCGGAGGCCGCATTTTTACTTTGTGCAAGTTGAAACTTTGTCAGAATGTTGTCTTGATGATCTAGTCCATGATATGGGTCATATCAGGTAAAACAAAAAAGAAGATCACTAGGCCAAATGAAGGAAAATTGTCTTGATGTGTTTTGCATTGCAGTACATTATATAATTAAGGTGAGCGATCCAGGGCTATCATGGCCATCTTGTTTTAAATTACTACGTATTTTTAGCTCTACTGGCCAAAGGCCAGAAGGGCTTATGTCGTGGCGATTTGTCCGTCGTCCGTGCGTGCGTGCGTGCGTGCGTCCGTAAACAAGTTCTTGTTAACACGATACAGTCTTCACTTAAACTTATACAGTAGTTAGATATCCATGAGAGCTCGGTTCCTTTCGAAACCAGCCAGATCCGCCCATGCATGACTGGATTATGGCCCTTGAAATGGTCAAAATTGCTATAAAAGAGCTTGTTAACACGATACAGTCTTCACTTTTGATTGTATCTCAAGCAAACTTATACAGTAGTTAGATATCCATGAGAGCTCAGTTCCTTTTGTAAACCAGCCAGATCCGCCCATGCAAGACTGGATTATGGCCCCTTGAAATTGTCCAAATTGCTATAATTGAGCATGTGAACACAATAGAGGCTCCATTTACTATCTGATCTTCACCAAACTTAGGTAGTAGTTAAATATTGATGAGAGCTTGGTTCCTTTTGAAAATCAGCCAGATCCGCCCATGCAAGATTGGATTATGGTCCATGAAATTGTAAAAATTGCTATAATACAGCTTGTGAACACAAAAGAGCCTGCATTTACTATCCGATCTTCACCATACATACATGCTCTGGATTGAAAATGACCAAAGAACCATACCAGTAGAGCATAGGCCCTCATGGGCCTCTTGTTGGTTTATTTACTCCCGTTTTTGTTATCATACTTCTGCTAAACTGGAAGGCGAATAGACTTCTCCCTCTCCGTCCAAAGCTTTTGTCACACTTAACTTATTACCAGAGGAAATCAATTTTAATATATGTTAATATTTAATGGCGCTGTCACATAGCACCGGCTAAGCGCAATGACAAGCGGTGATAATCTCTCCGTCCGCATTTTCTTTATTTTTTCAACCGTGAACTCAACGTTTCCATACCGTCTCCATACCAGGTCCTTACCGCTTACAGCGTCCTGGTACCAGCCAGTGTCACCGTGTTGGTCGTTTTCTTGCCGGGTCTCGCCGGGTCCATGCCGGGTCCTCACCGGCTCCTTACTGCCCGGAACGCCCCCATACCGTTCGCTTAACGTTCGCTCCGCCTTGTTGACGTCACACACGGTATATAAAAGCTGAGAATTCACCCGTCCGGTCACACATCAGTTCACGAAGTGTACGTACATATACTCCTCATACATTTTCTCAAAAATCCTAACTAATGCCTAAACGTGGATTGAAAGCTGCTGGCAGAGGGGTGGGTAAAGTAAGGAAACTTCCGGAACCGCAGGATCCTCCAACCAGATCCACAACTTTAAGGGTAAAGAAGCCCAATCCAAAGTATGAGTCCTTGTAATTATAATATAGGGATCCTGACTTGGCTGGGCAGCGGATGGCGACATGGCTTCCCGTCCAGGGCGCCTATGGTGTGTGGGAAGTTCCACCGCTTCAGAAATCCTTCTGCTATGGCTTGCCATTCTTCAGGTGTCGTCGGAGGGGTCATCACTTCATCCATATATTCATCGCAGATTGCCTGGCAGACTTCCCGGACTACTATGGACATCGTGTTTGGTGGGATGCGCCAGCCAAACTAGAGTTCGGTGTACTTTGCACCCGAGGCAAGGTGCCCCAGCGAAACGGCCAACTTGTGTCCTGGGTCGAGTGGCTCCACGATACGACGTATGTTGCTTTGTGAGGCGATGTTCTATACGGGTTAATATTTTCATCGTACATCTCGGGAGGCATTCTCATAAAGTTCTTGAAAGCCGTGGGATCCTCACGCCGCAGTTCGATCATAAGCTGATGGTACACGCCGAACTGTTTGCGACGACTGATCCATCCCCTGGTCCATGCACATCTCCCCCGTTGGCCGCGGCGAGCCCGTCTTTGCTGCGGTCGGACGTGGAATGCCAGGTCTATATTTTGTTGGTCGCGTTCACGTTGGGCACGGGCCAACATATACATGTTCCGAAGTTTCTCATGACACTCCATGATGACGACTGGTCCGATGGAGAGCAGGCACTAAATGAAGCTTTGACATTTTTCGTCGTTTTTATACAGAAAACTATGGAGTCACGGTGTCTGGCACGGTTTCTAAACGGGCGCAATGAAAACACACGGCAACAGGCCGGTATGGAGACGTTATGAAGACGGTGGAACGGTAACAGGACGTTATTAGGTCGTTAAGGGACCGGTTAAGGGGCCGGTAGGTAGCCGGTATGAGACGGTGGGTCGACGTTGAGCAAACGGTGAGAGCCCGGTATGAACACGGTAACACGTCGTCACCGCCCCATGAACAGTTCCATAACGGCCTCGTACCGGCCCACCGTCCTTATACCGTCCTCTTACCGTCCCCATACCGGGTTCTTGCCGTGTTCCACCGCTTGTACCCAAAAGCTTTGGACATGTTCAAAACTTTCGCCGGGTCTCGCCGGCCACTAACGGGCCCCAACCGTGTTCACCGATCGCTCAACGCCCCGCCGTGTGCTCTCACCGTGTTTCACCGTCCGCACGAAAATTACCACACGGTGACACACGGTAGACTTACCCGGCACTATGTGACAGCTACATAAGCACCTATGTTGTTTATTTTTATCTAATTGATCTAGTTAGAGGATTTACATCCTGTCTGTTTGCACAGGTTATTTAAATGTAATGAACTGCATCTTCTTTCTTCCAGTCATGCTTCATAACACAAAATTCTTCTTGAATTTGATGGTAAAACTAAATAGAGCGAAACGTTTGATTGGAATACCTTTCGGATATCCTTAAATGCACTAGAATTGCAGACTATCCTCATGTACACTAGAATTGCAGGCTATCCCCACGAACACTAGAATTACAGGTTATTCCCACGTACACTAGAATTGCAGGCTATCCCCACGTACACTAGAATTGTAGGTTATCCTCACGTACACTAGAATTGTAGGTTATCCTCACGTACACTATAATTGTAGGTTAGGCTAACCTCACGTACACTATAATTGCAGGTAAGCCTCACGTGCATTAGAATTGAAGGTTATCCTCATGTACACTAGCATTGAAAGTTTTCCTCACGTGCCCTAGAATTGCAGGTTATCCTCATGTGCACTATAATTGCCGACTATCCTCACTTACATTATAAATCCAGGTTATCCTCACGTACACTAGAATTGAAGGTTATCCTCACGTACACTAAATTGTAGGTTATCCTCACGTTCACTAGAATTGTAGGTTATCCTCACGTACACTATAATTGTAGGTTAGGCTAACCTCACGTACACTATAATTGCAGTTAAGCCTCACGTGCATTATAATTGAAGGTTATCCTCATGTACACTGGCATTGAAAGTTTTCCTCACGTGCCCTAGAATTGCAGGTTATCCTCATGTACACTATACTTGCAGGTTATCCTCACGTACACTAGAATTGCAGGTTATCCTCTCGCACACTAGAATTACAGACTTTCCTCACGTACACTAGAACTGCAGGTTATCCTCTCGCACACTAGAATTACAGACTTTCCTCACGTACACTAGAATTGCAGGTTATCCTCTCGCACACTAGAATTACAGACTTTCCTCACGTACACTAGAATTGCAGGTTATCCTCTCGCACACTAGAATTACAGACTTTCCTCACGTACACTAGAACTGTAGGTTATCCTCTCGCACACTAGAATTACAGACTTTCCTCACGTACACTAGAATTGCAGGTTATCCTCTCGCACACTAGAATTACAGACTTTCCTCACGTACACTAGAATTGCAGGTTATCCTCTCGCACACTAGAATTACAGACTTTCCTCACGTACACTAGAATTGCAGGTTATCCTCTCGCACACTAGAATTACAGACTTTCCTCACGTACACTAGAACTGCAGGTTATCCTTACGTACACTAGAATTACAGGCTATCCTCACGTGAACTAAAATTGCAGGCTATCCTCACGTAAACTATAATTGCAGGCTATCCTCACGTACAGTATAATTGCAGGCTATCCTCACGTACACTAGAATTGCAGGCTATCCTCACGTACACTAGAATTGCAGGTTATCCTTATGTACACTAGAATTGCATGTTATCCTCACGTGAAGTAGAATTGCAGACTTTCCTCACGTGCACTATAATTGCAGGTTATCTTCACGTACACTAGACTTGCAGGTTATCCTCACGTATACTAGAACTGCTGGTTATCCTCACGTACACTATAAGGTTGTCCTTATTTACATGGCAACCGGGGACTTTGGCAGTTTGTGTTCTCAGGTGTAGAGCCATTATGGCGCTCTTGTAAGATGATAAGATCCATGCTCTCAATAAACAGAAGTAGATTGAAAATGACTGAATTTGTTGAAGTTCATTCTATTCTGGATAAAGTGCAGTTGACTATGATTGCTTGCATAGCTACAGGAAAACCAACCTTATCGTAATGATTACAAATGGCCATAAATATATAGGGTTCTGTGTATCGATGCTATGGTATATAGATGTACAACATTTGCCAGAAGTTTCCTGTGACTAAATTGCGACCAGTGTATCGCATGCCAGATCAAACTGCACTAACACGCAGGTTAATATGGGTCTACACTGTTCGCAAATGTAGTAAAGTTTGATTTCCACACAGCACCGCCGCTCATTTATGAAAAAATGGAATCCCAAAGGTAATTGATTACGCTTATTTGATACCCATAATCAGGTCGTGTTTCCAAAAGATTAACATTTCTCATTAAACTTTCAAGCGTGTTCTGCATTCAGTTTTAATTGCTTTTAGTATTTGGCCCCTAGTTTTAATTTGTGTTTTGCGAAGTCAATTGCTCTTCTTGCGTTTTTACATGCAATGAAGACTAAAATTAAGATAGTTCTTATACCAAAAGCTTACGTAATACCATAATATAGCAGACCATTATGGTCCTATACCGCTCACTTGATTTAATATAAATGGAATAGTTTTTCTGCTGAATACCTCCGTATATTGTCATGCCTAGCTTTCAGGAAGTATAAATTTGTACATTTTTTGTGCTGCCCTCTGTTTTTTCAAAATGGATAATTTAGACATTTAAGTTAGACATAAGGATCTTAAATGTTTCTTTTAGATATATGGAAAACGAGTAGCTTGAAAGCGGGTAGTTCAAAAACATTTTGAGAAAATCCCTGCAATGAAAAATACGGCTGTCGTGCATCGTCAACATTTTCCCTTGTTAACACTCTACAGGCTACATTTTGCATCGGATCTTCATGAACGTTTATCAGAACATTCATCTCCATCAAATCTTGGATAAGTTCGAAACTGGGCCATTTGAGGTCAAAAACTAGGTCACTAGGTCAAATTGGAGGAAAATCTTGTTAACACTCTAGAGGTCACATTTTCAACTTGAGCATGTTGAAACTTTATCAGAATGTTTGTCTTGATGATATAAGTCAAGTTCGAACATGAGTCATGACGAGTCAAAAAGTAGGTCCCTATGTCAAATTGAAGGAAAAGCTTGTTAACACTCTAGAGGCCGCAATGTTTGCTTCAGCAGTTTGACATTTTGTCAAAATGTTTGTATTAATGTCAAGTTCGAATATGGGTCACATAGGTCACTAGGCCAAATTGAAGGAAATTCTTGTTAACTCTGTAGAAGCATCTTTTTTTGGCTACAGCAGCTTGAAATTTGGTCAGAATTCTATCGAAATGATATCTAGGTCAAGTTTGAATATGGGTCATGCCGGGTTAAAAACTAGGTCGCTAGGCCAAATTGAAGGAAAATCTTGTTAACACTCTGGATACTGCATTTTTAGCTTGAGCATGTTGAAACTTTATCAGAATGTTTTTCTTGATGATATCTAGGTCAAGTTCTATCATAGGTCATGTTGGGTCAATAATAAGGTCACTATGTCAAATTGAAGGAAAATCTTGTTAACACTCTAGAGCCAACATCCCCCGCATTTTAGTACTTTCAGTACTTTGATTAATCTTCTAACTCTATAATCGGTTTGGTCCCGTAGCGTCGACTCGATTTAATCCCTAGCTAGTCGGTCGAGCGGATCGGGGGATCCATTAGAGGGTAATTATGTGACAGGTAAATATGTATACCTATTGCTTTAGACTCATGATTTATTGAGACGGTTGTGGTTTTATCTCACCTGAGCACGAAGTGCTCAAGGTGAGTTATTGTGATCGCCTTTTGTGCGTCGTGCGTCCGTCAACATCTTCTCCTCAGTAACCAGTGGGTCAATTTGGATGAAACCTCACAGAAAGCATCCTCTCAATAATCCCACCAGAATTCCTTCAAAATGTTGGGATCCATGCAGAATTCCTCTTTCCATGGAAACGAAACGAAAACAACTTTAAAATTCTTCTTCTCCCAAACTAGTTGGCTGATTTTCAAATAATATTGTAGAAATGTTTCTTGGATTACCTTCTATCCTATTACTTCAAGCCATGTTGATTGGTCGAAAAACATGGCCGCCAGGTGGCGGGGCAATTTTGCCGTATATGGCTATAGTGAAAACTTAAAAAATCCTCTCCTCCGAAAGTGTCAGGCCGATTTTCAAATAATTTTAGTAGAAATGTTCCTTATCAGATTCCTTCGAGCCATGTTGATTGGTCGGAAAAGAAATCAGGTGAGGGATCCAGAGCATGGCCCTCTTGTTTATACCCATTGTCTTGTGTAGACATAACTAGTTTATAAATGTACGATTTGCTGATGCGGTTGCACTAGACGACCGGTAGAACATCGTAAATTACCCAATTTTTTTATTTCCCTCAATGCTTTCTGCTAATTTTAGTGAATCCTTCCCAGTGCAGTCGAAGAAAATGTAACGGTTAATTGTACAATCCAGAAGTCTTATTGATCTTCTAGATCTATAAATTACATTCGGAAATTACATTCGACTAACTCATTTTTTTTAAAAATTGTATTCATGCATAAACATTTATTATCAAGAAAATATATACATGCAGAATTTCCGTGAGAATGCGAAATTTAAAAATTTGAAAAAAGTGTAACCGAGGATTAGCCTGTTGATATTTTGCGTCTCTTATCGCATTTCTTTTTGTATTCAAACTTTGTCAGCACTATTAAGTAAAATATTAGAAAACAGCATATAGTCACACGAACACCGCAATATTAACTGAGCACTAATTCACGTGTTATATCTGCACCCAAAACTTTACTGTTAGTTTCAATTCAAGTAAATGACCTGCGATGCAGAGTGAACCTAAGCCATCAACTCCAGAACACCAGTTTCCTACCTCTCTTTCAGGATACTTAATCTAAGACCAATAGTCTGGTACCGCTTTGCACGTGAGCGAGTTGTTCCATCGACAGCTCTCTGTATTATTTCAATATCATTTAAGTTCTGAATGTCTTTGAACATCTGGATGGCTGTAACTAAGTTCGAGGTGGGAGTGCTGGGTCATTTTTTAGCTCTACTTGCCAAAGGCCAGAAGGGCTTATGTCGTGGCGATTTGTCCGTCGTCCGTGCGTGCGTGCGTGCGTGCGTCCGTGCGTCCGTCCGTAAACAATTTCTTGTTAACACGATACAGTCATCTCAACCAAACTTATACAGTAGTTAGATATTAATGAGAGCTCGGTTCCTTTCGAAAACCAGCCAGATCCGCCCATGCATGACTGGATTATGACCCTTGAAACGGTCAAAATTGCTATAAAAGAGCTTGTTAACACGATACAGTCTTCAATTTTGATTGTATCTCAACCAAACTTATACAGTAGTAAGATATCTATGAGAGCTCGGTTCCTTTCGTAAACCAGCCAGATCCGCCCATGCAAGACTGGATTATGGCCCTTGAAATTGTCCAAATTGCTATAATTGAGCATGTGAACACAATAGAGGCTCCATTTACTATCTGATCTTCACCAAACTTAGATAGTAGTTAAGTATTGATGAGAGCTTGGTTCCTTTTGAAAACCAGCTAGATCCGCCCATGCAAGACTGGATTATGGCCCATGAAATTGTAAAAATTGCTATAATACAGCTTGTGAGCACAAAAGAGCCTCCATTTACTATCCGATCTTCACCATACATACATGCTCTGGATTGAAAATGACCAAAGAACCATACCAGTAGAGCATAGGCCCTCATGGGCCTCTTGTTTAAGTTTGCTGTGCCAGCCTTCGAGGTTGTTCGTAGTGCATGGTCTCTGTGTGCCAAAGTGGTTCCACATAGCTCTGTCTATTGTTAACAATATGTTATTCTAAATGTTGAATTCTTCATTGAAATGCATTTAAATTCCGTCTATCCTTAAACTCAAATAAATTGATTTATAGATGTATACCACTTTAGGTACCCCCTAATCCCGGATTAGTAATAGGTGTAAATATGTACGAGTCGACGTATCGGGGACACACCCTACAATCATTCAAGGAAAACAAGCATCCCTTGGTTGTCATGCTTATCAACGTATGGAGTTTTGAAAAATCTAGGTAGAGGGTGTTACCAATGAACATTTGTGCTAATTAACTATTAACATCTAGCCAGTACTTTTGGTAAAGAAGATTTTTAAAGTCTTCACTATACACATATAAGGAAACGCGCTCCACCACTGGCTGCCATGTTTTTAAACGGACCAGAATAATTTGAACAATTTAGGAACAATTGTGCACACAGAATAATTCCAAATCGGAAAGAGTACTTTTGGATAAGAAGATTATTACAGTTTTGACATTTTCCCTTTTTCTGATTCCGCGGCAACAAAAATATTTTAATGGAATTAAATTATTTGAACAACCTACTTTACGGTACATTCCTGTGACATTATTTTCAGTTTGGTTTATTAGTTTAGGTTAATAAGTATCTTGGGTATATTGGCTTTTGTGCCAAAACAAAAGAAAGGTGATAAAAACGCGCATAAAAGACAGCGTTATTAGTCTGCTTTATATAGCTTAACACTACCGATGTAACGGTACTTGTCTTTTTAAAAGTGCAATATAATGAAATTGCGCTCAAGTGAATAAGCGGCGTAAAGTCGAGCGCGCTGTCCTCCGACATATTCCTTTATACCCACTGCTAACGTTGCAATGCTCGTGTGCGGGGTGCGATTGATAATCATACCAGAGACGTAGCTAACACGGTAATTTAAGTGTGTAAATCTGCAGGATGTAACCGAATGGATGGATGGTCATTGAAGGAAGAAAAATACATAATTACCTATATTGTTAAAAGGTCACCAAGAAACATTTCTGCCAAATTATTTTCAAAACGGACCTTAACTTTTGGACAAGAAGATTTTAAAGTGCTCACTATGATTTTACTCTTTACATACAAGTAACACAAGAAAAGCCCCATTTTGAACCCGATTTAATGCAGTCTTTGAGCCGTGTTAATCAACCAATCAATAGGACTTTTGTAGAGGATCTCCCAACGAACAATTATACCAACTGATCTTGGAATCAGACACATGGTAATACTATGTACATGTTTCCCAAAAATGTCCAAGGATATTCTGCCTTATAGGTAACTATGGAAACAACATACTACTTGTAATTGCGAAATATCAAAATCAACAATTTCTATTGCAGAGAAATATGAGCCTGTGAAATACAATTCTGATAATTAGGCCAAGGTGTTCTGAAACTATTTTGATTGTGACAAAGATTAATCAATTATGATTTGGCTAAATCCTTTTCCACATACAACAACTCTACAGCAGGTGAGTTTGAGTCTGGTTAACACTTTGAATTAACCTCTATACCAAAATGCGATATTGCTCACGATGAGCAGTTTATCCTATTGCAACAATGTTTTCAATGCAGTCAGCTGCAGAAGCGTCAGAAAGCTTCTGTATGTGGGAAAGGCGTCATTGAATTGTTGTTTCCAATTGTATTATATGAAAGCCAACAACAACCGTCCCAAAAACATGCAAACACTACATAAATGTTTTTTTTTCTTTGGTCAATTCCAAAGAGGAGTTTTGTGGTTAACCTCAACAACTTTTGTTCAAATTATCGTGACTCGTTGGAAAAATTATAAAAGTGAAACTTTAAAATATCTTCTTGTACACACATATATTTATAGGCCTGCTTTTAAAATAATTTGGCACAAACGTTCCGTGGGTCACCCTCTACCAAGATTGTTGAAAGTGTTACGATCCACATATATGACCACAAAGGAACGTTGCTGGTTTTCCTTGTATGTATATCGTAAGGCCTTGAAAATGTGATTTATATTAAATAAGTTGAGCGATATAGGACCAACATCGTCCTCTTGTTTATACTTTTTTTTTTCAATTCATTTTAATAATTACAAGATTCGTCTTATTTATGACACAAAGAAAATACGTTACAGATTTGATATGATCTGATTAAACCGTTTTACTGGAAAATTTGATATTTGTTATTGATTTAAATAACTCATTCCACAGTTTTTGTATTTTTAATTATTTCCTATTCACCTATCGCAATGATTTGATTTAGTTCAATACAAAAATAAGGATTTTGGTCTTACCTTTTACAGAACGTTATTCACTTCATAAACTACACGGTGCCGATGTCCGATAAAATACAACGCATTGCTGTGTGATTTGGGTTCAAAGATTTATCACATAAATACCCTTATTTTCAAGTTGAGAACAAATCACGGATAAACGATATCCAACATGTGTGATATCAAATACACGTCATACACGCGACTACTGATGACGTCATTTTGACCTTTATCTTTATTATGTTTATTGTTAAGTTGTTAAATTTTACACATTGAAAAATGCAATAATACGTTATTTTGAATAAATAACGAGTCTTAATTGTTTAAAACATTGTTGTTGTTTTTCTTCTTATTCAAAACTGATGAGGACTACTTTTTTATGCGGTGAATCACAAGTTCTCATGAAGAATAGGTTATTCGGTCTTTGTTTTGATGTTGTCAATATTTTTCATTTAAAACACACTGTTTAGGTGATAAAAAGAATCCATCACTCGTTTTTCTTTGGAGAAGATTTCTTAAATTCGTCTCGAAAAAGAGAGTTATTAACCTCGCCAAGAGGCTCGGTTAATAACCGTCTTTTTCTAGACTCATTTAAGAAATCTTGATCTCCAAAGAAAACTCATGATGGATCCTATATGTATGCACAAGTATTCCACACAACAGTCTCCCTAAGCAACTGAATACGCGCCCACGTATACTGTTTAGCCCATTAGTGGAATATTAATGAAGCTCATCACAATGCCTTTGGTGTACATCATAGAAAACAATAAATGGCCGAGCCGGAGTTAGAACTCGCGAACCCATGACTGATAGCCCACGTCGTTACCGACTGAGTTATTTCGACTCGACACCAGATTGCTCTACATGCGAGATCGTACGTTCTCTGGCTGTCAAAGCGTTGATGGATCGGAGACCCCATTGTTTGACCTGCATACGAATCAACATATAATTGTGTTGAACTAGAGAACAAGTTTTCATGTTAGTTTAAATATATTTGTTTTACATCGATAGCGAAACAAGCTTTCAGCTTATGTTAATCACGCTCGATTTCTGCTGCCTGGAGACTTAAGCAGTACTCACGTCGTTTGTGTGGAAAGTGCCAAAGTCTGAACCCGCTCGTCACGGGACTCAAACCCGGGACATTTGGAACCAGAGGCCGATGCTCTACCTGTACCACTGTCTTCCATATGTTCGCCTTAGAGTTCAGAGTTCACAATTGCAAGTCTTCCCCTATTCTCTTGACGCGGCTTAAACAGTTACCACCGACCACGTTAGAGTTAAATACAATAATTTAAAAATGGTAGTAATGCTTTGCGTTGCTGGAATAGCGTTTCGACTTATGTATTGGTTATACCTGTACACATAATCTGGAAAAGCGGTCATATATCTACAATACTGTTGAAAGCGGCGTAAAACACCATTCAGGCCAATTAACTTGGACGTCTCTACACATGGAGACTTGTTTTCCCGAGACCAAGCGCATTTCCTTTAAACGTGTTTAACCTCTTGACCAATCGCTGAGGCGGACATATGGTTGATGGATTGATGGGTAACGACGTTTTCAACAATCTTTCAGTAGTATCACGGCGGACGGATTACACCTTGCACACTGTAGCAAGCGTCATTCGTCTTTCACCAATGGGACTACAGTCTATGTGGAGGAATAGCAGCCAGTTGATTGGAAAGTATGTTGTGTGGAGAACTGGTGTGAGAAAAACCAGGACAAATATGAGTAGGTGAAATGACCGCCGTGATACGACTGAAAAAAAATGTTGAAAACGGCGTTAACCCCAATCAATCATTCAACTTACACCAGTTCTCCACACAACAGTCTACCTAAGACACTAATTGGTTTCCACACATACTGTTAGTCCATTGACGGAAGCCGAATGACGCTTTTCGCAATGTCGGAAAGATTATTGACCGATTTGGGGGGATATTTGGAGGCCAGCTTGGATTTAACGTTGTTTGGTCTCTTTAATATCCTTAGTAACAGGAAACACGTGGAATGTAAAGCATCTGTTATACCATTTAGCGGTGGTAAGCTCAGATGACTAGCTAAGAGGGGGTAAACATGTCTCTTCACGACATTATTTCTCTTATTCCTCAACCAATTCCTATGATGTGGGTTCTCAAAAGAATCGTCTCACTGAGACGATTCTTTAGAGTACCCACACTATAGGGTTTGAATGTAAAATAAGGATTTTAGAACATGAAAAATGCCCTTTATCTAGAGCTCTGGACTAAACTGAATAAACGATAAACTAAATAAGATAACCCTTTCCCACATACACCAAAATACTTTGAACACATCTATTGATGGAATTCTGATAACTAAATATAATTGAAAACATTGTGGCAAAAGGCGAAATTGCTAATTACTACAGAGGTTCCAGAAAGCTTCTGTGTGTTGGAACGGTTTAATAACCAGAGATAGTTGATAATGGTAATGCTTGTTTCACGTCATCATGTTCCGTGCTCCAGGGATAGTGTATGATATATGCCGGTCTGTCAGCTAAATCGGACCGATGGGATTAATAGGTTACTATTAAAGCAATGCGGTGTAATTGAAATAGCTTTGCTTATGGCACTAGACGATAGACCCTTGTTTTTCAATGCAAGTCGATGTACACAACGTTTATGGGTTTATTTAACCCTTTCCCAAATACCAGCAAATCGTCAGCAGTCGTCTTTCAGAGCATCTATGTAATATTTTGGAAATTCTCTATGATGGGAAGTTAAATTATTGAACTGAGTTGAAAACATTGTTTCAAATGGAGAAATTTCTCATGTTGCCACAATGCTTCCAAAGTCACCTGCTGAAGAGGCGTAACATTGCGTCTGCATGTAGGTAAAGGTTAATACACCCATGGGTTTAAATCCATAATTCTAAAGTTTCATAGGGCATTAGGATAATTATATGAAATTATGAGAATGTATCCCCCACACAATTTCACAGTATAAATGTTGATTACAGAAGAAGCGGACACGATGTTGGGATGCAATAAAACCGGCAGTGAAATTCGTTTTAGATTATGATTGTTAAGCATGCTAGCATGTGATAAATCAATTAAGAATCGGCTTTTTTTTCAATGGAAATGCTATTACTTTATGTCAGTTGCTATTGAATCACAAAACTCGACAATTGACATTATTGCACGGATGTTTGAACATGATATCGAAGACCTTTGAAATCCACAAGTTAACCAAACCATACCATATTTTTAATTTCATGGGTTTAGATATCATTTATCGAAAACAAACCGTTAGAAAATTGCGACAACTGGCAACCCTTATCAACAAGCGGAACCGAACAGTATTATTGTTCGCCAATTAGTCTCGGAAGGCTTAAAGAAACTTCTGTTTAAATTGTATCCATTTGGAAGCGCAGTCAGGTATTTTTTTTTTTTTGCGCGTGTAATAATGAGGTTAATGTTTGTTTTCGCAGAGCACTGCTCTTTAATATTGTTAGACCACGATTCTTTAGGTGTTATTAATTGGTTTGATATTACGACACGTGACTCTACTTGAGTTTTGAGCGGAACTCTGCGAAAATCAACAGTCACGTAATTAATACACGTGCGGAAAACGACCTGTATGCGCACCAACGTTTACTGATCAAAAAGGAAACTGATTTACAGTAGTTTCTTGAAACTTTCTAATTGATTATCAGTGTAGAGTCAGATCAGATTGCGCTCATGTGTAGGGTAATGGAATGTTAGAAATCGCTCCATTAGGAACTGTGAACACAAAGTTTCGTTACGAAATAAGAATTAAATTGACTTCACATTTATATGAAGTATTAAATAAATAAATGATTATAAAGTGTTTGCGAAGTTCGACAGCTTTATTAGGAAGAGACCGAAATTGTGTGGGAAATAAACTCATCATCAATATATGCTGTATAAAGGAAACTGACTCACGTCTGGCTACTTCGTCTGTTGATGCCTGGGTACAGGATTGCATCATTGTCTTCACCGTCCGCATACATGTTATATAAACCTAAATGTATATTCTGACAATAAACTGGACGTGTAGTCCTAATAGCTTTGGGAAAATATTAAATTAAATGAGTATCATTAAGACACAAACTCGCTAGATGCTGCTCATATAGTGTATATCAGGATGGTATGGGGATGCAAACATAACTCTAAATCGCCCGTTGCGGCTTTACATGGGTTCTTTCATTGGTCCCCAAATGTGCTAGATTATGTTTGTCGTAAGATTTATCGAGTCCCAGCCGCTGTCATAATGTATACATTTGAATAGCTGTAGTCGCTTGATTTTTTCCTTTTAGCCTATGGAAGTAGCCGCGGTTTCGGGATATATTTGGCGTATGTCTTCGTGGTGTTCACCTTAGACACCAGAGATCAAGGTTCTATCACCGGTCGGCTCATACAAAATGCATGTACGTTTAAAATGGAAGTATTGGCATTTTTTTCATTTTCGGCGCTTAGGGTTGCAGGGATAGCGATATTACTGATGCATCGGTAGCACGATGACACAAACTAGACAGCTGTTCTTATATGTTAAAACCACACGAGATATCGAGTTATTCAATGGACTCGCAAAAGGCACGCATAAATTACTTCGAACAATCAACGTGTTCGAGTGATCGCTTGATTTATGCCAAGTTCACTTTTATTTTGTAAAATTCATTTTTATATTGTAAAATTCATTTTTATATTGTAAAATTCATTTTCATTTTTATATTGTAAAATTCATTTTTATATTGTAAAATTCATTTTTATATTGTAAAATTCATTTTTATATTGTAAAATTCATTTTTTATATTGTTAGGTCTAGTAATTGATTGATACTAAGTGTTTATTATGAAATCGAGCATGCGATTAACACAATTTACGAAAACATAGCAGCAGTAGTTCTTATTGCTCGTATGGGTAGTAAGAAACTGCAGCTTTCCTGTTTTCCAAAGACAGATCCGTTCCTGGAAATGGTACGAGTTAAATGATATATTCGAAATATCTCTTGTTCCGAATTATCGCAAGTTCGCTGTTCTAGTTTATCTAACCTTTGAACAAATTCGATACTTTTGGTCGAGTTTCTTAACAAGATATGTGGAGTGTAGCTTGGTTATAAATCGCAGGGCTTCCCAAACGAAAACAACAACAATATAAAGCGTTTATCAATCCGATAACTAAATCAAAACGAATTCTCAATTCCATTAATCAAACGTAATCTAATGTCACGATTGGCAAAGTGGAAGGTTTTACACCTGTACAAAGTGTCGGATTGGGTCCATTTAAGCCATCATGATTTATAGAACACGTGTCGATAATGGTGAAATACAATATGAATCCGCCACAGTGTGCTGCGTCACGCGAGGAAGTCTTTGTACGGGGGGAGGGTTTAGATGTCGAGATAAAGTGCCGGCCCGGGATCAATTTCCATGAGAGCGGGACGGTGCGAGCTTTGGTTGAGTATCAGGAAGCAGACATCGGGAGTAATTAATATAAGTAAATATAATGCAACCGTGCAGCAAAAGTATTATGAACGTGTATATCGATGGCGCACGCATGCGCATTGGTGCTGTATAGCATTTGTGATGAATGTGTTTTGGACCAATTTTGTGTGTCGTAGGTCTGTTGTTTATTAGATACCGATGACTCAAGTCATAATTGCATACCCGATGTTTGTTACTGATAAACAAGAAAGCGCTTAAGACGAAATGGCCATAAACAAATGCACTGGCTATTTGTAAAACTGATAAATCATAGTCTCTCTTCTAATATCATTAATGGACTGTCGTCAATAAAAATAATGGCACTCCTGCCTAGAAAATTAAATTGTGTTCCACGTAGAGGAGCATTTGAATGACGTAGAGACTGTACGATCATTACGGTGTCCCACCAACTCCCGATTGCACCCTCAATCAGCATGGTGTATGTGGACCGCGTCACAACAAAAAACCCCGTCGAGACTTGGTGACTAGCGAAGATCCAGATCAGCCTGCATAACCGATCATATCAGAATCTTCCGTGTTCGTCATCTAGCCGTACAGGTACAAAAGAAGCTTTTGAAATAGTGTGTAGACAAACACTTGACTTTGTTATCGACAATTTGATCGTAGTTGTCATCAATGTCGCACTGGGGTAAAGGGGTACTGTTGAAATCAACGATCCAAATCAGTCCTTCGATCGAGTAATCTTGCTTATGATATGCCCACAATCTTACGAAATTGATAGATTGGAATTATAAAGACTGTTTTAACAATTTGTCAATAATGTATAATCACAGCGGTCAGTTCACTGAACCATTGTGTTTCCAAGCTCTCTAACACTAGTACTTCACACAACATACCTGCCAAGCAACTGACTACCTTCCCACATCATAGTTTTCGTCCATCGAAGAATGACGCTAGCCCCAAAAAAATATTGTTGTCAGTCGATTTAAAATAAATTGCCTGGCCAGGAATTGAAATCTCAACCCTTATAGCGATAGTCCTCATCTATCGCGGCTTGGTTTGACGTTGCTGAAAATCGAACCTCCAACACAAACATTTTGATATGTGAGTCGCGTCCAGAGAGTTGAAGTCTTATTGGTACATTGGCGTAAAACAAGACAGCCTATGCTAAAAGATAATTTCGTATATGAGCCGTTCCTCGAGAAAAACCAACATTATGGACTCTGCGTAAAATATCGACCCGGATCAGCTTAGGCATGGCGCGAAGGCTGATCTGAGCAGACACATTTCGCCTCTTGTGTATTTTCTGTTTCATGAATCATTAGTCTATACATCTATCCCCCTGATACGGAATGTGTCGGCCCGAATAAACCTGCGCGGATTGCGCAGGCTGATCTGGGTCGATACATAACGCAGAGACAATGATGTTGGTTTGATCGTGGAACGGCTCATATGTCTATATAACAATGAACATACAGACGGACAGTGAGGCCGCTGTTCAGACGGTACGTGCGCACACCCGCACATGACTCTTCACTCTCCGGAGATACAATAAGACCCCACATCTCCAGACGCGACGCATGCATTATCAAAGTTTTGCGTTGGTGTATGGATATTATTACATCTCTATCTTGAGATCAGCCTTCAAGCATAAATAATTTCAAAAGCCTATCTAAATGGATTATTAACCCTTTCCCACATACAACACATCTGCAGCAGACGACTTTGAAAACATATTGGCAAAGATATGAAAACTCTCTGTAAATAAAAGTATAATAATTGAATAGAGTTGAAAACATTGTGGCAAAAAGAGAAACTGCTCATCATGAGCAATTTCTTCTTTTGCCACAATGTTTTCAAAAGTAGTATGTTGGAGATGCGTCAGAATGAGTCTGCAAGTGGGAAAGTGTTAAAGCCACTGAACACGAAGTAATGGTGATAATTTACAAAACAATACTATGAGCCTGTCCGTGTGAAAAATGTTACACGTTGACATTTATGTTCAGAGCATCCATCTGCTCAGTCTTATCTGAATCTACACACGGTTACAGAATCTTCTTACGAGCTTGTGTAATACATATGGGAACAGCGTAGCCCTTGATCAGACTATGCGGCTTCACATGCTGATCCGGATCTACACTGCTCAAAAAAGCCAACTAGAACATGTTCCCGGGAACTGGGACATATAACAGTCCAATGAGTTCTGAATGGATGAGATGTCCCGCGTTGGCAAATGATTACACCAGTTTTTTTCTTTCTAAAACACAAAACTCTAATGTACATTATTATACAATGATGGTTCACTGTTGCCAAACTCTTTCTGAAATGCAACATATCTGCAGTAGATTACTATGGGAAAATCTAGGCAAAATATAATACGAAAATTCTGTACAAAATTTATCATTAAGTTATTATTTGAAAAGTTCAATTGATATCCATGAATATTCACTTAATGTAGATGTTTACGATAAAGAACAGTTAAATATATTATCTCATTTAAAACGGAGTGTCAACTGCTAAAGCAATTATACGTATATGAAAGTAGCATACAGACTTACTAATACTGTTCTAGCGGGTTCCGCATCTCGGACAATAAATATCTTTTTATCTTTAAATTTTGTATAATAATTATACTTCTATATTCTAGCGATGTGAGTTGTTTTCTATTTAATCATTGCATTGTACCTAAAACGACTGAAAAAACGTATTAGATGTGTCTATGTATAGCACATACATTGAACATAATCAGAAGGTTAAAATAACTGTCCTAAAAGATGTGACCTGACTAGGGCTCGATCATTGAACCTTTAAATCCAAAGGTGAACGCTCTACTACGCCGCTACAAAAGCTAGCTCCATCGAAAGGCGGTATAAATGTCTCCTTATACATATACCTTGACTACACATAGCCCCTCCAGACCTGCGAATTTACAGAGTCTGAGAATGTTGTGTGAAACTTCTAGAGGATTTTCCTATGTAGTCCCCCTCGTTGGATGCCATTCGAACTTTTGGAATCATTACGGCAGTAGGATTTGCACATGATGAGCAATTTCTTGATTTGTCACAATGATTTCAATAATACTCAATAAATATATTTTCATTTATACAGATTTTCTAAATGTTTGACTTGGTGTATTCAAAGCCGTCTGCTACATTTTAACCACCAGTTTATTGGTGTTACCTTTGCTCTTCATTCAGAAATATGCTGATGCAGTACATTTTGCTATTTTATCATTAAGAGTAAAGTAAACTAAACACGCTTCGTAACCCTTCATCTTTCGAAAGAGAAAAGTTCGATGTCAAAAAAGCAAAAAAAAAAAGAATATTCGATGGTTTTACATAATGTAAGCTGACAACTTAATTTCCCCGCACCTATGTAGAGATAAAAAGAAATTGAACGTCTAGACAAAAATCAAGAAAGAGCCGATTTACTTCAACTTTAAGTTTCAAAATAAGTCAAAATAAGTCTAAATTCATAGAACAAAACATAAAACTAACATCAAAAACCCCTAACACAAAGTGCCCAAAGTGTTAAGAAAATGTTGTTTACATCAAAATCAAGCGCTTACGAAAATGAATTGTTTTGCATTTTACGACGCTTTCAACGGCTTTTCCTGGGTAAGAAGCCCGTAATACTGGTTCATTTATCCTGACACCAGCCAGTCAGTCGTAATGCTAACCACGCAATCCTGAGCGTCAAAGAGGTCGGCCATTACTATCATTTTTAAAATCTCTGGTTTGACTCGGCCGGTGATTGAACCTGCGACCTCCCGCACCCGAGGCGGACGCTCTTCCACTACACCACCGAGGCGGTCTTACAAAAATGAAAAAATACCGTCAGGCTACATACTTAAATTATGTACATTTACAAATGATGTATGCAGTGAACAAGGCCTCGCTGTATATATGACAACGGATATACGCTGATCTTTCGCTGGTTTCTATTTGATTAGCTGTCAGCCAATCACATTTAACGTTACAGATAACGTGTGTCGTTACTTAAAAAAGCGTCGAATGAATTTCTGGATTTCAGTTGAAATCAAAGCGTGTCATAAACAAGATTAAAGTGTCTAGGGAAATGTATTGTAGTTGGATGAAACCCACCAAGGGTTATTGTATCAGGAACGTTTGCCATGGCAATACGCGCGAGGTATATTAAACATTCCGCGAAATGTCAAAATATTTGTTTACATCAACTGCGCAAGCTCCACTAATCTCTCGTTTGTAATCTCGGAAAATCTCACATGCCCGTTTTGATTGATTTTGATTGATAACCTTCGCCATACAGAACTTAATATTTTGCGAGCAGTCTGTACCGATTCCTATATTTGCGATAACGTGATATCAGGGGAGGTAACCAATCTAGTGCGCAGATGTTCTTTATTTACGGAATACTAATATTAACAAGAGTTATTTTTTTTTTAATTTAAACATATTTTATTCTATAAAGTAAGGCACACACGCAACAGTACAAGAGTTGCTGCAAGATGCAGCAGTTAGCGCGGGAATCAGCATTTTATGGCTTAAGAAATACTGTTTGAATCTAAAAACACGAAAATAGCTTTTAAATATGTATGATAACAATAGTTTGTACGTAAAACGAGAACAAAAGTACCTTTTCCCAACGTGTTGACCTCGATCTCCCAAAAATGTTGTCTTAATATATTCTTAAAATTGCATAGTTCAGCACAATAACTTCGCATTTATGAAAATATTCCCATTTTCCTGTTATTAAAACCCCGGAGGTTCCCAGTGATGTTACATATACTCTGCTCTGGTATACTGCTTGTGTTAGAGAAAAGAGGGAGAAATGTAACGGGAACGGTATAGGTATAAATATCACTTCTACAGCCTTGCTGTGGAAGCCGGCGGTTAGTGCCTGGATGGGTGACCCGCGATGGCTTAACGCCGGTACAGGTTACACTATGGTTTTAATTTACATTTTAATTATAAAAAAAACTACTCGCATACAAATTAATCGAGTGACGAACTGCTACGGAAATATCCGAGAGTTGACGGTAAAATACGGCGCATTTGCGATCAAGACGATTAACAAGGCGCATGCGCAAGCCCATTGCACCAGTGGTAGTTCTAAACACAACCAATATATGCACTGGTGCACCCGCGTAATTAACTTGTCGAACAGTTTATAAAACAAACAAGCATTAGATATCAAAACAAAGTATAATCTCTAAAAATATATCTTTGTTTGGGTTATTTTCTTTCAAAGTGCATATACGTTCATCATACGTGATCCACTTTCTCTTGACCTCAATCTTAATAATGTATGTTGTAATTGTTGATGAACTCGACCGTAATCATGTGTTGCACTTGTTGTTGACCTCGACTGTTATCATTTTATGTTGTACTTTGTTCAACTAATTGACAGAGTTCTTGACCTTGACCTTTCTAATTTGTGTTTTAGCTTGCTTGACCTCAACCTTAATCATTTATGTTGTATTTGTTCAACTAATTGACAGAGTATTTGGGAATACATCACTCGGTCCACTTTATTAGTAACTAGTTAAACAAAGTGCATTCACGAAAGTACCATGTCTTCCAATGTGACGATTTTTACTTATTACTGACCTTCACCATTAGTTCTCTTCTAGCTTTTGACCTTCACCATTAGTGCTCTACTAATTATTGACATTCACAATTAGCGCTCTACTAATTACTGACCTTCACCATTAGTGCTTTACTAATTACTGACCTTCACCATTAGTGCTCTACTAGTTATTGACCTTCACCATTAGTGCTCTACTAGTTCTCGACCTTCACCATTAGTGCTCTTCTAATATTGATCTTCACCATTAGGGCTCTACTAGTTCTTGACATTCACCATTAGTGCTCTACTAGTTTTTGACCGTCACCATTAGTGCTCTACTATTTCTTGACCTTCACCATTAGTACTCTACTAATTACTGACCTTCACCATAAGTGCTTTACTATTTCTTGACATTCACCATAAGTGCTCTACTAGTTCTTGACCTTCACCATTAGTGCTCTACTAGTTCTTGACATTCACCATTAGTGCTCTACTAGTTTTTGACCGTCACCATTATTGCTCTACTATTTCTTGACCTTCACCATTAGTACTCTACTAATTACTGACCTTCACAATTAGTACTCTACTAATTACTGACCTTCGTCATTAGTGCTTTACTAATTTATGACCTTCACCATTAGTGCTCTACTAGTTCTTGACCTTCACCATTAGTGCTCTACTAATTATTGATCGTCACCATTAGTGCTCTTCTAATTATTGACCTTTACCATTAGTGCTCTACTAATTATTGACCTTCACAATTAGTGCTCTACTAGTTATTGACCTTCACCATTAGTGCTCTACTAGTTCACGAAAGTACCATGTCTTCCAATGTGACGATTTTTACTAATTACTGACCTTCACCATTAGTTCTCTTCTAGCTTTTTACCTTCACCATTAGTGCTCTACTAATTATTGACATTCACAATTAGCGCTCTACTAATTACTGACCTTCACCATTAGTGCTTTACTAATTACTGACCTTCACCATTAGTGCTCTACTAGTTATTGACCTACACCATTAGTGCTCTACTAGTTCTCGACCTTCACCATTAGTGCTCTTCTAATATTGATCTTCACCATTAGTGCTCTACTAGTTCTTGACATTCATCATTAGTGCTCTACTAGTTTTTGACCGTCACCATTAGTGCTCTACTATTTCTTGACCTTCACCATTAGTACTCTACTAATTACTGACTTTCACCATAAGTGCTTTACTATTTCTTGACATTCACCATAAGTGCTCTACTAGTTCTTGACCTTCACCATTAGTGCTCTACTAGTTCTTGACATTCACCATTAGTGCTCTACTAGTTTTTGACCGTCACCATTATTGCTCTACTATTTCTTGACCTTCACCATTAGTACTCTACTAATTACTGACCTTCACAATTAGTACTCTACTAATTACTGACCTTCATCATTAGTGCTTTACTAATTTATGACCTTCACCATTACTGCTCTACTAGTTCTTGACCTTCACCATTAGTGCTCTACTAATAATTGATCGTCACCATTAGTGCTCTTCTAATTATTGACCTTTACCATTAGTGCTCTACTAATTATTGACCTTCACAATTAGTGCTCTACTAGTTATTGACCTTCACCATTAGTGCTCTACTAGTTATTGATCGTCACTATTAGTGCTCTACTAGTTCTTGACCGTCACCGTTAGTGCTCTACTAGTTCTTGACCTTCACCATTAGTGCTCTACTAATTACTGACCTTCACCATTAGTGCTCTACTAATTACTGACCTTCACCATTAGTGCTCTACCAGTTATTGACTTTCACCAGTAGTGCTCTACTAATTATTGATCTTCACCATTAGTGATCTTCACCATTAATGCTCTACTAATATCTGACCTTCACCATTAGTGCTCTACTAGTTCTTGACCTTCACCATTAGTGCTCTACTTGTTCTTGACCTTCAGCATAAATGCTCTACGCGTTCTTGATATTCCGTAAGTGTATTTTATTATACCCTAAGGCTGTCTACAAATAATTCATTACAATTTACACCCTTTTGAGAAAGTAACATATTTGAACTAAGAATCTGTAAATCTTCTGTGTCCATGGTTACTGGAATAATTGATTTGTTTTAAACAAAATCTCTTCTGCCATGAATGTTACTGAATTGTCGTAAGAGTTTACAGCCATGGTCTATATAAATGAATACTAAACACTACTGTCCGAATCATCCATTCCTAACTGTCTCGCTGTGTCGAGATCTTTGGCTGCTCCAACGAAATGTACCCCTTAGTCAGACCTGAATTCATTTACTTGTCTGATTTGAATGGATGTAAATCAGCTCTTCCACTCTTTCTACATAAATTGGACTAATGGTGACACAAGTGATCATCCAAACGTTAACTGTTTAATTGTTCACCAAATCGTGGTGTGTGACTGTTATTGGTGAATGGAATGGCCCTTATGCTTAAGGATATCCGGAAAAATGTATGTCTGTCACAGTTTGAATACTTTCAGAAAAACAAGCAAACAACACCAGTCCTGAAATATTTATAAAGGTTAAGTTTACACAATTTTACATTTTTCCTTGAAATGAGATCAGTTTCGTGCCTCTTCAAAAGATGAACTTTGCAAAAACAGTGAGAAGAGGAGAAATTGCTATACATTCAGACATAGCAATTACAGGTTATATCAGTTTTCAAACCTTTTTAGCTCACCTATGCACGAAGTGCAAGGCGAGCTATTGTGATCATATTTTGTCCGGCGTCCGTCCGTCGTGCGTCGTGCGTCGTGCGTCGTGCGTCGTCAACATTTCAGCTTGTTAACACTCTACAGGCTACATTTTGCATCCAATCTTCATGAAAGTATATCAGAACATTCATCTCTATCAAATCTTGGACAAGTTCGAAACTGGGCCATATGAGGTCAAAAACGAGGTCACTAGGTCAAATTGAAGCGAAATATTGTTAACACTCTGGAGGCCACATTTTCAACTTTAGCATGTTGAAACTTTATCAGAATGTTTGTCTTGATGATATGTAAGTCGAGTTCGAACATGGGTCATGTCGGGTCAAAACGAAGGCCACTAGGTCAAATTGAGGGAACATCTTGTTAACACTTCAGAGGCCGCAATTGTTGCTTCAGCAGTTTGAAATTTTGTCAGAATGTTTGTCTTTAAAATATCTAGGTCAAGTTCGAATATGGGTTATGCCGGGTCAAAAACTAGGTCACTAGGCAAAATTGAAGGGAAATCTTGTTAACACTGTAGAAGCTGCATTTTTTGCTTCAGCAGCTTGAAATTTAGTCAGAATGTTGAGCTGAATGATATCTAGGTCAAGTTCGAATACGGGTCATGCCGGGTTAAAAACTAGGTCACTAGGCTAAATTGAAGGGAAATCTTGTTTACATCGTAGAAGCTGTATTTTTTGCTTCAGCAGCTTGAAATTTAGTCAGAATGTTGAGCTGAATGATATCTAGGTCAAGTTCGAATACGGGTCATGCCGGGTCAAAAACTAGGTCACTAGGCCAAATTGAAGGGTAATCTTGTTAACACTATAGAGGCCATATATATTTTCAACTTGAGCATGTTGAAACCTTATCAGAATGTTTGTCTTGATGATATGTAGGTCAAGTTTAAAAATGGGTCATATTGGGTCAGAGACTAGG
Source organism: Serripes groenlandicus (assembly GCA_031761405.1). NCBI lineage: Eukaryota > Metazoa > Mollusca > Bivalvia > Cardiida > Cardiidae > Serripes > Serripes groenlandicus. The sequence goes on from JASEVX010000003.1 coordinate 116,013,053, forward strand.
TCACTAGGCCAAATTGAGGGAAAATCTTGTTAACTCTGTAGAAGCCGCATGTTTTGCTACAGCAGCTTGAAATTGTGTCAGAATGTTTAGCTGAATGATATCTAGGCCCAGTTCGAGTCATGCTGGGTCAAAAACTAAGTCACTAGGCCAAACTGAAGGAAAATCTTGTTAACACTTTGGATGCCGCATTTTTTGCTTAAGCATCTTAAAATTTGGTCAGAATGTTTGTCTAAATTATATCTAGTTCAAGTTCGAATTTGGGTCATATCAGGAAAAATAATTTATTGATCACTAGGCCAAATGAAGGAAAATCTTGTTAACACTGGAGGTTGCATTCAGAATAATTGTCTTGATGTGTTTTGCATAAAAGTACATTGTATAATTAAGGTGAGCGATCCAGGGCCATCATGGCCCTCTTGTTTAATGAAATAAATAGTTCTGAAACCAAATAGCAACTACTCAAATTGTTTACAATGCTTTTTTCTTTATTTTAAGTTTTCTAATTAAATTTAGCCTTGTTTTATATTATCCTGATACATGTTTTAAACAAGTCAAGACTCGTAAAGTTTCTAACCAGCTAAATATGTACAAATACTCTCTTGATTGCTTTTTGTGAACTGTTTACCTCATGTGATATTGTTTCAAATCATTGGAGGGGGAAAATGTAGCTAAGAAAATTGTATAATTTTTAAACACATTTTCAGTGCTATACTTCACAATCAAATCAATATTTGATACTTTTGAGAAAAACATGTAAGACAAGAAAGATAGAAGTAAACCAACGCAATATGTGCCAATAAGTCAGAGCAGGACAATACACCTACCCGGGTCAAATAGATGACAGAACAGATCTTTATGTTCCACCATGCCAAGGCTCTCAATCATGGCATAAAAACAAGCAATTTTTCTTTTCCTACAATTTGTTTAGAAATAATATTTTACCTTGGACATTTTCAAATGTTATTTTCTTCACCGCAGATTTTAAAATCCTATCAGCTAAATGGTTAAATTTAACAAGATATGTTGTAGGAAATCAGTCACCTGCTTGGATCTTGCTTGGATATCCAAACTTGCTAAAGAGGACAACACTGTATATGAACCGACCCGCGAGAAAACCATCATTGTGGACTTTGCGAAAAGTATCGAACCGGATCAGCCTAAGCAATTTTTGCCTCCTGTGTATTTTCTGTTTGAGGAATCATTACTCTATACCTATACATATATCCCCCTGAGACGGAATATGTCGGCCTGGATTAGCCTGCGCGCACTGCGCAGGCTGATCTGGGTCGATATATTACGCAGAGGCCATTATGTTGGTTTTCTCGTGGAACGGCTCATGTTGCATGTGGCATATCGAGGGCTTGGCGTGAAACGGTTGTATCTAAAATTGGTATTTTTTTTACCAAGGTTAATCACCTCGCCATAAAGTCTTTATAAGCGTTAAATCACTTTTCTTGGTAAACAATGTAAATTTAGGTACCATTGCTCGTTCTGAGCAATGGCACCTAAATTTGCATTGTTTACAAAAGGGTCAAAATTGCCCCTAAACCAGGGTTTTCAAAATAGGTTTTAAGTTACAACCGTTTCACGCCAAGCCCTCGATATATGCTTTGAAAGATTTATATAAATACTCTTATTTTCTACTTACATTTATGTCTACAGAAAACAAATAAATTGAATTTATAACTAAAATCAACATATCAAATAATGGTACAATAAATGTTACCTTCAATTTCGCTTAGGGCCATACAAAACATGTTCTGCATTTATATTTAGCCAGGAAAAAACAAACCGTACATTCTTTACCCGAACAAAGTAGTGTTCTTTAATTTATAATTTTTAGCAAACTGCATATTTTTTCTTTAAGGAAAATAAAATAATATTCTTATCACTTATTGTGACTTAAGGTAATAAATTATGTAAACAGTAATCTCCATTTGTTAATACAAAGTCCCAGACTAATTCAATTTTGATGAGACTCATTTAAATGAGATAAATCAGATTTCACATTGTAGGATCCATTTTTAGCTCCACTGACTGAAAGCCAGTCGAGCTTATGTCATCGCGAATTGTCTGTCGTGCGTCCGTGCGTCAACCCTTTGCTTCAAACGACTTCTCCTCCCTAACCACTTGGCCAATTGGGATGACACTTCATATGAAGCATCCTCCTATCCTTAATTCCTTCAACATTTTTGGATCGATGCAAAAATCTGGTTTCCATGGCAACCGAAAAAAAAAATAAAAAAAAAATATTCTCCTCTTAAACTGGTTGGCCGATTCTCAAATAATCTTGTAGAAATTATCATTGCGTGACCCTCTATCAGATTCCTTCAAGCAATATTGATTGCTTAAAAAACATGGCCGCCAGGGGGCGGGGCTATGTTGCCCTATATGGCTATTGTGAAAAATTAAACAAAATGCTTCTCCGAAAGTGTCAGGTCGATTTTCAAATATTTTGTAGAAATATTCCTTGGGTGACCCTCTATCAGATTCATTTAAGCCATGTTGATTGGCTGAAAAACCTTGGTCGCCATGGGGCAGGACTGTTTTGCCTAATATGGCTATAGTGAAAATTTAAAAATTCTTCTCGGATGAAAGTATCTGGCCGATTTTCAAATAATTTTGTAGAAATGTTCCTTGGGTGTCTCTCTATCAGATTCCGTCATGTTGATTGCTCGAAAAACATGGCCGCCAGGAGGCGGGCCTATTTTGCCTTATATGGCTAAAGAGAGAACTTAAACAAAATGCTCCTCCAAAGGTGCCAGGCCGATTTTCAAATAATTTTGTAAAAATGTTCCTTGAGTCAGATTCCTTCAAGCCATGTTGATTGGTTGAAAAACCTTGGTCGCCAGGGGGTAGGGTTGTTTTTCCTTATATGGCTATAGAAAAACTTAAAAAATCTTCTCGGACGAAAGTATCGATTTTCAAATAATGTTGTAGAAATGTTCCTTGGGTGTCTCTCTATAAGATTCCACCGAGCCATGTTGATTAGTCTTAAAATATGGCTGTCAGTAGGGCGGGTCTGTAAGCCTTATATTTGAAAATCGTCTACTCCCAAACTATTTGGCCGATTTTCAAATAATTTTGCAGAAATGTTCCATGGGTGACACTCTACGAGATACCTTCAAGCCATGGTGATTGGTCAAAAGACATGGCCACCAGGAGACGGGACTTTTTGCTGATTTAATGTTTGCCTAATGGCAGTGGAGCGATACTGGCCCTCTTATTTCTTATAAAGCACATGGAATGACATGTTGAAAGACAATTCAACATGAAACACGTATTGTATGACAGACACACAAATCCACCGAAGACATTCTATTTATGCACGGGGGAGGGTTTGATTGGTATGTTCATTGACACTCTCTGAGCAGGGTCGTCACCGTTCACAATAAGATCCAATGTTTCGATTCATTGAGGTCAATAGAACATAAAACGAGTGTCGACGTATAACAGCAGGTTGAGTCACTCTTTCTGCTACGCTTGAGTCGCATTGAGACGGGCCTTCCGATTTTAAATTTGATTATTCCGTCTTTTCATCCGATTTTTAAAAATTGACTTGTACATATTTAAATTTGATAGGGGCAATTGTCAATTAAAGTAGAATCACGAAAACAAGAGGATCATAATGGTCGTATATCGCTAATCTGGCTTAATAGAACTAATTTTCAAATGTTTAACTCTAAGCATATAAGCAAAACAAGCCCTGCCCCATTTGCGGCTTTGATATTTTTTTTACCTAATCGGAATAATTTCAACAATATTGGTAGAGGGTCACCAAAGGATCATTTGTACCGAATTATTTTCAAATTAGGTCAGTACTTTTGCACAAGAAGATTTTTTAAAAAATATATTACTATACACATATATGGAAAACTAGACCAGCCTGCTGTCTGCAATGTTTTTATCGGATCGGTATAATTTGAACACTCTTGGTAGAGGGTCACCCAAGTAACATTTGTGCAAAATAATTTTCAATTCGTGCGAGTACTTTTTGACAAGTCTATTTTTAAAGTTTTGTCACTTTACCCTCTTACTGATGCTGCGGCAACCAAAGTTCTTCAAGGAATAACATATTTTGAATTTGGTTGATTGGTTTAGGAGGTGATGTCGGTAGAAGGAACATGTGATATGACGGACAGACAGACGACGACGAACGGTGAGTGATCATAACAGTTCATCCCGAAATTCGTGCTCAGGTGTGCTAAACATGGAGTGAGTTGATCAGTCAAAAGTGTACATAACCTGGTCAGACGGGTCCACACTGGTGTCACAAAATTGGTTACAGCAGTCAACCTTTTTCCAGTCTTTCAGGATTCTTGAACAGCTAGATGGCGAAAGAAAAAAGATCTAACTGGAAATCTGGACGGTCGTTGATGAATAAGGCATGTCGGTTTCTTTCTATGTGATGTGACTCATTTTGTCGTGGCCAGGCTCTATCGGATTTAGTTTCATTCACGCGCGTTACTAACCCATCCAGAGGACTAGATAAGAGGGAGTGAACAGGTGTTTTCCAAACAACATTTCTCTTAATACTCAACCAAATCCTATGTTGCGGGTACTCAAAAGAATCGTCTCAATCAGACGATTCTTTTGAGTACCCACAACATTGGGTTTAAATGTCAAATAATGATTTTAGAATTTGAAAAATGCCCCTTTTCTAGAGCTCACCTACTACGTGGAGTACTACGTAGCTTCAAACGTTGTTTAAATTGTCCGTGTAAATGTATTTCAATATTACCAAAATGAATTTTAAAAAACATAGCATGTACTCTCGGTTGATCCTTTGAGAATATAGACTGGCACCCTGTATATATTAAGGATCTTACCTAGACTGGAAACAAAAACGATCAGACGACGTGATCGCCGTGATTAACAGAATACCATTGCTATATCAATTTCATGCATACCATATGTATTTGTTTAAAGTACAGGATGATCAGGTCAGTAAGCCATTACTGTAGAATGATTACTGTATCTTGTTTTACGACATAAAACCGCCATTGAGTATTGCAAGAGTATACCGAGTTGCATATTGGTACGTGGAAATCTAAATATAGCACGATACGCCGTTTATTATCCCCTCGGTTACGAAAGGTCATCACTCTACACTAACCATTTCTTGACAGATCTTAACCAAACTTGGTATAAAGTAAGTATATGGTAACATCTTGAAGCCTATTGATTTTCAAGGTCATAGGTCAAAGGTCAAGCCCAAAATAGCCCAAAATTGGACTTGCAATATTTCCGTCCGTAACAAACCTTGTCATCACTCTACACTAACCATTTCTTGACAGATCTTAACCAAACTTGGTATAAAGTAAGTATATGGTAACATCTTGAAGCCTATTGATTTTCAAGGTCATAGGTCAAAGGTCAAGCCCAAAATTGGACTAGCCCAAAATTTGACTTGCAATATTTTCCGTCCGTAACAAACCTTGTCATCACTCTACACTAACCATTTCTTGACAGATCTTAACCAAACTTAGTATAAAGTATGTATATGGTAACATCTTGAAGCCTATTGATTTTCAAGGTCATAGGTCAAAGGTCAAGCCCAAAATTGGACTTGCAATATTTTCAGCTGTGGCAACCTTGTCACCACTCTACACTGACCATTACTTGACGGATTTAACAAAACTTGGTATAAAGTTACTTTATGATAATATCTTGAAGCCTATTGATTTTCAAGGTCATAGGTCAAAGGTCAAGCCCAAAATTGGACTTGCAATATTTTCAGCTGTGGCAACCTTGTCACCACTCTACACTGACCATTACTTGACGGATTTTAACAAAACTTGGTATAAAGTTACTTTATGATAATATCTTGAAGCCTATTGATTTTCAAGGTCATAGGTCAAAGTTCAAGCTCAAAATTTGACTTACAATATTTTCAGCTGTGACAGCCTTGTCACCACTCTACACTGACCATTCCTTGACCGATCTTTATAAAACTTATTATACAGTTAGTTTATGATAATATTTGAAGCCTATTGATTTTCAAGGTCATAGGTCAAAGGTCAAGCCCAAAATTGCACTTACACTATTTTCAGCTGTGGCAACCTTGTCACCACTCTACACTGACCATTACTTGACAGATCTTATCCAAACTTGGCATACAGTTAGTTTGTGACAATATTTTGAAGCCTATTGATTTTCAAGGTCATAGGTCAAAGGTCAAACTCAAAATTGGACTTACAATATTTTCAGCTGTGGCAGCATTGTCACAACTCTACACTGACCATTCATTGACCGATCTTAATAAAACTTATTATACAGTTAGTTTATGATATGTCTTGAAGCCTATTGGTTTTCAAGGTCATAGGTCAAAGGTCATGCCCAAAATTGAACTCGATTGAACTTACAATATATCTCAGCTGTGGCACCTTGTCACCACTCTACACTGACCATTCCTTGACAGATCTTATCCAAACTTGGCATACAGTTAGTTTGTGACAATATTTTGAAGCCTATTGATTCAAGGTCATAGGTCAAAGATCGAAGTCAAAAATTGGACTTAAATATTTAGATCACAAGAGAACTCAATGTGAAAATGGAAAGCCGAGGGGATGCATCCGCTTTGCGGTGCCCTTGTTTAGATTGCGGCATTCTAAACAAACGAAAAAGAGTTCGAAGGAGATGATTATTTAGTGAATACATTTTCAAAGGAAAAGTAAACAATGGGGCTAAAATAATCCTTTGTTGAAATGTTGAAATGTTGAAATATACAAACCTTACATATTTATTAATAGATGTATGTTAAATTTTAAGCGTCTAAATATAGAAACTATGCGCTTCATCATCACACATGAGGTATTTTAAAATATTGTAGTAAGTCTACATTCACATCTAGATCACGTTAAACGCGTTAACCTCCAGTAATCAGTCATGATGAGTTTCGTCATAAGAATGGTTATACTTTTAATATATGTTTGGAACGACGGGGTCAATTGTCACGTATAACATATATATACCATACCAAGACAATGGACGGTGATTGATTATAATACTTCACGCCCACACTTCGTGCTCAGTTGAGCTTAATATCCTGCCATCAATTTGTTTTTCTGATTATTGCGTTGTTTTAAAGCATTGAGCATTGCAAAAGTATACCAAAACTGGAGGCATAGGGGGGTTAGGTGCTATTAAACAACTAACACTATAGCGGTTAGTGTTTCTGTTTCCACATTCTAGTATATTTGTCTTTGACATGAACATTTTATATTGAGTGAGATTTAATAAATAAAAGTCTTAATGTTCCATTGCTCTGAACTATAATTTTGGTTAAGATACATAACAATTTACTTCATAATGTTTAGGATAATCGTTACGAAATATACGCTAAAACGCACCTACGCCCACATAGCCCTCCTTTGGAAGACAGTGGTGCAGAGGTAGAGCGTCGGCCTCTCGTATCAAAGGTCCCTGGTTCGAGTCCCGTGATGAGCGGGTCCTGACTTTGGGATTTTTCCACACAAACGGCGCGAGTACTGGTGAAGTCTCCAGGAAGCAGACATCGAGCGTGATTAATCTAAGCCCAAGGCTTGTTTCGCAATCGATGTAAAATAAATAAGTTTAAACTATAGCCCTCCCTAGAAATGGCCTACACATTCACATTAAGTCAAGCTGCGCCCCGGCCATTAACGAATTCCAGTGTACTATATGGTGGCCAAGTAATTGATACAAACATTTCAATATATAGCAAAGTGCGCCTTTTCAGAACGCAATATTCGTCATTCGAAAAAAAGCGCAAGAATATTATTTTTTTTTCAACATCAAACAGAGGAATGGATTTTTCTAAATCTGATCCTTAAGTGAAAGATGCAATCCTTAAACATTGATAATTGGAATGTTGTTAGATATATTCGTTTTCATATAGAAACATGTATGCGCTCTATCATCACACATGCAATTATGATACTATGGTTCAATTTGAGTTATTTCTGCTTCATTCGGATGCATGTCCGCTTGCTCTGCGAGATTAAGATAACGTCATGAAGTTATCTTATTTAATCAGGCGATATTAATGACGTCATTGTTAAAAGATAAGTTGGATGATAATATTATATAGTATGTTCGTAAGGCTACCTGACTATGTTGATCTGTGGCTTAAAGTATCATTTCTTAAGTACCTTGGTACATGTATGTAGTTTCAACATTCGTCGTAAGTCCAGAAAAGCTTCTGTTAGGAACCGTCTCTTCCGAATCAACTCTAACTCTTGAGTACTCGATGTTAATTTGCCTAGTGCTGAACCGATGCCAAACCACTGAAGTAGGTTCGAGCCGCTCATACGATGTATGACACGCCTATGATAGATGGATCTGTACATGTCTAACAACGTTATTTCCTTCTCCAGCCTGTATGCTTAATACATTGACAGAACAACCGCAGTATGTCGTTTATAATATGCATCAATTAAACATTATATTAGGTATATGACTGAAACCTAACTTTAGAGATAAAAAATGAGCGCGACCATTTTCAATAACACAGTTGTATATAAACTACCCTGATTTATCAAATTAACCTGCATACAATCAAATTAGTTAAAAATCAACAATTTGTATTTTAACAACGTACCAGTGACAGAACGACATTACAAGATCAAAGTGCACTTGGTACTGCATTGGAAATGAACTATATACAAAACGGATGCACTGCCTGTACTTTAGAGACTATTTCGACAGTCATAAAGTTATACTTTAGATCTATCTTTGGAACAATTTTGTAAATTATATCAATCAGCACGTACGTAAGTTTCCAGGGAAATCATTTGTGAAGGCAGTCGACTTTTTAGTTAATCACTCTGAGCGGGAAATATTGTGCAGTATGTCTAATATTCTCAATGTTTCGGCGTTACATATATAAAATCGCATTCCGAGCACAGAAGCATGTACTAACCAATACAGAAGAAAAGATAAAACATAATGCTTTGCAAAAACTGATATCTTCATCCAAAAATCATCGGCCCGGATTATTGCGCAGACTGATCTGGATCGATACATTACGCAGAGTCCATAATGTTGGTTTTCTCGCTGGGCGGTTCATATAATTGTCTTCAACATTGAACGTCGTAACAACTGCAGCATAACTTATGTATGCTGTTAATGCATTAATTCACACATGAATCAAGATCAAAGGTTTTTAGGCGTCGGCGTCGGCGTTCATGTTGGCGTCTCACCTTGGTTAAAATGTTTGTATTACCTCACTTGTTTTCCAAAACCATTTGAGATCTTGCTTTGAAACTTGCAAAACTTGTTAACCATCATTACCTTCATCAACAGACAAGAAAACATAACTCTGTCAAGGTTTTTGTAAGAATTTTAGCCCTTTTTCGACATAGACTTTTGTTTTTCGTACCACCAAACTATTTTTCAAAACCATTAGAGATATTGCTTTGAAACTTACAATACCTGTTCATCATGATTACCTCTATCAACAGACAAGAGTGCATAACTCTGTCAAGGTTTTTCAAAACCATTAGATATATAGATTTTACGCTTACAAAACTTATTTACCATCATTATCTCTATCAACAGACATCAATACATATCTGTGCGAAGATTTGTGTTAGAATTATGGCCCATTGGAATACATGTTTACAATCATGGCCCCTATCTGTAGATAAGAGAAGGTAATCTGTCAATGTTTATTATTTTGCCTATTACTGCAAAATGTTTTGTTTTATTGTCAAGCACCAAAAAGTCGAGCACGCTGTCTTACGGAGAGCTCTTATTTTAAAAGGTAATATGCAGTTTCCTGGTTTTGTTCGACTTATACTTACAAAACATATAACAGGATGCCTTTAAAGCGTATAACGTCGTGATTGAAATGATATACAAAAGCTCATAACCCTAACGGAACCATCAATAATTCAGGGTAATTGTATAACATTAACTTAATAACGATGTCTCATATGGACCCTCCGACAGTTGATTCCCTCTTTCGGTCTAAAACGTGAAATAACAAAAGTCTTAATGGGAATACGTATTTAACCCTTTCCCTCATACGACAATTCTGCAGCAGATGACTTTGAACGTATTTTGTCAAAACATAGAAAATCTCCATAATTGAATGGATAACCTATGACAAAAAGTGGGAAACATTGTGGCAAAAGGAGAAATTGCACGTTTTGTGCAATTTCTTCTTTTGTCACTATGTTTTCAAAAAGCCGTCTGCTGCAGAGGCGTCAGAAACGTCTATATGAGGGAAAGGGTTAATGGACATTTGGAACTATTCATGATTCAGCATACGGTATTTTTTTGATTGGCTATAATCACTTTTTTTCAAATATGCGTTTTGACTTTTCTGTTGGAACAGGGGCATCTATTTTGTAAACTGTTGGCCTTATTCAGCCAAATTGTGTATGTTTGTCCTGGCCATTGCACAAGTTTCTTCTTTTTCCCATTAAATTTTATTTCATATTTGTGGTCATCTTTTCCTAACACTTTTTCCAACAAATGACTTTCAGTCATATATTGCTACTACATAATATCCGTTCTCATATAGCACTTCTGAACAAGAACTTGGGCTGTTTATCGGAAAGTCTTCATTGTCGGCTGTATTTGTTAAAATGGGCGGAACCAAACCCTGCGTAGATATCCAGGTATAACATGCACATCGAAGGAACAGCTTGTTTCTCTGACCAGGAGTTTACAGTTGAGTTGGATAACCGCAGCATAGACCGCTTTGGTGGTGTAGTGGAAGAGCGTCTGCCTCGGGTGCAGGAGGTTGTGGGTTCGATCCCCGATCTGGTCATAATAAATACCTAACAAAATAAACGCCTCCTTGGCGCTCAGAGTTGCGGGGTTAATATTACGACTGATTGGCTGGTGTCAGGATAAATTGACCAGTAGTGCTGAAATATTGTTGAAAGCGGCGTAAAACACAAAATAGTAAATGGTTCCTTGTACATGTTTCAATGGTGTTTCAGCCATTTAAGCTTCTTTCTGTGTGCACATATCAGTAGGCACGACATTAAAAGTAACATTTGTCATGTTTGCATTCTTGAACTATTGTTTTCCGCATTTTATTGCTTCGTCAGTCATCCTTTTGCACGTTCCGCCATGGCATGTATATCATAAAATTCTTTGTGTGTTTCAAGCAGACGGACTACGTGTTTATTCTTATATTAAATTGTTAAACAGTCGCTCCAGCATCGAAAGTGTCGATTTGGTCATCAATGCTCTAAAGTTCTGGCATGATGTTTTGTATGAAAGTCAGAACCGTAGAAACTTTATTGGCCAAATAAAACTCTTTGTTCATAAATTTCACCGGTTCCTGATTTAAAATAGAAGGTGGTGTGAATTGTTACACCTGTCTGATTAAAGTATGGACTTCACACTTCTTTATATGATCGACACGTATAGTTCTCGACAAAATCAAGTTGAACAATAAAATGATGTTTGGGATAATTGTCATCCTTGTAACATGTTCCTTAAACTTGTTCATTTGTGGGTATCTGCGTGCTTTATGAACGTTTCCTGATCCATTTGGCTTTCTACGTTACGAGCTACGTATTTTTCTTTCCTTTCTCTTATATCTCTATTCTTGACCACTGACTTACAGAACATTTGTCATCTAACTTTTCTCTTAGAGTCTCAATTTCTTGTCTTTCCTTGGTAGCCTTCTCGGGATGCGACTCTACGTCTATTCAAGCTCTTCGCAAAGCTGTAATTGTAAATGCCATATTTTAATATCGCGTGCAACGAAAAGATAGTCGACTTGTGAAGGATGTTAAGAAGATATACCTTGGGCGACACCTACAGAGTGAGGCAAATGGTTGTTCAATTGTAGGATTTTCGGATTTAAACTTCAGATAGAGGTTTTTCAGATAGTCAGTCAAAACATGCGACTGAACCATCTGAGCTTTTATTATTCGTTGTGTGTCATTTTTTCCAGGCATAGTTCTGTTATTATCCTCACGCTTCAAAAAATGTTCAACTGTATTACGATACCTTCCACTTTGTATACTCAATTAACGTTTCCTATTGGTGATTCTTGTTGTCAGTTTTGCCTCAACGGTGTCAACATAAGCAAGTATGTTTAGACAGCATTCTTAAACACGTTTACTTGTTTATAGTCAGGCCAGCCACAAACGATGGAGAACTTTCCTCTTACTTACTGGTGTCTTTCCTCTGGTATCTGAAATTTCAGTCTGTAATGCATTTCCAATGAGTAGATGAGTAGTGCCTTCCTTTTTAGCTCACCTAAGCACGAAGTGCAAGGTGAGCTTTTGTGATCACTCACCGTCCGGCGTCCGTCGTCGTCGTTTGCGTCGTCGTCGTCGGCGTCTGTTAACAATTTCCTACAAATTACCTCTCCTACTAAACCAATGGACAGATTTCAAAATAACTTCACAGGAATGGTCCTTAGGTAGTCTTCTTTCAAAGTTGTTCAAAGAAATTAATTCCAAGTAGAACTTTGGTTGTTGCGGTATCAGAAAAGGGAAAAATTGCCAAATCTTAAAAAATCTTCTTGTCCAAAAGTACTGGCCCGATTTGAAAATTATTTTGCACAAATGTTCCTTGAGGTACCCTCTACCAAGATTGTTCAAATATTTCCAATCCGTTGAAAAACATGGCCGCCAGGGGGTGGAGCTTATTTTCCTTACATGTGCATTGTTAAAACTTTAAAAATCTTCTTGTCCAAAAGTACTGGCCCGATTTGAAAATTATTTTGCACAAATGTTCCTTGGGACACTCTTTACCAAGATTGTTCAAATATTTTCAATCCGTTGAAAAACATGGCCGCCAGGGGGCGGAGCCTGTTTTCCTTATATGTGCATTGTTAAAACTTTGTAAAATCTTCTTGTCCAAAAGTACTGGGCCGATTTAAAAATTATTTTGCACAAATGTTCCTTGGGGCACCCTTTACCAAGATTGTTCAAATATTTCCGATCCGTTGAAAAGCATGGCCGCCAGAGGGCGGAGCTTGTTTTCCTTATATGTGCATTGTTAAAACTTTAAAAATCTTCTTGTCCAAAAGTACTGGCCCGATTTAAAAATTATTTTGCACAAATGTTCCTTGGGGCACCCTTTACCAAGTTTGTTTAAATATTTTTGATCCGTTGAAAAACATGGCCGCCAGGGGGCGGAGCTTGTTTTCCTTATATGTGCATTGTTAAAACTTTAAAAATCTTCTTGTCCAAAAGTATTGGCCTAAAAACAGTAAAGACTTTGAAAACTATTGAAGTTCTATTAAATCAGGTGAGCGATATAGGGCCATCATGGCCCTCTTGTTGTTATTATGTATCTAGATTTGCATCATTTGTTATGTGTTCTGCTTTCTTGGCGTTATTTGGCTGCAACTTCCATCAGTTTGGCTTTCGTCCTTTGTACTGTTCTCTGAGTCGATCACCCAAATGGTGTTGTTCATCTGTGTCATACCCTCTGTAATTCTGGTCCGCAGCTCCTGTTTGCGCTGGTAATATATCCTCAGATTGTGTCCATTATGGTCGTGTCTATTTTCCTTGTCATGTTATGATAACGCTGAAGAGGGAACATACTTTATGTTCTTCATTTCTCTGTCGTTTCTAAGATACTCTTCTTTATTCTTCTGTTTAAGCTTTTCTCTATTTGCAAGCTGAATTTCAGCTCTACCTTTAAGCATTGTCTGTTTGAAAATGTCCGTTATCATTCACAATTTCCGTTATCAATTTTTGAATAGGTATATATATGCATTATGTTGCCGGAATAACGTGATGCATCTTTACTGCACAATTACATATAACAGTAAGGAAATCAATACGCATTGCCAATTTTGTTAGCGATACTAGTAAGGTGTTTTAATTATAAATTATCGTAACTATGACCGGTTTTTGTGACATTTATTATTTCTTTTTATAAAGACATACATGGCAATAACGGCCTCTACGTAATGTTTTAGTATACATTTCGCATAACAAGCTAAAAATCAAATGTAGTGCCCGAAGTCATGAAAAAGACGAAAGGCAAACACTGGTTACAAGGACTTTATCCGCAAACGATCAATTCACAAACAACACACTTTAAATCTTGACAATAACGGTGAAATGTGACAGGGTGGACGCAGGTCTGCAACCATAGATTAGCATATATATCAAGGAGAGCTGTGATTTGCCGTTTCTGCTTACCAATGAAATAACCTAATACAATAAGGATTAGAGTATACAACAAATTCAGAAAAAAATATTTTGTTCGAACGTACCCACATTTTCTGTGATCATGAATAAACAAAATTCGCCAATGAAGTAAAATCAATCATACATTTCATATTAGTGTGTTTATTATTATATGTCATAGGAAATTTATGCTTAAACGAGTTGTATCATATGTTTATAACCGTTTATAAACACAGATAAGCTCGAGGTAAGGTTACAGACCTGTGTCCGACCTGTCCAATTTCACCGTTTGTGTTGTGATATTAAGTCTGGTGTTGGTAAACTGATCATTTGCGGATAATATCCTTTTAACCAGTGTTTAAGGTAACCATTTAGCAACATGCTGACACATAGCGCTTTATTTAATCGTCGATTTATATTTTGTATCGGACCAAAATGCAAATATGGGTCAAATCTGGTTGACGATGAAGATGTCTATATGATGTAGAGTATCCATTGTTATTTCTTAACATATCATGCCTTGTTTCTATGGTTGAGTATACCTAATGGACTCGACGAAGTCTGATATACGTTGGTTATAAAACATACGAATCTACGGATATGAGTAGGTTAAGGCAATTTCCCCCAAAATGCAGAAGTATGGCGACACTTATTTGATCACATAATTGTGATTGTAAAGATGTGAGCAGGTAGGTTTGGCCTTGTCAGAAAACTCTTATCAGACTATTGTCTATTTTTCATTTACTTTGTATCGCGTTAGTAGAAGGCGAATGATGATTGACACGATCACTTGTGTCTATGGGCAAGGAACTTTCAAAATTAGAAAGTGTCGCCTTGAACGTATTCAAACTTCATACATTGTCGATGAAGGATCAACTTCGCATCGTGCAACTTGAACACATTAATTTGAGATGGGAGACTTAACCTCTGAAAATAAATTTATAAAAAATAAAACATCATAAATTCAAATGATTAAATGATGCAGGAAGACAATGTCGTTTTACACTCACTATCTGAATCATTAGAAGACCTTCAAAAGTGCAAATTTACGAAAAGTGCATTTTTTACACAAAAGTCTTGACCTATAGAGGATTCAAGCAAAATGTTAATCAGTCTACGTTGTTTTTTTTTTCTTGTACAAAATTCGTACAAGACGAATTTTGATATAAAGCATCAAAGACGCCGCGTCTGATTTTGAAGCATGACTTAAAGGAAGCAGATGCAGTTCAGTACATGTAAAAAACGTGTAAACAAACAGGATGTTAATATTTCGAAAAAGAATTGTTTACCAATAAATGGTTTAAAGTCCGCTCTAATTAGATCAATAAGATAAAACACACAGACAAAAAAACCAACACGACTTAGGTGCTTAAATATTAACATATATTAAGGTGTAATGCCTCTGGTTATAAGTTAAGTATGACACTAGCTTTGGAAGGAGAGCGGGAAGTCTATTCTCCTTCCAGTTTAGCAGAAGTATGATAACAAAGACGGGAGTATATTATCACAAAATAGGAAGTTATTTTAAAAAGTTTAAATGTAATTTTATATTCATGTATTAAAATGTTTTATGTGAGCTTTTAACCACTATCCTTTTAAGATTTAGCAGATGTAGCGAATTATTAGAGTTCCTTGTTCGAATATGCCATTGGGATTAACTACCCGCGTCTAACGGCCGAAATGTCCTATAGCATGTGTACTCAAGAGGTAACTCCCTTCTTAAATTCCATTCTTAAAATAGTCGATTGTATAAGCAAATTAAAGAAACTATCAAAATTGAGCATTTATGAAACTAAAAGAAAAAGTTCACATGTATAGTCAACATATAGCAAGAATACAATTTACAGTTTAGAAATTCAACAGAATTCTATAAATAGGCAAAAACGTCCCCCGAATTTCGGGGCTGTAAACCAAACAATTCAAAAACCGTAGCCTAGGAACTCGTCAGGGTCGTAATTCAAACTATTAAAAAGAGCGTAGCCTAGGAAGTTAGGGAAAAGTTATTAAATTGCATCTTTTTGTTTCTTAAATGAGTCAATACAATTTATTGAATCATAAAGGTTGCTTTTTCAAACATATAATGGAGTTTTTCTTAACAATAATAATCTTGGTTGCTCCCTTTTCGATTACGTAACCCCATGGTACAAAATTAAGCTGCGTGGTAGTCTCAGAAAAAATGCCTATGTTGACAAAACGCCATAGTATAAAAAAGACACGCGCAATTATTATCCCTTTCGCACATACAGGTGCATTTTGACTTATCTGCAGCAGACGACTTTCAAAAGTATTAGTGCTAAAGGAGACATTGCTCATAATAAAGGAATTTGTCCATTTGCCACAATGTTTGGATTTTCGATTTTAAAGTTTAACATTCATTTTTATGGATTTTTCAAATGTTTGTCTGAATATTTGAAAGTCGTTTGCTGCAAATTTGTTGTATGTTGTACTGTTTATATATAGTAAAACAGACAAGACTCTACATTGGTTTTAAATGTGTCAACCGGTTTTGTATATTTGTGTAAGTGGGTGTGTCTGATAAAATAAATAAGTAAATAAACAAACACACACACACAAAAAAACATGTTACGTTGGAAAGAACTTGCAGCGTTTATAACTCAGTATTTGAAGGTGTTGTCATCGCAGAGATATAGCTCTACATTCACGGGAAGCCGAATTGCGAGGACACAGAAGGGGTTCTTCCTAGGTGGCAACGTAATTGACAAAACTTTCAGTCTCGCTGGAGAATAATACACAAACCCGATACAAGGCGGATAGATACAGAGTGATTTGTGCCCGCTTTATCACATGTTTTTGTAGGACTGAAAAAAGATATTAAGACATTAATGACCAGCAAGTATCGAATATAACAAGGTGTATTTTGGTGGAACAAATTAATTATATAGATGCTATCTCTAATTATTCGAGAAATCTGAGATCTCATACCAAGTAACGGATATCAGTCTGTCAAGATAGTATTAATATTTTTAAAAACAAAAGAAAATATAATCGGAATATTAGTTTCAAAGTGGAGACTGAATGTAGTTACCATTTTCATTAAATCGACACAGAAGTTACGCATTAACAGTACCTTGGTTACAAGATTGTCATATTAACATTAAGATTTTATCTGGTTTATTTAAGATCGTGCTTTTATTTTACAGGATTTAATTAAATTACTTTTTTATTTTCGTTCATAAATTAACACCTGAATATTTAAATAAAACATCAACAACAACACAATAAACACAGATAAATAAACAAGAAATAACTCAAATAACAAAGTGCATGGGCGTTAAACTGAGAGGGAGTGGAATTTAGCATATAAGTGACTTGTAGTCAAAAGTTCTATAATATTGGATATCAAGTGTCTACAACACATCGAGGTCTCAAGACAGACAATTTAACTTAATAGATGTTACAAAGGTCATATCAGAATCAGTGAGGAATGTTTTAATAGTTGGATAACGTACATCGAACTATACCACCTGAATATGACAACAAAGGTACGTCTTGTTTAACTCAATGGTTTGGTTTTCTATCTTATTCTCATCATAGCACTCTGTTTTTCAGCTGTATAATATGTCCAACGCGGTCGAGTGTCATATAAATATATTACATGTCGTAAAAGTGTTTACACAAGTCACTTTATTAAAATTTACTTAATAAATAAACATCTTAAAAGACCTATATATGCAATTCTTCCTTTGCTAACAATGCAAAACTTGTCATTTTTACAATTATTTTATCCCATATATTCACAGAATTGCAATTTCACTTGCCTTTTTGCCAAAGTAGTAGTCGACTAATTAAAGATTTAAATTAAATCTATTATGTCGAAGAAGAAAGGTGAAAAATTGTTATTTTCGTTTTTCTTGGACCCCTACCACCACACACAGTCATTTCTGGTGAATGTTAAAACAACCATGAAGAACAAAATGAACAGGGGTGTAAAAAAGCGTTTGTATACTGACTACACGAAAAGGGGAGACAGTAATTTCGTACGCTAGTTATTTTGTACCCTCTATATTTCGGTAATTTCGTACCCTCTATATTACTCCTCAACTTAAATACTTAAATACTTATGAATCGATATCATAAAGATACAATATGTTAAATATGCTGTGCATCAAATAAAGTGATAAAGGCATCTTTGACAGTTATGTCATTCCAGAGACATATAAACACATGTGTTTATATGTCTTTGGTCATTCCGATAAAAAATATGTGTTTAACTTTAACATGCGTTCTTAATTATCACACTTCAAGCATCAAATGCAATATATGTTAATTGCCAAAATCATGTCGTTAATATTCCATTATATAACCTTTAGTAACGTGAAATGAATACGCAAAGTGAAGTTTTGTGTATTTAATGTGTTGGATATATTAAATATTTAGACGGAACGAATGTTCAAGGTAACATTCCATTATTAACAATTTCTCCATTATAATACCTACCCGCATTTTCCAGTAATACAAGATTTGTAGCAATTAATAATATAGAGGGTGCAAAATAGCCAGGGTACGAAATTACCGAAATATAGAGGGTACAAAATAACTAGGGTACGAAGTTACTGTAATTCCCACGAAAGACATTTATAATTCGTGGGGTGAAACGTTTTGCAAAACAAAGAGGCTATTTGTATCTAATTTTCATTTTATATATTCTTTTTACACAAATTAATTCCAAGGGCCGATGAGAATGGAAAAAGCTATAAATTCAACAGTATTTCAGAATATAACAGAACGGAACGTTTATAAAGACGTATACAATGTACATAGTCGTTAAAACAAAGATATATAAATAAATAAAATGTACAAAAACGTGGATGGAAATGAAAAAGTAAGAAATAGTCAAGTGTCAAAGAATAAAAAAAACGGCAAGCAAGCATACAATAAAGAGGCGGAACTTTTGTGAAAAAAATGTAGCATTTCATCAGCTGTACTCTAATTATAATGCAATTTGAACACAGGCGGCTTTAGTATAGCAATTGTTTTGTTTTGTGATTTGGAGCAATTCAACGCATGTTTGCATAGAGGGATGGTTTTGCATTTCTTTATGACATGGATATATGTAAGACATGGCATAAGGAGATGCATTACAACATTGACAGTATATTTCATGGTAGGCACCTGCGATCTCGAGTATATGCACTTAAAAACACACATATTTACATACTAGGACGTCTGATGAAACCAATAACAGGGCAAACATTCTCTCATAAAGCTTATTTTGTAACAGGTAGTATTGGTTCGATGGAGGCAAGAGGACTTTTAAAGAAAGCTCCTTTAAATATTTTGAGCGGAGAAGTATAGTGTAAAATCAAGATAATGTTTTACCGACGGAAGACGCAGTGTGGCTTCTATGAGTATCGAAGAAGATACATTACGCTTTGTTATTTTCGTTTTTCGTGACAACCCCTCCATTTTGTGAAGAAAAACAACCCAACCATATAGAACAAAAGGGACAGGCGTGTAAAGCAACTGTTTTCAAATCGACTACACGAATATACATTTCAAGTAATATAAATATCTTCTCCTAAATTGTGGTATGAAATTTCATTTTTGTTGTTGTTGTGGTTGTTATTGTTGTTGTTAAAGGACCTTTTGTGTAAAATGTTCATTAATTGTTTTACAAACATATTTCCACATGGCGTAATTTTATTTCAATGACAATTATAACAGACATACCTACAAATGTTCCGTTATTTACAGACATGGATGTATAACCAAACCAAGTAAAGGGCAAGCATTTTCTCCTACTGCTCATTTTGTAATAGGGTTTCTTGGTTGGGTGGTGAGTATGTTTATATTGAGACGAAAGAAAGCTCCGTTAAATATTTTTAAAGTCTCAGATGGGGGGACTATTTTGAGCGGCTGAATATAAGTCTAAAATCAAGATACTTTTTCACTTAGGGAAGTCGCGGTGTTATTTCCATTAGTGTCGATGAATATATGATACTGTTTGTTAGTTTGTTATTTTCGTTTTACTTGAAATGCCTACACAGCTTCGTTTAAAGATTTCTTTTTAAGCCCTTTCCAAAATACAATAAATATGCCGCAGACGACTTTGAGATCATCGGGGTGGGGGGGAGATGAATTTGGCAATTCGACGTTGAAAAAGTAAAGCTTTGGAAACAATGTGGCAAAAGAAGAAATAGCATATTAACCCTTTCCCTCATACTACAATTCTGCAGCAGACGACTTTGAACATATTTTGTCAAATAATGGAAAATCTCTATAATTGAATGGATAACCTATGACTAAAAGTGGAAAACATTGTGACAAAAGGAGAAATTGCACGTTTTGTGCAATTTCTTCTTTTGTTACTATGTTTTCAAAAAGCCGTCTCCTGCAGAGGCGTCAGAAAGCGTCTATATGAGGGAAAGGGATAATCATGAGCAATTTTACCAACGATATTTTCTAAAGTCGTCTTCTACAGAAGCGTCCGAATGCGTCTTGCAAGTATGAAGGGGTTAACTATTTCGATATTGTTTAGCAGTTCGGTACATTCAACAGCACGCTATATAGACGATATTTGCATTTCGTGCGTGTAAAAGCACGATCTATTTTCACCGGGGGAACACCATTACAGTGTTACTTTCACGAGAGTCTATGTCACACGTGAAATTCCGAGCGCTTGATGAAGAAGGGTATTTTTTACGGTATAAAATCCTTAATTGACTCTCAAATTCTATATTATGCCACGCAGGCTTTTACCCGGATATACACTTTTCGCCTCCTGTGGATTTTCTGTTTCAGGAATCATTACTCTATACCTGTATCCCCCTGAGACGGAATGTATCGGCCCGGATCAGTCTGCGCGGACTGCGCAGGCTGATCCGGGTCGATACATTACGCAGATGCCATAATGTTGGTTTTCTCGCCAGACGGCTCATTTGTTGATGTTCACGAATGAATATATTTCTCCATCTTACATGTAAGCATACACTTTGAACGTCTGTTTATTTCATGGTTTTACTTTCTGATGATATAACGCTATGGGATAAATATAGAGTAGACAAATGTAAGCCTTGGCACATGCACTGTTTGAAAAAGTGATATTATCAGAATTCAATCCATTATATAATTCCCATTAATACAATTAAAAAAGGAACATGCAATAATAATCATGTAACAAGATATATACCTAATTGCTTTCTGGAATAGTATTCTGAGTTTTGTTCTAATTGAATATAAAAGGCGCTGGACCGCAGATTATAGATGGTTTAGTCAAAGTTTTAAAACTGTTTAAAAGTTGTCTTTAAATATTAGAATCATAATTCTGGGATATAATTAGAGTAATAATTTCACTTTCAAGTACACGCAGTAGGATCCAAATGGACAATGCGTGTCATAAAGCTCCTGACCGTCTGTCCGCGCACGTATGCATGTAGTAGTATTCAAATGGACAATGCTAGTCATAAACGTGCGCAGACAGATGGTCAGGAGCTTTATGACTAGCATTGTCCATTTAAATAATATTACTGCATGCATGCGTGCGCAGACAGACGGTCAGGAGCTTTATGACTAGCATTGTCCATTTGAATACTACTACTGCATGCATGCATGCGCAGACAGACTGTCAGGAGGTTTATGTATGACTAGCATTGTCCATTTGAATAATACTACTGCATGCATGCGTGCGCAGACAGACGATCAGGAGCTTTATGACTAGCATTGTCCATTTGAATAATACTACTGCATGCATGCGTGCGCAGACAGACGGTCAGGAGCTTTATGACTAGCATTGTCCATTTGAATACTATTGTATGCATACGTGCGCAGACAGACGGTCAGGAGCTTTATGACTAGCATTGTCCATTTGAATACTATTATATGCATACGTGCGCAGACAGACGGTCAGGAGCTTTATGTATGACTAGCGTTGTCAATTTGAATAATACTACTGCATGCATGCGCAGACAGACGGTCAGGAGCCTTATGTATGACTAGCGTTGTCCATTTGAATAATACTACATGTATGCGTGCGCAGACAGGCGGTCATGAGCTTTATGTATGCCTAGCGTTGTCCATGTCAATACTACTGCATGCGTGCGCAGACAGACGGTCAGGAGCTTTATGTATGACTAGCGTTGTCCATTTGAATAATACTACATGTATGCGTGCGCAGACAGGCGGTCAGGAACTTTATGTATGACTAGCGTTGTCCATTTGAATAATACTACATGTATGCGTGCGCAGACAGACGGTCAGGAGCCTTATGTATGACTAGCGTTGTCCATTTGAATAATACTACATGTATGCGTGCGCAGACAGACGGTCAGGAGCTTTATGTATGACTAGCGTTGTCCATTTGAATAATACTACATGTATGCGTGCGCAGACAGACGGTCAGGAGCTTTATGTATGACTAGCGTTGTCCATTTGAATAATACTACATGTATGCGTGCGCAGACAGGCGGTCATGAGCTTTATGTATGACTAGCGTTGTCCATGTCAATACTACTGCATGCGTGCTCAGACAGACGGTCAGGAGCTTTATGTATGACTAGCGTTGTCCATTTGAATAATACTACATGTATGCGTGCGCAGACAGGCGGTCAGGAACTTTATGTATGACTAGCGTTGTCCATGTCAATAATACTGCACGCATGCGTGCGCAGACAGACGGTCAGGAGTTTTATGACTAGCATTGTCCATTTGAATACTATTGTATGCATGCGTGCGCAGATAGACCGTCAGGAGCTTTATGTATGACTAGCGTTGTCCATTTGAGTAATACGACATGCATGCATGCGCAGACAGACGGTCAGGAGCTTGATGACTAGCGTTGTCCATTTGAATAATACTACATGTATGTGTGCGCAGACAGGCGCTCAGGAGCTTTATGTATGACAAGCGTTGTCCACGTCATTACTACTGCATGCATGCGTGCGCAGACAGACGGTCAGGAGCTTTATGACACGCATTGTTCATGTCATTACTACTGCATGCATGCGTGCGCAGACAGAAGTTTTTGTTAACCAGTAATAATTACGTTCCAGGAGTTTTTCTCAAATTGTTCCCCACGTGTCATGATCAAGTCAGAGTTACCTAGTTTATATGGGAGTGTGTGTCTGTGAGGGCGAGTGATTGCGCGAATGTGTGAATGTGTTATGTGCACGCAATTTATTTCTTAATACTTATGTTGTATGACAAATAAACTATGTATAGTTTAAGTCAATACAATATATCAATCTATAATAAAAAAAAGAAGAAAAAAAAAGGTAATATTCCGATAAAATGACGACGGCTAAAGTTCAGCATCGCGTAAAAATAACGAGCTTCAAAGTGTAGACAGCTACTTCGTTTTTAAATGATGTCTTATCATCGAGGAAACCCTTCAAGGTCTGAAGAAGTTATACTCGAGGAAAATGCAATCGAACATTCCGAAACTTTAGTCTGCCTTATAGACAACACGAAACAAAATTACTGAATAAACAGAAAAGAACAAACCATAATCTTTACTTACATTTGACTTGAACAAAATGTTCATCGTCATATACAGAAAATTATAAAATACATGTAACAATGGCGATTATTAAATGTAGTTATGAAATAACAACATTTAAATTAGAATATATAAAACGATGTTGTAGACGGAAGTAACTATATTGCTGCATGTTTTCAGTTTAATATTGATGTATATGTAAACATTTTCCGATATATTTTCATGTCCTTAATATAGATCTAACATAACACAATAAAGCATACACATTTATGTTTTTTTTATTCTCTGTATGTAGCATATCTTTATGCTTACGTGGTGTCTCATTCTCTGTATCGCTATCGTTGACATTTTTCCACATACAGCTTTTCTTCAGCAGACGACGACGTTGAAAGCATTTAGTCTAGATACTGAAATCCTCTATAGATGAAAAGACAATTATTGAAAAAAGTTAAAAACATTTTGGAAAAAGGAGAAAATGGTCATCATGAGCAATTTCTCCTTTTGCAAAAATGTTTTAAAAAGTCGTCTTCTGCAGAGGCATCGAAAACGCGTCTGTATGTGGGAAAGTGTTGTCACAACGTCTAAATAGTTAACGGTTTCCCGCTTGAAGACGTAGTTTCGTGCAACTACAGTAGCAGACGACCCTTGAACACAGTGTGGAAGATATAGCTCTTACAAATCATGTTTTCCTTTCTTCAGGATGTTTCCAACATTATTCAATAATGATATCCTCATTGTTAAGGGAGTTTTCCTGGAGTTGTTCAAAGTCGTTAGCTGCAGAGTTAGTGTATATGGGAAATGGTTTAACCCTTTCCCTCACACAACAATTCTGCAGCAGACGACTTTGAACATATTTGGTCAAAAAATGGAAACTCTCTTTAATTGAATGGATAACCTATGACTAAAAGTGGAAAACATTGTGGCAAAAGGAGAAATTGCATGTTTTGAGTAATTTCTTCTTTTGTCACTATGTTTTTAAAAAGCTGTCTGCTGCAGAGGCGTCAGAAAGCGTCTATATGAGGGAAAGGGTTAAGTAACCCAGGGGAAAAAAAGAACATACCGATACGGTGGTTTGAATATAAAATCGTATTTTCTCGCTATCGGTAAAGTATGGTTTTCAATTGTTGTCTAAATTCAATATAAAACCTTGATTTTAATAATTGGTGAGATACATTTACAGCATTTTGGTGAATTCGAGCCCCGGTAGCGACGCGGGCTGTCAATCCAGGGGTTGTGAGTTCGAATCCCAGCTCGGTCAACATTATTTCCGCCGTTTGACAAAAGCCACTGTGACAAGCGTCATTCGTCTTTCACCAATGGGCTAACAGACTATGTGGAAAAGCAGCCAGTTGCTCGGAAAGTATGTTGTGTGAGAACACCAGGAAACATATGAGTAGTTGAACTGGCCGCCGTGATATGACTAAAACATTCTTGAAAATGGCGTAAAACCCCTACCAACCAATCAATCTTGGATGAACAAGCCACAGTCCAGGATAAAAGAATAAACTACGAAGTTCTTACCCTTTTTAAATTTGATATCAAAGTGTTGTAAATTTGATTTGAAATTTGGCGTAACATATTTCATATTAATTGAAATATACCGTCAAAGGAATCATACTCGCTCTAATATACCGTCAAATTGATCATAATGGCTTAAATATATCGTCAAATTGATCATAATGGCTTAAATATAACGTCATATTGATCATAATGGCTTAAATATACCGTCAAATTGATCATAATGTCTTAAATATACCGTCAAATTGATCATAATGGCTTAAATATAACGTCTTATTGTATACTTTGATATTGTTCCCTCTTGTTTCCATATGAACAAAGGATGCAATATCATTTGATATTGCACGGGTTGATATTGCACTGGAATCTTTTTCACGTGACGCTAAGGACGGAACTATTTCCATACACTAACGTTACAAAGCGCTCTCATCCAACCTTTCGTGATTTAGAGATCCAGCTAACTTCTACTTCTTCTTTGTTACTGTCAGGGCTTAGTGCATCGCAGGCAAGTGAAGCCATTAAAATGGTTAAAACAACTAATTAGGCATATTAACAAATATAAATGAAATAAAAAAAAAAGCTGTGTTGTTTAGGCTGTGTATCAATGTAGACGGGACTTGAATCAGTTTACAGATGTGATCTGCTCAAGGTTCGATTCTCTGATAGTCCTAGGGAAAAGCTGTGCTTATACGGTTCGTAGTACATTGTTTGGTACATCTTTTATAGATGACACGTAGTGAATAATCGATAGACATACACAAAACCCAATCTGGTCTATTTATAGCGTTAGCTATGCTAGTAAATACGTACGTAGTTTCTGACGTAATAATGTGACGTGTACATCAATAATATTGCTCGAGTGTTGTTTTGATTGTCGTTGACGATCTATTATAAGTGTATCAACAAATAAAGAGGGATTCATAACTGCTAGGATGAATAAGCAAATGATTGTTTTAAAGGTAGGTCTTCAGATTTGTTTTGTTATCCTCCGATGTGAAGTTTATCAACGCAGTAGCCTTTATATGTATATCAAAGATGTGTGTTCGCTTTACTGAACATACTGCGAGGTCAAAAGGCCCTTTTAAAGGGGCATCTAAATCGTAATAAAAAAACAAATGTCCAGGCGTAAATACAAGAATAAGATAATACACGAGTTCTTAATGAAAAACACTGTTAGAAAAGGCGTTACACATCATTTTGTCGACGATTCCAATTTCGAGTCGACAACAATGGCGGTTCGTAAATTATATTTTCCGCGACCTTAGCAACCAGCGTAAAGGATAGTATAAATGCGCGATATATCGTTAATGTTTATTTATCTGAGCAATCCAAAACGACTGTTAATTTTCTAATAAGTGTGACGTGTTTAAAACAAACAAAATGACACATTTTAAATAGCCAATATCAAATTATACAATAAAAAGGTTATTGCATGATTATGGGAATCTATTGTGTTGGGACTCGTTCCTTCGGCGGAGTGCCCTCGCAAGCTCGGGCAACTCAGCCGAAGGAACTCGTCCAACACAATATTTTCCCATATTGATGCAATAACCTATAATATTGATCATAATGGCTTAAATATAACGTCAAATTGATCATAATGTCTTAAATATACTGTCAAATTGATCATAATTGCTTAAATATAAGTCAAATTGATCATAATGGCTTAAATATACCGTCGAATTGAGCATAATGGCTATGATATACCGTCAAATTGGGTCATACTGGCTTGAATATACCGTCAAATTGATCATTATGGGTTAAGAATATAGCTAAATATACTGTCAAATTGAGCATAATGGCTTGAATATACCGGCAAATTGAGCACAGTGGCTTAAATATATCGTCAAATTTATCATCATGGCTTAACTATACCGTCAAATTGATCATATTGACTTCCTCGTGGCTTAAATACATCGGTAATGATCATAATGGCTTGAGAGTACCGGAAAATTGAGCATAATGGCTTAAATATAACGGCAAATTGAGCATCATGGCTTGAATATACCGGCAAATTGAGCATAATGGCTTGAGTTTGGAGTCAATTCTTTCATAAGGATTTGAAATTAACATATAAGTTATCACACAGACTTGAAATGGAAAGTCACATTTAAAATCCTGGTTTGGACTTGGAACGAGGATAACCTTTCGCCACTATGTTTACAACTTTATTCAGTACTTATAATTCCTTTCATCGTCTGTTTATACTTTTGCGAAGACGTTTTCAACGTTGTCATCTGCGGAACTGTTGTATTAGGAAAATGGTTTAACTTTAAGTATCCTTAAATCACCGCGAAAAGTCCCTTGATGATGTTCAAATAATTGGTTTCATTTTCTTCGAATTCATTTCTGATAAGATAAAAGAGGTATCTGTATTTTCTTTCAATCACGAACACAAGTTACCGGTGGCTTTAAATTTACGTTAACATTTGGTAGAAATGGAAACCTTTAATGGTCTTTGAAAACTGTGTCATGTGTAAAGTCAAGGCTTAAATTAGCAAAATGCGCTTAAGTATCTATGTAGGTAAAACAAGGTTCCAAAAATAGATGCCAACTTATCAACCTTATTGATTGACCTCATCAATACCAAACTACCATGAGTTCAGGTGATACACACGCAGTGCCTTGTGTTGATTCAACAGACTACGTGCAAACCAAAAGTGTGCGACCTATATGCGCAATGATGGATCATAAAGTTGTTGGTATATGTCTATATGTTGGTATATGTCTATATGTTGGTCTATATGTTGGTATATGTCTATATGTTGAGAAATATTCTCACCAGACAGTGGTTTATCAATATGTAGCCTTTCCTTCTTTAACACTTTCCCTCATATAGACGCTTTCTGACGCCTCTGCAGCAGACAGCTTTTTGAAAACATAGTGACGAAAAAGAAGAAATTGCACAAAACGAGCAATTTCTCCTTTTGCCACAATGTTTTCCACTTTTTGTCATAGGTTATCCATTCAATTATGGAGATTTTCTATTTTCTGACAAAATACGTTCAAAGTCGTCTGCTGCAGTATTGTCGTATGAGGGAAAGGGTTAAGCGTAGGTATAATTTAGAATAATATATTTATCGCCTCGGAGCTGTAGTAATACAGCCTCGGTGCTGTAGTAATACAGCCTCGGTGCTGTAGTAATACAGCCTCGGTGCTGTAGTAATACAGCCTCGGTGCTGTAGTAATACAGCCTCGGTGCTGTAGTAATACAGTCTCGGTGCTGTAGTAATACAGCCTCGGTGCTGTAGTAATACAGTCTCGGTTGCGGGAAATCTAGGATTTGATGCTCGGTCGGGTCATACAAAAAAATATAAATATAAATAAAATGTTAGTAATGGATGCCCTCCTTGGCGCTCAGGGTTGCGGAGCTAGCATTACGACTGACTGGCTGGTGTCAGAATAAATAGACCAGATGTACTGGTAACTTCTCCCGGAAAGGCAGTGATATAACTGGAATGTTGTTGAAAGCGGCATAAAACTCCAAACAATAAAACAATATTCCGGTTAAAAGCAGATTCTTAGTAAAAAAGAGTACGAATGATGTAAAAAACCCGAAGCCGTATTTATGAAACTGCAATTACACACGATGTTATACAAATTTGATTACACTGTAATTGACATTTCAAAGGCTTTGTTCGTAGACAACTGTAGGGCGTCGGCCTCTCTTACAAAAGGTCCTGGATTCGATTAGCGTAATGAGTGTCTAAGTTGTCTGTTAACATTTTCATAGTTTTATAGTTCTATCGTTTCTTTCGTGGAAAGGGGTAATTTAAAAAAGAAGTTAGACATCTCCATCTTGAATTAAATGATTTGAAACATGTCATGCGAAAGCCGACCTGTGGCATGTTGCGACAAAGGCATGCATAGATCCGGTTGCAGCTCTGCGCAGTCCGACCAAGGAAAAAGCTATACTCAAGGTAAACCAACATTAGCAATATCAATACACGTGTGTAACACAGGCTTTTTGACATCCATGCTAAAGGATTCAAATGGAAGCGCTGATGCGCTTGTATCTGGATATAAACTAAATGCAGATAACCTACGGTTGATATTTACAGATAACATACGATTGATATTCACAGATAACCTACGGTTGGTATTTACAGATAACCTACGGTTGTTATTCACAGATAACCTACGGTTGTTTTTCACAGATAACCTTACGGTTGATATCACAGATAACATACGGTTGTTATTCACAGATAACCTACGGTTGATATTCACAAATAAACTACGGTTGATATTTACAGATAACCTCATGTTGATATTCACAGATAACCTACGGTTGTTATTTATAGATCGTAACGCATGCGTTATCGGTCTCTAGTCGTTCAAGCATCAACGAAGCCGTTTTAGAACGGTACTGACCAAAATACATTATTCAATGAAAAGATTGTTCGAAGTAACACGTGGATGACTTGCCAACAACCAATTTCAATAACCAATGTCGTAGCGTGATATAAGGTAAGACGGATTGACAGTGATCCATAAGAGTCACTTTGTAAAGACAGCATGTAAACAACCAACCCTAAGGCAAAAGCGACCAGTGTAGAACCAGATCACTCAACACATTCTCTCAATCTGATCTAGTAATCAACTGTTCGCCAAATAGTCCAAGAGGGTTTCAAGAAGCCTTTGTTCACCTTAATCCACTAGGATCCTTAAGAATGGAAGCGATGGCAGATCTTCTCGAATACGGGTGCTAATTAATGTGTGTGGTTTTTACAGAGCACTGCTCAGAAACTTAAAGACAAAACTAAAACGTGTGAACTTTGTATAGTAGGTCTTCCAAAGGGAAGAGAGTCAGAATCACTAAAACCGCCAAAACGTGTGCTTTTTTTCCATGGAGAATTGTCGAGGGATATTCTGGTGATGCTCCAATCTTGTTGAACACCCTGTCAAGTAATTAATGGAGCTAAACTAACTCCTGGAATCACTCGCCAAGGATATTAAACCAATTCCCCCCAATTATTTTTCGCATCCTCTATTGACACGGTCGATTTATCACAGCTCTATGCTATAGTCAATACAATACAATACAACAGAGGACTAGATCAGACAACTTTTCACAATATCTCTCTTATTGCACACTCAAACCCTATGGTGTGGGTACTCAAAAGAATCGTCTCACTGAGACGATCCTTTTGAGTACCCACATCATAGGGTTTTAGTGTCAATTAAGGATCTTAAAATATGAACAATTCCCCTTATCTAGAGCTCTGAATACAATATTTTATTTCGATGCTGAGTATGTATATTCTACATAAAAGACAGCCCTGCAATATAGTATAAATCGTGATCAGAGGGCAATCAAAGGTGTTATAATGAAAACAATATCAGAATGATATTGATGATAAGAGTAAAAGAAAATAAAGTGAGAAAAAAAGAATTAAGGTACGTACTGGAAGCTAGAAGTATAGATTATTATTTTGGTATAACACGTACATGGGAACACCTTAATCAGTTCACTTAACTCTTTAACTCGCATGACTCTTCATCGTGCGCAGATGCAATAAGATGCAATCACGCCTCATTTAGTAGTTTTTATCAGAGTTTTCATTTATTTCTATACACCATTGCCTGAAAGTGAAAGATCTGATGCCCGAATGCATAGGCTCGCATGAGTTTTCATCGTGCGCAGATGCAATAAGATGCAATCACGACTCATTTAGTAGTTTGTGTGGCGATTGGTTTGACAATCGCCACAATGCTAACAGAAACAACAACAACGAACAATATTTACATAGTCGGTTTTGAAAAATCGGTTGATATTTATTTTCCTTACTGCAAACTAATTTACTCACATCCGTTATAGTTCCATCATTGATGCAGATACGCGATTAATAATAATTATTTCAGTGCTACTTTGGTACCGGATTGTTACTAATATTTGAGTTTTATCGAGACATTATCTACATAGAGTTAAAATATGTAAATATTATATTCGTCATGATTTGGCAGATAATAAATATCATTGCGCGTTCTGTCTTGCAAATTACGGCAAATAACTCTGATGATACTCAAATCTAGAAATTCCAAAAGGTTCTATAAATAGCTCGCGATACTGGTGTTCTTAAATCTCAATATTATAAACGCTTCATTTTGTAATTGTTTAAATAGATGAAAGCGTCTAGATGATAAGACTGGTTTAGAAAGGTTTAAAGGACACGTACACACGTTATGTATACACGTCTACACGTTCTAGAGTCAATTAGCAATCAATGCTGAAAGTGTAGCCTTATTTAGTTTGGAGATCGATCATTATAATATATGCCTATATTTTTATAAATTGAACAGTTTGGCAAATAGTGAAATTGTGCTTTTTGTGCATGTTTTGTGTTTGTTATTGCACTCAAATTTTTCGAAGCAGTTTAACAACCTCAGAAACATATAAATACACTGTTTATATGTCTCTGACAACCCTCAATCATGCAATGTGAAGGGACTTAATTAAATAGACCTGTTTAATATCGGACATTATTGAAACAAACACCATACTAATGGATACTGTTTTCTCTCCTTTCTTGATAATTTTGTCATTTCTAAAGTGTACACACTATTTTATCTTAATATGGCCTAGCGACCTGGTGATGAACATGTGATTACCCGAACAATATAGATTACAAATAGCCATTCTAATGAGCTAAAACGGTAGCTGGTCTATCGAGTACCAACTAGATTTTTCATAAATTTGGAAAGGCCTAATTTTGAACACATCATGACCAGTTTCAGAACGTAACTAAACAATCACCAAGACAACATTCTAGCAAACTAACATTATTTGACTGTCAAAAGATGCAGGGTTGATACATTCTCAAATTGATCCGCACCAGAGTGCACTATTATTGAAAAGCGCAAGCCCTACACCGATATACTGCTTGTTACTTTGCAGAATTTTCCATACGATCGCCACTACATTGCCATTGGCGCTTTGATTATCAGAGTTTTCATTTATTTCTATACACCATTGCCTGAAAGTGAAGGATCTGATGCCCGAATGCATAGGCTCGCATGAGTTTTCATCGTGCGCAGATGCAATAAGATGCAATCACGACTCATTTAGTAGTTTTTATCAGAATTTGCATTTATTTCTATACACCATTTCCGGAAAGTTAATGATCTTATGCCCGAATGCATAGGCTCGCATGAGTTTTCATTGTGCGCAGATTCAATAAGATGCAATCACGACTCATTTAGTAGTTTTTATCAGAATTTGCATTTATTTCTATACACCATTTCCGGAAAGTTAATGAGCTTGTGCCCGAATGCATAGGTTCACGTGCGTTCACTGTAATAATTCGCATCAAGACATCTAATCTCCAGATGTGGCCTTCTTGTTATTAAACATAATCAATTTAATGTCCGATATACTTCATTGATAGGCGAAGTTCTTAGTACATGGGATAATTGTTTAACATCGAACATGACTGTAACACTATGAATTGTGCTCATACCTTTTGCTTCGGTATATGGCAGTTTTATTTACGACCCATCCAAACCTACACACATCCAAACATACACACATTCAAACAGTACACGTTTACTGTGGTAACAAAAACACTAATTTATATGAGCCGTTCCACGAGAAAACCAACATTATGGACTCTGCGTAATGTATCCACTCAGATCAGTCTGCGCAGTCCTCGCAAGCTAATCCGGGTCGACATATTCCGTCTTAGGGGGATAGAGGTATAGTGCAGGGACACTATATGTAATATAGTGTCCCTGTATATTGTAATGATTCCTGAAACAGAAAATACACAGGAGGCGAAAAGTGTCATGCTTAGGCTGATCCGGGTCGATACTTAACGCAGAGTCCACAATGTTGGTTTTCTCGTGAGACGGCTCATAAAATACATGATTTTCTAGTTCTTGAAGTCTCGAGGTATCTGGCGATAATTTTAACTTTTATTAATGATTCTCTGGGATGTGTAAAGTGTAAAATGATTTCTCGGTCTAGTCTGTCAAACATCATGAATATCACACGCTTATACAATGTCCAACAATATACAAACGCATTTTATTTCATCTGCGACAGACGATTTCTGAAAGCATTTTGGAAAAAAGGTGAAATTGCTCTAAATGAGCATTTCTACTTTTTTGCCACAATATTTTAAACTATATGCAATACATAGATGTACACTTTAATTGAAAGAGAGTTTCCGGAGTATAGCTAATACGTTTTCAATGTCGTCTAAAAGCTAAAGTGTTATGTGTGGGTTTAAACGCGACCATGACCTTACTTAAAATTATCAGATGTACTTGATTGATTATTTCCCCAAACCCAAAAAGGCGTAGCTGCAATTGGTCACAACATACAGTAACGTCTGTCATGAAGATCCCCCTCCTACTTCGCGACTGTCGTAAAGTATAATTAGACTGAACATAATGAGACCGGGTTACTTTATAGACGTTTGTCATGCCAGATAGATTCAAACAGCAATAGTGTGTGTGTGTGTCGTTAAAGACCACAAGGATGTAATTCCTTTACACTAATCTGCGTTCGACTGGAGTGCAGCGCTAGGTAGTCGCGAATTCAATACCCGTCCGGGCCTTACCACATACTTTGTAGAATTGTAGTAATGGCATTTCACTCATTGGCGGCTAGCAGTTCGAATGACTCGTTGGTGTATGTATAAACTAATCAGTATTACTGGTAACGCGGTGGAAAAGAAATGGTTGTTTTTGTAAGTAGCTTAAAACACCAGACGAAGGGTTGGTACCGGTTATGATGACGACCTTATTGGTATAAACAATGTGTCTGTGATTTCGCCAACCGTCGTTCAACCGTAACAATGAAAAGTCTGCATTGTACTTAACCGTTATGGCACTACCCGAAACTCTTTTTTTTTCAAATGTCAGACAATCTAGCACACATGCAAAAATACGTTGTTTTTTTTACTCGGTATATGACTATTGACGTTTGTACTTAAGGGTATTTCGACCGGAATTACCGTTTGCTGATTGGTCAAAACAACTATTTAGTAGAATTAATAACATACTGGTTTGTAATTATTTTTTGTGACAGAATATCGATTAGATACTCTAACGAAATTATTTACTTTTCATTCTGTCAGAAAATCAAGTGCAGTTGCTCGAAAACCCCGGATTTTTCAGACGGTATAATCAATAAAATGCTTTCATGCTTAATAATATTCGACTAGCAAATACTGTAAAACGATTAGTATTGATGTATTTTTGTCAAATAACAGTTCAATAATCAAACAACAAACATTAGTTTAGCATTCTATCCAAAGCATTTAAACATTGTGTAAACGTACAAACGATCCGCGAGGCCGAAGTGTGCAGTTGTTACCAGTGTCGCCGAATTTCCAATGAACGCTCTTGCCAGGTGCTTCTGTATGTTGGGAAAGAAAGCCACAATCAAACCAGTCATAAACTTCACATGCATATCAAATGCTCGTATAGATCTGGTAACTGCCTTTTACAGGTCTTCTCAGATTGACCTTTGGTTCAGCCAATCAAATTACGATAACAAAATAGTGACAGGGGAGAGAACCCATATAAAACAACGAGATAGAGAAGCGGTGATTGCCGAGTGTTCCGACGGTAATCTATGCATTTTGATAACATAACCGATCGTTGAGAGTAGCTTGCGATTTCTTTGGACTGCAAAACAAGTATTTAGGGGAAATTGGAGACGATTTTTTACTTTGGGTCTGATTTTTATGAGATTGGAGAGAAAACCGTGACAAAATTGTCAGAAAACCATTACCAACCGTAGTCCAAAAAGCACTGTTTTTATAACAGAGTTCTACGCCTGTAGGGAGACTCTTCCACTTATCTATAACGTTGTTTCTTAGTCGATGTGTTTTTTTACCCTTTGCCATGTACAGCAATTTTAAAGAAGATTACCTTGAACACATCTAGGCAAACATATGGAAACTCTCCGTTTGTCACAATCGTTTCAAATGTCGCAGGGGCGTAGCTTTGCAATAATCAATGTGTAGGCCGTCTCGTGAGAAAATCAACATTGTGGACTCTGCGTAAAGTATCGACCCGGATCAGCCTAAGCATGCCACACTGGCGTACCCGTATATACACTTTTCGCCTCCTGTGGATTTTCTGTTTCAGGAATCACTACTCTATACATCTATTTTTGTTACCCTTTGCCATGTACAGCAAAGAAGTTTACATTGAACACCTCTAGGCAAATATATGGGAACTCTCCTTTTTTCACAATCGTTTAAAAAAAAAAGGTCGTCTGCTACTGGTGCGTCATAATGTATCGTCTGAAAGTAGGAAGTCGGTAAAGAATATGAGTCTGGAACGAGTCAAACTAGGTGTTGGTCAGAAGGTACAGTTATTACTCCGGGTCTAACCAAATACTCTCAGAAAGGTTGTAATGACTTCCTCCTTGGCACTCAGTGCTTTGGAAATAGCCCAACGACAAATGCCTCGTTGTCAGTATAAATAATAACGTAAGTACTTGTATATAACCCAGAGAACACCGTAATTTATGACTAAAAGTGTGTTAAAACTGGCGTAAAACACCATTTGATTAGTTATTGACTTAGGGATGGGAACGAATACTGAAAACGATATTCGAATATTCGTTTTACTTATTCGAATATATTCGAATATTCGTTTTTCGAATCAAAAATCGGTATCCGATTTCAGGTTTATTCGAATGCTGGTACTCTTCCATTTCTTTTTTCAAATAATGGCGATTTTCCAAGTATAAGTGTAAGCTATTGTTTACGTATATATTGCATGTTTTCAACTGTTCTTACACTCTTTTTTTTCTCAACAGATATATTTGAATTTCAAGTTGAGGTAAATCAAGAAAAGTATCCACTCGAAACGATAAACAGAATTGCAACGTTTTCTGATCCGTATAATTATTCAAGTGTCGCTTGGTTACCGAATTTAATATTTAACCGAATCAAATAACTAACGAAGTAATGATATATTTTATTCATACAAAAGGCAAAGGAAGTTGTAAGAAAACTAAATTGCAGACGATTCAATTTGTTTGCTGATGTGAATTCGATTTTAAAGATGTAAAGAGGAAAGCTGCATACTTTTGAGACGTACTGCTATGTTAAATATGATTGATGCAATTGTTGCAATAGCTGTCTATGATGTAACTATCGACTAGGTTTTGGTTAAGCTGGGAGGTTTTTACGAAAATTGACTTTCACTTTCGTAATGATATGCAGATTGTCACCGTTTATACATGTGTGTTTGTTAAACATATCGATCAAACCGGTCGTCAACGTGATGTCTGGTTACACATGATACGAACTCGGGTAAACGTACGCGTGACAATTATCGATTTTATAATTGATACTTGAGGTTTGACATACGTTGTAAAAACACCACAAACGAAACAAACACACTCTTTATCACTTCACCCTTAATCATGCTTAATTCCAACTCGCGACCTCTGTCAGAATTGTACAAATAATTTTTTTTGTTCACTTTTGATTTCTTAAAACAAAAAATCGTAAACTGAAAACGAATATTCTTATTCGAAAACAGTATTCGAATATTCGTCCTTTTTTCGAATATTCGAATATTCGTATATTCGTTCCCATCCCTAGAACTTATTGTCCATCTGAATGTAGGTGGACAGTGACGGCTCTGAAGACAACGTGCGAATGCACGACTTGCATCTTCTTACCTTGCATGCATTGTCTAGTTCTCCTGAATAAACGTGTTATGCTATAATCTGAGATTTATTAATTTGGTTTAAAGCCGTTTTCAAAATAAAGTATGTCATGTCACGGCGGTCAGTTCACCTGCTGTTTCTTACCTTTTTACACCAGAACTCTAAACAACAGTCTGTCCAACATAGACAGGCATTATCTTGGTGGAAGAAGCATGACGCTTGACGCAGTGACTTGTTCCAAACGTCGAAAAGAGTGTTGGTCGAGCTGGGGCTCGAACTAACCTCCCATGGATTGACATCCAGTGTCCCTAATGATTGAGCAACTGGGGTTCGACTGTTATTATCTGAGAACCAGGGACATATAAAAGCTTGTATTAATAGAAACATTTTGTTATTCCAACTTTGGAATAAAAAGCTCATTTGCAACGCAGACAACTTGGCAAAGAGTTATTCGAATATTGTGCCAGTTGATTCTAGTTCAAATTAACAACCTATTCAATAGTTCGGCCTTCTGGCAAGTCAGTTGACATACAGCCCATGTAAAGGTGGTATATTGAACAGGAGTACTTTATTTATTGAGCGGGGTTCCACTTAAACCAGTCTTAACGCAACTGTTACACGCACTCACGCTAAATGGATATTGCTTTAGAGAAGTGACTTGATACTTTCTTTGACTTGGAGCAGTGTTAAGGAAGATAAGATTTGCCATATTGATCTGGAGCTACACTGGCCTCAAATAACATACGTTTGATCTTCACCAACATATTTTTAATCACCCATTCGTATTTAAATCGGATATAAACCTCGTTGCAGTATAAAACGCTCGTAAAGATATGACGAGATATATATTGTTTCAGATTGATATTTGCGTCAGCCAACCAAATTGCTAGATGCAAAGTCGTAAGTTATCAAAAGGGGAGATAGTCAATATAAATACACGAGATAGAGAATCGGTGATTGCCAAGTGTTCCGATTGGATAGAATACTTTAATGTATAGAGTCAATTCGAGACGATCTTGTATGCGGTGTCGTCAGATGAAATATACGTACTGCGAAGTATTTCGGTCTTATTTTAATGATATTAATAATCACAATTTACGCAAACACAAATGCTCGCTGGATTCTATACCCTACCCAGCTCTAAGTAAAGCGCGTATTTCATATTTTAAAATCCTAATTTTACCTTCAAACCCAATTTTAAGGGTTCTCAAATGTTAGCACCACAATAAAGGTTTTGATTGCTAAACCCATTCCTACCTGCAGACGCAGCTACAGCAGACAATTTTTGAAAACATTTTAGCAAAAAGGGAAAATGTTCATAATGAGCACTTTTTCCTTTGCCAATGTGTTTAACTCTATTCAATAAGTGTATGATCACAGATAGAGTTGTACATATTTTCGCCCTAATGTTTTCAAAGTCGACTACTGTAGAGTGGGAATGTGTTTTTTTGAGTGAAATTTTCGAACCAAGACCTGTTTACTGCTCTATAACTAGAGGCGTCTGCTATATGACTGTAAACGAATATCTATGATTTTGGACGTAAGTTGTAGTATCGTTCTGATTATTAACGCGTCAGCGCTGAGCTTGTTATGGTTCTCTAGATATCGATAATTAATCGATTGATTTTACAGACACAATCGTATTAACCACTCTAGACAATTTATGTATTTCGGTTCACACTTAGGTAACATGCTTGCATTTTAACATCAAAACCTGCATTACAAAAATACACCTTTGCGTTGAGTGTAACATTTCGGTAGCTCACGTTTAGTAACGGTTCGTACCAAAAGTGAACACGCTGTAATTTAATTGGTGGATTGGCTACCGTTTGCTATCATAAAAGTTAATTGAACGCAGGACAGATTGCAGAAAACCGTACTAAGCTTCGCACTGACGTTTCAAATGATCTGGACAATAGCATACAATATATATGACTGGGGCTTTTCATGAATAGTACACGATTCTATTATTTCAGTGTGCAAGCAACACTAAAAACGCCATTATCGTCTTAATTGTTTGAGCAGGGTTAACTTTTAATAATACGGGTAATAAATCAAATACCAGAAACCTTTTACGGGAAAGGGGTTAAATCTGAATTCTCCTTATATTGAAATTGAGATCTTTTTAATCCTTATGCTGCTTTATTGCAATTGCTAGTACATTGGTAAATCATTGAAGCGATTTTAACAAGAGCATAAATGTCGTAGTTTTGCTAATAATCAACAAATGACGAGCGAGCAATGTAAGCCACGATTAGACTTCACGAATGTACACGCCGATCTTGGTCTACTTTGTTCGCGTGTACTGTGTTAAAAGTAGGGGCGCATCGCGAAAACCAACCAACTGAAGGTATTTGTGATCAGTATTGATTCAGATAAGTCAGTGCATCCGTGCATATTGATCCGACTCTGCACTGTTTGCCAATTAGTACTGAAAGGTCTTTAGACTGTATTATAGTATCTATTTGGATGCTCAAATAGGTATTTACCACGCAATGTACTCGTCATAATTACAGTAAGGTTGTTTTATATAGAGAGACGCTCAACATGATCTTAAAACAATAACAAATGAGCCGACCGCAAGAAAACCAACATTATGGCCTATGCGTAATGTATCGACCCAAATCAGCCTGCGCTGTCCGCGCAGACTGATCCGGGCTGACAAATTCCGTCTCAGGGATATAGAGGAATAGAGTAAAAATTCCTGAAACAGAAAATCAACAGTGTTGAAAATTGTCTGTCCTGGTTAGCCTGCGCGGCATGCTTAGGCGGAAACATCTGGGTGGAAACATTACGCAGAGGCCATTTTGTTGGATTTCTCGCGAGACTGCTCAAATCATCTTCGTGTTACAGCATCCACACCGCCATTAGCCTGCCCTACATTCAATGAGCATTAAACACTTTTACGTTTTACAATGCTTCATGAAAACCTGTTATGTTTCAGTTATGTTTTAAACCTAAGAAATGGGTGTTCTCGCGGGGCTAAACTGGAGAACAAACACAGTACCCCTTTCCATTATTGTTGCTTATTTCTTATTATGCTGATAAAATAGCTTATTTTTTTGGAGTATTCTACGGCCTGCTGTTATTGCAATTGATGGTGACTATGAACATATAGAGGATATTACATGAGTGGTCATTCAATACGGAATTTATTAAACGAGTTTAATAAATTTCGTATTGAATGACCACGAATGTAATGTTCTTTTTATATCATAAATACTAATTTAATAATTTACAGCGCTATATCCATATAAACGTCGCTATAAAGCGCGCATATTTACAACGCTAAACGTTACGTTATGACGTCACGTTACGTAGCATTGTTATTACACTAGTTGAATACGCAATTTATACAATGGCTTTATTACACTCAGTCTCCGGCGACGTCATTTATGATATAAAGTTATTAATTTCACTGCATACTATTATTAATAATGTTTAGTATCATTGCGGTTTCAACAGTATTGAGGTCGTATCACGGCGTGTCCTGGGTACATTACCAGTACCGTTGGTAAGCTTATCCTGACACCAGAGCATCCGTCGTAATGCTATCCCCACAAGTGTCAAGGAGCGAAGCCACTTCTATTCTTTTTAAAGTCTATGATATGGCCCGACCGTGCATCGAACCCCGGTCTCTCGATTCTAGCCATTACGCAACATGAGGCGGTGGAAGAAGAAAAGTTTTTAAGGTCGTTGCGAATATTTTTAGCGCGTAAATTTGTTTATTGGATCAGTAAAATCTCAATTATGCAATAAAATGTTTTAAGTTCAGTTCGTGAGGGCTAATTCGCATTATTATTGTTGACGTCTGTCGTCTGTGGTAGTAGGTTATACCAGGTCACTGGAAAGCCGACCCTGCGCCATGTGGTCAGTACATAATATGTTCGATGACTTGTTGTTGTTTTTCATCCTAGAAGCCTTAATAAACTAACGGTGATATTGATGAGCCACTGGTGGTGACTAAATAAAATTATTGAAATGTAAATCGATAATAATTTTCATCCACCGCGAAAGCGAGAGCGAGAGCCAAGGGTTCGATCCTCGGTCGAGTCCAACCTGAATCTTAATTAATGGAAGTAGTGGCTCCCCTCATTAGATCTCTTAGTCAACAGTTAATACTCCAAAGAGGCAACTAATCCGAGCCCCTGATATATGTACACATTCACAAGAGAGAGATTGCCGTGCTGTAATGGTTAGAACGTCCACATTTGGAGCAAGGGACCTGGCTTCGATCCCCGACCAGGTCATACCATATACTGGCAGTGGTGGCTCCCCGCCTTTGTGTTCAGGGGTTTAGGGATATAATAACGACTGATGCATCGGTGTCATCATAAATAATACCAGTAATAATTGCAATTTACCCAGGAGAAAACGCTCAGGATAATGGAGATTATAATTACGACTGATGTATCAGTGTCAAACTAACGGCGGAAAACACCTTACAAACAAAAGACGTAAAACACCTCAAAAACGAACGGCGTATAACACCTTACAAACAAACGGCGTATAACACCTTACAAACGAACGCCGTAAAACATCTTACAAACAAACGGCGTATAACACCTTACAAACGAACGCCGTAAAACATCTTACAAACAAACGGCGTATAACACCTTACAAACGAACGCCGTAAAACATCTTACAAACAAACGCCGTAAAACATCTTACAAACAAACGGCGTAAAACACTTTACGAACAAGCGACGAAAGACACCTTACAAACTAACGGCGTAAAACATCTTACAAACTAACGGCGTAAAACACTTTACGAACGAGCGACGAAAGACACCTTACAAACTAACGGCGTAAAACATCTTACAAACTAACGGCGTAAAACACCTTACAAACAAATGGCGTAAAACACCTCACAAACGAACGGCGTAAAACACCTTACATTCGAACGCGTTCACGAGACCCCTTCGTGTATTACGCTACTCGTCGTCTCTACATACTACGCAAGGCTATATTTGAAGCGCTTCTTGCGATTCATTGGTAGTCATGTTGAATGAGCGTACAGGGAAGGCACGTGTAAGCCTGTTCTCCCTTATATGATTTAGCTCTAAATGCATCTTCTGGCAAAACGCTGGAAACGTTGTCCCACTAGTGCCACTTACAATGATACAAATGCTTGGATGCAATAAGACCCCGAATCTTTTGACGCGCCCAATTTTACATGAACCTGTTTCAAAATCTAGGATAAAACGAATTAAATGATAATAAAACCTCCCTTTGAACTACTTTATCTGTTTGTGACTTGTAGACACCGTTTTCCCCTGATGATACTTAAACGATTATCAAGGGTTGAAGCAGTAATAACTCCATTTCCAATTGGTATATACGTTTTTCGAAACCTTTCTAATGCGTGTTTCTGCAATTCCGCAATTTGCTTACTTTACCTTTTGTCATTTCGCATAAAGTACTTTAAAAGTCCTATGTGTTTCGGTGAATATATTAGATGTTGCTATCTACTGTGGTTTGCCAGTCAGGCTATAAATTATACCTGGTTCAATATAACTTACTGATTTGATGAGCGACCAGCCTTGACTCTGCGTAAAGTATCGACCCGGATCAGCCTAAGCATGCCGCGCAGGTTAACCCGGACAGACACTTTTCGCCTCCTGTGGATTTTCTGTTTCAGGAAGCATTACTATACACCCCAAGACGGAATGTGTCGGCCCGTAGTAGCTTGCACGGGCTACGCAGGCTGATCTGGGTCGATGCCTTACGCAGTGTCCATAATGTTGGTTTTCTCGCGGATCGGCTCAAATTGTGCACTTACTTATTGACCCGATTGTCGATTTACCCCGATATAGATATACAATTTTGACCTGTCTAACGACATAATAATTATCAAACTCTCCTGTATTCAGAATATTTAATTCTCTTCAAAGTTCGACAGACGTGCATAATAAAATCCACAGAAAGCGTCCGAATGAAACAGAAAGAACACAAACTGAACCATGTGGTTTGACCTACATCAATACGTGATGATTGAGCGCATTTTATTTATTTAAGAAGCGTATCATTACAATTCATATACCTATCATTTTGTTTAGAGCTTAGCATCTTTTAGCTTAAAGAAATTGCTCGTGTTCTAAAAGACACCAGCTACGGATGTTTCAAAATTCGTCTGCAATAGGGAAATTGTATATATGTTCAAATAAGGAGTTTTGACCAAGAGACCCGCGTCTTAGGATCTGAACCTCTGACATCCGGTCATACTAATATTGCTTTATCCTTATCCTGGGAATGGTACCCCGTATTTAACTCCTTTCCTCATATAGGCGCAGTTTACGCCTCTGCCTAAGATGACCTTTGGAAACATTGTAACGAAAGGAGAAATTACTCATGATGAACTTACTTCCCAGATTTTTTAATATTTTCCAAGTAATTTCGCAAGTAAGGGAGGGGTACTATTTACTTTGTGTAACGGTTAAGGGGTACTATTTACTGTGTGTAACTGTTAAGGGGTACTATTTACTGTGGGCATCGGTTAAGGGGTACTATTTACTGTAGGTAACGGTTAAGGGGTACTATTTACTATGGGTAACGGTTAAGGGGTACTATTTACTGTGGGTAACGGTTAAGGGGTACTATTAACTGTGGGTAACGGTGGGTAACGGTTAAGGGGTACTATTTACTGTGGGTAACGGTTAAGGGGTACTATTTACTGTGGGTAACGGTTAAGGGGTACTATTTACTGTGTGTTACGGTTAAGGGGTACTATGTACTGTGTGTAACGGTTAAGGGATACTATTTACTGTGGGTAACAGTTAAGGGGTACTATTTACTATGGGTAACGGTTAAGGGGTACTATTTACTGTGGGTAACGGTTAAGGGGTACTATTTACTGGGTTAAGGTTAAGGGGTACTATTTACTCTGGGTAACGGTAAAGGGGTATTATTTACTGTGTGTAGCGGTTAAGGGGTACTATTTACTATGGGTTAAGGTTAGGGGGTACTATTCACTATGGGTAACGGTTAAGGGGTACTATTTACTGTGGGTAACGGTTAGGGGGTACTATTTACTACATATTGGTAATTGAAATGAGTAGCGAACACTTAAGATCAAAGTTTGCAGTCTGATCTTAGTCTGCTTTATTCGCAATTGGAGTTTTTAGTATAAAAAATGTTCTTTCAAATGTACTTAGATATTAACTAAGATGTTTGCTGTATGTTGGTAAGAGTTAAATTTAGGAGGAAAAGGCGTTTGTTCAAAGTATGGTCAACAAGTGGTTTGTTCTGATATACACTCAGGAGAAAGACAATACATAGCCAATATAGAAAATACCGTTCAACATGCTTGTTATATGACGATACAATGCCAGAGCATTTTTATTTCTGGTGAGCGTTGATGCCTTCATTGATCGACTACCTCAAAGAAGGTCTGTGTACGAATTTGCACGGTAGTGGTATGTTCTCGTTTTCTGTTCATCAAATAGTATATTTTATCGTTCCCTCTTTTTAAAAGAACCGGAATATGAACAATTTGTATTAATAACTTATATCTCCCAGTATCTGTATCTCTAATGCACCTTTTATGCAGATAATTTACGCGGAATAATTGTCCTGCAAGCGCTACGCGTGTATGAACTTGCCATGATTTGTACACGTAACGGAGGTTGGATCTTGTTGATCGACACATGGCAAGAATAATGAAGGCCATCTGTCCATATAGCCTTTCCTGCAAATGAATGACTTCTATTAAGTAGTGTGTCTACCGAATTTCAACAATTATGATTTTTGACCCACTTTCCACGCGTTTTACGATCCACGTGCTAAACGTTAACTTTACGGTTTAATATGGAACGCCTTTACTGCCTTAGTATGTTGTATTGTATTATACGCAGTACATTTTCACGTATATGAGGTACATATTTTATTTGACGTGGTACATTATTCGTGATATGCAGTGCATTTTCTATTATGTGTGGTGATTATTGAATAATATGCAGTGCAAAATAGTGTTTAAACAGTAGAATAACCATTATACGTTGTACAAACAACGTCATGTGCAATACAAACTATATACTATGCAGTACAAATGACATTATATGTGGTGTATTTGTTTGTGTATGCAGTAGTTTTACATGTATACGTTGTATGTTGGTCAATATATGCGATGTATGTTTTAATATATGAAGTGCCTGCACGTATCTTTATACTTGGTGAATTATTATGTATGTGTACATAAAAGATCATAGTACG
Source organism: Serripes groenlandicus (assembly GCA_031761405.1). NCBI lineage: Eukaryota > Metazoa > Mollusca > Bivalvia > Cardiida > Cardiidae > Serripes > Serripes groenlandicus. The sequence continues at coordinate 116,057,975 of JASEVX010000003.1, forward strand.
CAATGCATTTGGCAATATGTTCGGTCCATACTAATGTATACATGGTGTAAACAGCTTTATATGCGGTACATTTTTCATTAGGATGATCATACTTTCCGGCATTCTCCGTAATTATTTATCCGGAAAATACCGAGTCAGACAGATAGATATTAACATTTACACCGTTTACTCAATTTAAAAAAAAGCGCTTGAATAATTTATAAATAGATGTGTACACATGTTCTGAATACACGAGGGGCAGAAATGTCGTCGTCTGCACTGAAATCCGCTCTAGACGAGATGGGTCTGTTCATTCGGCATGATTTTGCAGTCTGATCAAAATCTAAAATCTAAAGTCCGAACATTATTAGTCCAATAATATATGACCATGACCTCGAATGCTTATGTTATATGAGTAGATCATTACATGTACTTACATATGCTTATTAGAAGCTTCAGTCAACTTGTGACGATTATGATAAGCAGAGCAAATATGCAGGCTGATTTGAACCTACACTGTTCAGAGAAAACCAAAGTTATGCCTTTTCCCAAAGACAAAATCAAATATATCACGTAAATCACTTTTCAAGTTATTTCTCTTATTTCCAGAAGCTGCTGAGGAATTTAAAGTTGTTTTTATGAGGAAACATTACCATAAAGTGGTAACCTAAACACATGTTTAAATCTTTTCTGTAATACAACAAGTATGCATCAGATGACTTTAAGGCAAAATTATAGAAAATCTTAATAAATGAAAGTATAATTATTGAAGAGGGGTTGGTTGAACGCATTGTGACAAATGGAGGAATTTCTCAAGATGAGCAATTTATCCTTTGACCATAATAATGATTTCAAGAGTTTTCTGCTTCAGGAATTAAAGATCGTCTGCATAGACGACATTCTGCATCTCGTCTATTTAGAAAATGTGTACACTTTTCATAAAGATTGTTCCACAATGCCTTCTTAAAATGGATTAGACGGTGTTACTGTTCAAACCTATCTGTCATGCTCGGTAATTTCCGGAAATAATTCCGGAGAATGCCGGAGTATGCCGGAGAATGCCGGAAAGTATGATCATCACCAATGTTAATGCACCGCGTATAAAGTTTAAACCACCGCATATAATCAAAGTACTACCACACGTATTGAAGAATAGACTGCATATAATGTTGTTTGTATTGCATATGACGTTGATTGCACACTATATAATGGTTATTCTACTGTATCTTCATACTTATGCACCTAATATTATTAAATAACCACTATATATTATACAAAATGCACTGCATATCATGCAAATTGTACCACGTCAAATGAAATATGTACCTCGTATACATGAAAATGTACTGCGTATAATACAATACAACATAGTAAGACAGTAAAGGCGTTCCATAGTTTAACATTATTGGAACTTACCGATACAACTACTGGTAAGTATTTACACTTTCTCTGCTGGGACAGATGCCGATGCAAATGCTTATCTTGATCTACACATTGCACAAAATCCAGCTTGTATCTTTTCCCATGAACGGTCTCAAATATACATATACATAATATGATTATGGCAAGAGCTTTAGCATTCCAAAGTGTTGATGTACATAATCATTCCTGGAAACCAATTCCTCATTTCCATGAATGTACGAAGCCCTTTAATTGGAAATAAGTTCCTCGTCATGTTTATACACTCTTAAGGCTACAGGAATTACCAGCCTTTTATACAACCGAGACACACGACACAAACCGGCAGACAAAAACGGACCAAACTTACTCGACAAAATATTTGTTTCTATGTTTGAAAGGTGTTTGACGTCTTTTTCAATAGTAAAACAGTATAATCACGGAGTTTCCTGGGTGTACAACAGTGTAATCACGGAGTTTCCTGTGTACAATTCTCAGTCATTCCAACACAAGCGCATCTTTCCCTGTGCTAGCTCTGACAACCCGGAGCGAAAATGGTGGAAGCCACTACTACCATTTTCAAAGTCATTGATATTAACTGACCGGGGATCGAACCTCGCTCTCTTGCCCTAAAGGCGGACGCTCTAGCCATTACACCACAAGGGTAGACGTCGTCACCATTACATCACCGAGGTGCTCGTCGTCAAAACACAAAATGTAACATGTGTTCGATGAAGTAAGCCACATATGGTATGTTAATATTTCCCGATACTTTAAGAAATAACGAGTGTGGCGATTTTTTAAATGTTGCTTTTAAGTGGGGCAACTCTTGTGGAGCGTTCGCCTTGAGTGTGGGAGGTCGCGGGATGTACCAATCTGAACAAATCTGTTTTTCATAAGCTTATTGTTAGCTCACTTGAGCACGAAGTGCTTAAGGTGTGTAATTGCTATAGCCCTTTGTCCGGTCTCCGTTGTCTGTCATCTGTCCGTCAATATAATGTCCTCTGTAACCAGTTGATTATTTGGGATAACATTTCACAGCAAGCATCTTCGCAATGTCCCCATCACAATTCTTTGAATTTGTATTGATCCATGCATTCTTGTTTCCTGGAATTCTTCTTCACTCGAAGCCGGTCGACCGAATTTCAAGTAAATTTCAGGAAATAATCCTAGGGTGACTTCCTATCATATTCCTTCAAGCAAAGTTAATCGGTCGAAAAGCATGGGTAGTGTTGTAATGCCTGACATGGCTAAAGATACAACTTTAAAAATCTTCACTTCCGAAAGTATATGGCCGCTTTCCAAACAATTTACGTAGAAATGTTCTTTGGAAGACACTCTATCAGACTCTTTCAAGTAATTAAACTCTTAATACAATTCTTTTCCTACGAAAAATCTGGCCGATTTCCCAACAAATATGCAGAAATGTTCCTTGTGTGATCTTCTTCGTGATTTATTCAAGGCGTATTAATTGGTAAAAACAATGGCTAGACTGAAAGATTAAAACAAAAATCCTTATAAAATAATTGTCTGATTTTGTAATACTGATTGGTACCTAAACATTTCTTTGGCGACTTTTTAAGTCGTTTAAATTTGACAGAAGGTAGACAATATAGGGTTTGTGTTATTTCGCATTTAGGTAGTAGAACTATAATGTTCCTTTTGAGCCTCTTTTATTAGCTTACCTGGTAGCAGAATGGGTTACTATGGTTGGCATGACAACTCACATTGCTTCACTAATGTGAACAATATCTAGGGTAATCATGGCTTTCTTGTTATGTGGAGTTTCTACATCGGATGCTACAGATATGTAAATAAAGCTCCATCTTGCATGTATGTTGCATGTATGTTGTTGTTACACCTTGTTTAATTTCGGGTCTGACGTATTTATCAAACATATTTAGGAGAATTCCAAATACAGTCATGGTTTGTACACTCCTAGTTCGTCCAAAGAGGCTGGTGCAAGTTTGACAGGGAAAACAGCCGTTTATGTGACCTTTTATTCTACGAACAGAAAGAGCTCTAGTTACATGGCGTTTTGCATGTTCTAAAATCTTGAATCGACTCTCTTATAATATGTTGTTGGTGGCCTACTCAAACGAATCGACTGAATCAGACAATACTTTTGAGAACTCATATCATATTTTTTTTTTATATGACATCACTTACCAAAGAACTCCAAAGAAATGTGATGTTGTAATATAGGAATTACGGAACTGAAAATGAAAAATGTATTTCTACGCTGTCAACAGACAAATGCAAGGAAGTACATGTACCTCTCGTTAACTCGAGTCGAAGCAGCTTTTCGATTCCGACTCAAACATTTATTTTACAGATAGTCAAGTCCCAGTGATAAAATATATACTAAAAGTGAATCAAATGATTGACATAATAGTAAAAATAAGTGATGAAAGTTTATAAAGATATAACATATCCGGCACATATGTTTGAGTCAAGATGTCCGAATTTCTTTAGATAAATATTTCTAGATGCTCCTCCTAAACGCTCGCAATTCTACCTTCAATACTTTCAGTACTTTGATATTATATTATAAGTAAGATACAACAAAATAGTTATATTGTTCCTTTGTTAATAAAATTAATGTGTTAATTTTAAACCATGATATAATATATTTCAAACAAGGCAAGACAATGAGGCCACCATTTTTCTTTTATGTTTTCAAATAACCTGAACATGTAGGTACATATGATTTTGTTGCTTTGGTGTAAGAATTATATTCTCAATAGAGTTATCATTGGTATACAGCGGCCTTCTTTTAATTTTGATATGACATGCATCAAGGAGTATACTAACTATGTCACGACCTCTTGGTAAAAAAGTGTTTGCGATAGATCCCTATTCTGTAGAAACAGTAGTGTGATTTCAACTCTAATATTATTAACTTTTATGATCGGTAAATCCTTGTTCAAATGTTATCCTTGATCTGCAGTTAGCCCATGCGCTATCAGTGCTTTGATTTATACAAGTAACTAACTTGCTCTTTATACAAGAGTAAACGTCAATCATCTCTCAGGTGTATGCACGTCTTTGAGCGAGTTCGGCTTTGATACCCGGATTAACTTACCCAGGTAAACCGTCTTTACTCAAGTCGACTCGGGTATTTGCCAACAAAGTCTTCTATCACGTTGCCAGACTATATTGAACTAGTGTTTGGATAAGTTACCCGATATTAACTACTTCTTGGGGAAGGGTGACAACGGGTTAACCGAGTATGCTATCTCTTTCTATAACGAACGCCACACGAGCCAACTCGGGTCAACGCGTGTTGACCCGGGGGCTAATGCCGAATTATGGTGACTTCCTCATAGTTTACTCTGTCATGAAAAATGGTCATTGGCCATTATTTCAAAAACATAGATTAACTTCCATTGACATGAGCAATTTGCTTAAAAAGTGGTTCTTTTTGTTGTATTTGTAATAACACCATTCCATGTACATATTTATGGTTGTGTCTGATTTGTAAATCAGGGGGATTTGGGCCCAATGGGCGATCCCTGTTCGCGATGACCTTGGTGAAGTGCCCTTGGAAAATGCACATGAATTATTACAACGTTATAGTTAAGATGACGGCCGCCCTGCTACAACTGAAATACTGTTGAAAACGGCGGTTAACCAAGATACATCAGTAAAACAATTGTACTTCCGCTTCATAAGTTCAAAGAATTTGTTCATAAATACATTATTGTCTTTGAACAAAATTAGGACATATCATATAACATTTAGTCACATGATTTTGTCATTTGTAGTGAAATGTCAATAACAGTTCTTGTTTTGAAGACTTTCTTATTTCTTTTTTGCCCTATTATTTAGATACATAATCGTTCAGTTGAATTAAATTTCTACAGAAGACAAACTCTTAAATTACCACAAAGAGATATGTGGCTTCATCTTACGCCTTATATTGCGTGACGTTCCTTATTACTCCTAACAATTGTTTTCTAAATTTACAATAGCGCCGGGTCAAGCCTCTTTTCTTTAAACCTATCCACGACGTGTTCTTGATGAGAATTTTCAGTGTTACGACCTATGGTATATACGATAAAATCAAATCTCCGAACATCTTGAAGGGTGGTCACCCTTAACCCTTTCCCTCATACGATAATTTTGCAGCAGACGACTTTGAACATATTTTGTCCAAAAAATAGAAAATCTCTATAATTGAATGGATAACCTATGACTAAAAGTGGAAATCATTGTAGCAAAAGGAGAAATTTCTCGTTTTGAGCAATTTATTCTTTTGTCACTTTGTTTTCAAAAAGCCGTCTGCTTCAGAGGCGTGAAAAAAAAGCGTCTATATGAGGGAAAGGGTTAATACTAATTACACTGATGGCATTTTGGGTGTTTCCCGAATGCACTTTCTTCCAGGCCAGGTCTGATACTCCTTTCTGAAATGACAATTTAATAGGCCACAGTGCTTTGTACAAGGTTTCAAATTGACTAGATAAAGTGAACGTTAACTGTATCTTGTCATCAAGTTTCTCAAAATTGGATTTTTACAAAGCTTTATATGAGTTTTATTACCGGGTTTTTCAAAAGAAAAATGATATCTTTAAGTGTGTATCATATCCAAAGTCATAGAACAACAATTTCAATCAAATTAAATAAATCGAATCTCTATCCAATAATTATACTATGATTTATATAGATATTCCAAATGTTTACTTGGAAGTTTCTAAATGTCTTTGGTGGATAAACTGTTTGGCTGTGAGTGGGAATGAGTTAACTTCATGATATATTTAAGTTAATTTTTCAGTTGATCAATCATCTTTACTTCAGCTTTGATACGACCGCATTCTTAATGTCTAAACGATCGTTGTTTGACCGTATACGACCACTTTCTGAAGTTCTTGTCTGCGCCGATAGCTCAGTCGGTCAAAACCAGGGCTATCGTTTAAGGGTTCGTGAGTTCGAAACCCATCTGGCCATTTTTTTCTCAATGATCCATCGAAGTGGTTGTGGCTAGCTCCCGTGTTCTTCCACTAATACTGGTCTGTGTGGGAAGTTGACCGGTCATAGCTGATCCTGTAATTACAACAGCTACTATAGATCAGTATATTAAACGACATATTTGATGTGAAGTCTAATTACATTTGATTTAGACGCACTGACCTAATATACTTATACATATATGTATCTGTACGTAACCCTTTCCCACCTGTATGTCAAAATGAGAAATTGCTCATCACTATGTTTTCAACTTCATAAGATAAATATACCTATACAACATATACTTTAATTGTTTGAAATGTTGACTATGTTTGCCTACATGTTGTTGTTTTTATTTCGTCTGCTGCAGATTTGTTGTATATGAGAAAGGATTAATATTAATCGTGATCACATGACACTAGTGTGTACGTACGAGTCACCAAGGACACTAATGGACTGAATTCTGTTCAATTATTACACTCAGACAACAATCAATTTGAAAACAGTGCAGGAAAAGATAAACTCTTACTATAGTTACATTTGGGCGAATAGTCTGCAAACAATTTCTAAAATATTTAAGGACCTATATACAGTTCAAAAGTGAGTTTAAAAATTAACATTATACACTGTTAAACCTGCAGAAATATGAGCGATCACTTCCTTCCCAATTCAGGTGTGGTATCTAACCTCTTAGAATCGAGACTTGATAATATATCGGAGAAAGCCCTGAGCAAAGACTACGTAAAATGTGCCAATCAAACTCTGTAGAAGACGAAACTCATTTTTTGCTTAAATGTGATTTTTATATAGATATTCGAAATAATATATTCTTAGATCAGTTAAATGTCTCTATTTTTAATGAATTAAGTGGTCTCGAAAAACTTACATTTCTGATCAATACTCACTCCCGTAAATGTGTGTAGTTCATCGTCAAGAGCTAGTAATGGAAGAGGTCAGCTATATGTACGGTAGATAAACTACCTTGGGAGTAATCCCTATTTACCCTGGTAAATAAGCTACCTTGATTCATTAGGGAAGATCGTGTTTCAGTACAGGGTTGGACGCACTAAGTGAAAATAAACATTGCATAATCAGTGCGATGTCTCATGTCACATACTGTTCCCGAATTATTGTATAATTGTAAATAACACATTTCATATGTCATTATGAGTTAATAGTATGTATATATGATATGGTTACTTATAGGCCCAATGGGCCGAGTGTGGTAAATGTGTATAACATGTGTTATTCATGTATGTAAATTAAATCAGATCACGTTAATAAATAGAGGATATTAGAGTGATCATTCAATACGAAATTTTATTAAACGAGTATAATAACATTTTGTATTGAATGACCACGAATGTTATACGAAAAAAAAACATAAATGGTTTTTTTCGTTATAGGTAACAGGTGTGAGAATTTTTTTTTTTTTTTTTTTTTTCAATAACCCATGAAGCTTTCTGAAATGAAACTGGCCAAATCCATGGGGGCCGCCATTTTGGGTATGTATAAAATGAGACGAGAAACACGGATTGGACAAAAATTATTGTCGTCTTTTTAATAATTTTTTTTAAATCGATATTTTGGTTAGGTATAAAATGACACGAAAAACACGGATTTTTAAAATTATTGTCGTCTTTTTAATCTTTTTTTTCTTAAATCGATATTTAAGATCATTAAAGGGAATTAACATTTGTACGAAAAGTTAAAAATAAATGGAATTCTGATTGAAAAAGAATTATTGTCGTCTTTTTAATAACAATTTTTAAATCGATATTTTGGGTATGTATAAAAATGACACGAAAAACACGGATTTTTAAAATTATTGTCGTCTTTTTAATCTTTTTTATTTAAATCGATATTTAAGATCATTAAAGTGCTGTGTTTTGTGGGAATTAACATTTGTACGAAAAACTAAAAATAAATGGAACTATGTAAGAAATATGTTTCCCGTTTGTCAAAAAAACGACAGCATTAGACTTCTACGCCCGAACCTAAATTTTGACTGTATCGTAGCCAAAGAAGGACGTGACGTCATTTCCGTAACACTTAATCTTGGCGTAACGTCAATGGAGCGACGTCGTTTCCCGCAAAAAAGTGGTATCAACATGAAATACCCCAAATTCCTATACATGAGCTATTTATCAAACATTGTGGCAAAAGGATAACTTTCTCATAAGGAGCAATTATTCTTTTAGCGACAATCTTTCCCTAAATCGTCTGTTGCAAAGGCCCCAGAAACCGTCTCTAATAGGGAAAGGGTTTAGCAGAAATGTGACGCCTTACATCATTTGTTCCAGTCATATTGACTGGTTGAAAAAGGTAGTCGCCAGGTGGCATCAGCAAAGAGCTGATCTTTTTGCTTCTTTACCATAATGCAGGTGATCGATTAAGGATCATCTTGGCCATCATGTTTTAACCTCGTTCATTATAAATGTATTCCTTGATTTTCTGAAAGACGACAGCAATAAGAATTCCAAATATTTTTTGATAATGCACGAAACATGACATTAACATTATTATTGTCTAGTCAATTACTTATAAATCCTTTTTTATAGCCAAAGTATGCTCTTTAATTTTTGTTTATAATTATCTTGCGTTTTTTCGTAAATAGGTAGCACCTATAGATATATTATTCTATTTATACGAAAAAAAAACATGAATGGGTTTTTTCGCTTATAGGTAACGGGCGTGAGATTTTTTTTTTTTTTTTTTTTTTTTCAATAACCCATGAAGCTTTCTGAAATGAAACTGGAAAAATCCATGGGGGCCGCCATTTTTGATATGTATACAAAGCAGACGTAAATCACAGATTGAAAATTATTATCGGCTTTTTAATCATTTGTTTTTAAATCGGTATTTTGGGTATGTATAAAATGAGCAGAAAAACACGGATTGAAAATTATTGTCGTCTTTTTAATCGATTTTTTTAAAATCGATATTTAAGATCATTAAAGTGCTGGAATTAACATTTGTACGAAAAGTTAAAAATAAATGTAAATCTATAAGAAATATGTTTTCCCGTTCGTCAAAAAAACGACAGCATTAGCCTTCTACGCCTGAAACTAAATTTTGACTCGTAGCCAAAGAAGGACGTGACGTCATTTCCGTTACACTTCATCTTGGCGTAACGTCAATGGAGCGACGTCGTTTCCCGCAAAAAAGTGGTATCAACATGAAAGACCCCAAATTCCTACACATGAGCTATTGACTCGATCATTCAAAGTATAATTATTTATCAAACATTGTGGCAAAAGGATAACTTTCTCATAAGGAGCAATTGTTCTTGTTGCGACAATCTTTTCCTAAATCGTTGCATAGGCCTCAGAAACCGTCTCTAACAGGGAAAGGGTTTAGCAGAAATGTGACCCCTTACAGAATTTGTTCCAGTCATATTGACTGCTTGAAAAAGGCAGTCGCCAGGTGGCATCAGAAAAGGGCTGATCTATTTGCTTCTTTACCATAATGCAGGTGATCGATTAAGGATCATCTTGGCCCTCATGTGTTAACCTCGTTCATTATAAATGTATTCCTTGATTTTCTGAAAGTCTTTACTTTATTATTTTCTGTTCGTAATAATAGACGACAGCAATACGAATTGCAAATATGTTTTGATAATGCAAGACACATGACATTAACATTAATATATCTATAGGTGCTACCTATTTACGAAAAAACGCAAGATAATTATAAACAAAAATTAAAGAGCATACTTTGGCCATAAAAAAGGATTTAAAAGTAATTGACTAGACAATAATAATGTTAATGTCATGTTTTGTGCATTATCAAAAAATATTTGGAATTCGTATTGCTGTCGTCTATTATTACGAACAGAAAATAATAAAGTAAAGACTTTCAGAAAATCAAGGAATACATTTATAATGAACGAGGTTAAAACATGATAGCCAAGATGATCCTTAATCGATCACCTGCATTATGGTAAAGAAGCAAAAAGATCAGCTCTTTGCTGATGCCACCTGGCAACTGCCTTTTTCCATAAGTCAATATGACTGGAACAAATGATGTAAGGGGTCACATTTCTGCTAAACCCTTTCCCTATTAGAGACGGTTTCTGAGGCCTTTGCAACAGACGATTTAGGGAAAGATTGTCGCTAAAAGAACAATTGCTCCTTATGAGAAAGTTATCCTTTTGCCACAATGTTTGATAAATAGCTCATGTATAGGAATTTGGGGTATTTCATGTTGATACCACTTTTTTGCGGGAAACGACGTCGCTCCATTGACGTTACTCCAAGATGAAGTGTTACGGAAATGACGTCACGTCCTTCTTTGGATACGATACAGTCAACATTTAGGTTCAGGGGTAGAAGTCTAATGCTGTCGTTTTTTTGACGAACGTGAAAACATATTTCTTACAGAGTTCCATTTATTTTTAATGTTAATTTCCCCAAAACACAGCACTTTAATAAATATCGATTTAAAAAAAAAATATGTTAAAAAGACGACAATAATTTAAAAAATCCGTGTTTTCGTGTCATTTTATACATACCCAAATTATCGATTTAAAAAAAAATATTAAAAAGACGATAATAATTTTTTTTCAATCCGTGTTTCTCGGCTCATTTTATACATACCCAGAATGGCGGCCCCCATGGATCTGGCCAGTTTCATTTCAGAAAGCTTCATGGGTTATTGAAAAAAAAAAAAAAAAAAAAAAAAAAATCTCACACCTGTTAACTATAAGCGAAAAAACCCATTCATGGTTTTTTTTCGTATTATTGTCTAGTCAATTACTTATAAATACTTTTTTATGGCCAAAGTATGCTCTTTAATAAATAGGTAGCACCTATAGATATATTATCATAAATTCCAATTCGACGATTGTTAGCGCTAAATATACATAACGTCGCTATATAGCGCGGTCATTTTCAATGCTTTTCATTATGACGTTACGTAGCATTGTTATTACACTAGTTATATACCGAAACATATAGAATGCCGTTATTACACGCTGGCGACGTCATTTATGATATAAACAATTTTATTGTATACTTTGATATTGTTCCCTCTTGTTTCCATATGAACAAAGGATGCAATATCATTTGATATTGCACGGGTTGATATTGCACTGGAATCTTTTTCACGTGACGCTAAGGACGGAACTATTTCCATACAGTAACGTTACAAAGCGCTATCATCCAACCTTTCGTGATTTAGAGATCCAGCTAACTTCTACTTCTACTTTGTTACTGTCAGGGCTTAGTGCATCGCAGACAAGTGAAGTCATTAAAATGGTTAAAACAACTAATTAGGCATATTAACAAATATAAATGAAATAAAAAAACCAGCTGTGTTGTTTAGGCTGTGTATCAATGTAGACGGGACTTGAATCAGTTTACAGATGTGATCTGCTCAAGGTTCGATTCTCTGATAGTCCTAGGGAAAAGCTGTGCTTATACGGTTCGTAGTACATTGTTTGGTACATCTTTTATAGATGACACGTAGTGAAAAATCGATAGACATACACAAAACCCAATCTGGTCTATTTATAGCGTTAACTATGCTAGTAAATACGTACGTCGTTTCTGACGTAATAATGTGACGTGTACATCAATAATATTGCTCGAGTGTTGTTTTGATTGTCGTTGACGATCTATTATAAGTGTATCAACAAAAAAAGAGGGATTCATAACTGCTAGGATGAATAAGCAAATGATTGTTTTAAAGGTAGGTCTTCAGATTTGTTTTGTTATCCTCCGATGTGAAGTTTATCAACGCAGTAGCCTTTATATGTATATCAAAGATGTGTGTTCGCTTTACTGAACATACTGCGAGGTCAAAAGGTCCTTTTAAAGGGGCATCTAAAGCGTAATAAAAAAACAAATGGCCAGGCGTAAATACAAGAATAAGATAATACACGAGTTCTTAATGAAAAACACTGTTAGAAAAGGCGTTACACATCATTTTGTCGACGATTCCAATTTCGAGTCGACAACAATGGCGGTTCGTAAATTATATTTTCCGCGACCTTAGCAACCAGCGTAAAGGAGAGTATAAATGCGCGATATATCGTTAATGTTTATTTATCTGAGCAATCCAAAACGACTGTTAATTTTCTAATAAGTGTGACGTGTTTAAAACAAACAAAACGACACATTTTAAATAGCCAATATCAAATTATACAATAAAAAGGTTATTGCATGATTATGGGAATCTATTGTGTTGGGACTCGTTCCTTCGGCGGAGTGCCCTCGCAAGCTCGGGCAACTCAGCCGAAGGAACTCGTCCAACACAATATTTTCCCATATTGATGCAATAACCTATATTATTATCTTATATTATATACTGAATGATACAATATAGAGATTTCCCAACTTGAGAAAACCTATAACATGCTTTTTGTCTACTGAGCAATATCGCCTAGTGTGCTATATAGCTCACTAGCCTGATTTTCGGAACTACTTTTTTTAATCTCTAATTTTTTTAATTTTCTTAAATTTAGAAATAATTAAATAAAAATAATAAAAAAATAAGCATTAAAATAAGCATTAAAATTAAAAAAAAAAATAGAAATCTACCATAAAATTGCACTTTTAAATCCGCAAATCAGAGCTTGAATCGACATGACACATTTATTTCAATCAATGTACACATTTGTCGGTGCGCACGTAGTGACGTCACTGAAAAACTGGCAGATTACGTCATTCAGATCTCTCCGCTTCTGAGCTAAAAATAAATGAGCTGCACAGGGGTATTGTCGTTTAAAAACGAAAATTATCGCCGAGTATATAATATATAGTTTAATAAACATTGTTATCATGATTTGGGAATTAAATCCCTAGTGAAAGAGATTCTTGCATATAAAAACTCGTGCGCTATGACGCACTCGTTTTTATATCGCAAGAATCTCTTCCACTTGGGATTTAAATCCCGTATCATGAAAACAATGTTAATTAAACTCTATATCTATAACTGTTCACAGCACGGATGTTTTAAATCACACGAAATGTGTAAGCACTAGCCTATGTTAATTATAAAATAATATGTGCTTCGGAAAATTGGCAAAATCTTATGGGACAGCACTTATAACGTGTTTGTAAAAAAACGCAACTCTGTCTCAATTTCATGTAGGTGAACAGAAAAGACTCTGGTGAGACTGTACGTATGCACAAACTCGGCTAAGTATGCACAGTACATAGATGCTTTTTAAATAGCCATTCTCTGTAAGCATTTGCACTCCAATATAGAGAGTGTGGCACGCATGGTCACGGATTTTGTTCAAATTTCATACAATTTCATTCATACATAAACTTGATGAAAGAAATGGAAATTGGCAAAAAAAACTTTGCTATAGACTTTGGTTGCCATAGCAACCGGCTCTCGTTTACTAAATTTACCAACCAGTTTTTAGCCTAAAGGAAGATATATATGCAAAAGTTCATATTTTCTACCAAAAGTCATCATTTGATGAAGGAAATTAAGTAGAAAACCATTGATTATCAAATTGTTAAATGTGGTCCCAAACCCTTCTTTACAAATGGTGTTTTTTACGGGAGAAAAGAACACTTATTTGCCATTTTTTGAATGGTTATAAAAGTTTAATGCGGCCATATGAATACAAATGAACAATGGATGCATGCAGGTCAACCTCTCTTCACACAAGAAATGAAAAAAATCTATGGGGAACAGTGCCTTTAAAATTAGATACCTTGGATACAGAATGTATCATTTTAAAATTTAAAAAAAAAAAACCAATTATTTTTAATGTTTATTTAAATATTGCCAGCATGTGGGTTAAAAAAAATGGATCCATTTATATCATCACCTCTTCTTACAAATAATTTTAAAAGTTTTCAGGGAATATGGCTTTTAAATGTATTTCCATTGCTTATGAAATATACTATTTTTCTTATATTCGAAAAAGCATTTTATTTTCATGTTTTCAGTAATAAAATGACAATAAAAAAAATAATTTGAGAAAATGAATGTTGTTAGACAAATTCGAGAAGTAATGAAAATGAAATACAGTAAATATTAATGTTTCCATGGTTACAAATTGCATAAATAAACATCTCAAACTATAATAATCCCCAAAACGGATAAAAAATAAGTAACAATATGTTATCATGCAAGATAATGTATTCATATGATAGTTTTCTGCGCATGTATCCCAATAAATGTTCAAAATATCCTTCTTAATGGCATTGCTCAGGAAACAAAAAACAACTATTTATGCACAAAATATGTTCCTTTTATTATGTTGTGTGCTTGTTCTTTTCTTTTTCAAAATACATATTGAAATAATGAAGTTCTCAACAAAGCTTTATGACACATGTCCAAAGTGCTTCATATATATAATGTATATAAATCAATAAAACAAAACCATAGAGTATTTGTGTTGATGGTTGCCTAGCAACTTACCTAATACATTATAATATAGTGAAGACCGAAGAGAACATTCGTACATCCCAACAGTACTCACTCTGTGCGTAGATCCTAAACAATTTTGAACACATGTTTATTAAATAATTTGTACCTAACCTCATTGTCAATAAGACTCCAAACAAGAGCACCGCCTGCGGGTGCCTCACACTTGTCTAATATTATCCTTTACGGTTTATTTATTTTATATCAAAATCATTCAAATTCGGAATGAATATTTACACAACTTCTACTTTACAAGTATTGAAACAAGATGTACCGTGTGGAAATAAATCCAAGTTACACATGATAAGGAAGATTTTCACGTTGGACGGCTGTCACAATCAGTCAAGATCACAAGCTGAGTATTGTGTATGCATTGGACAGGCAAATGAGATGGTTACATTAAGTCAACTGTAAATAAAGATATTGAATATATTACTGTTTTCTTATTTTTAGTAAAAATCACATTGACCCCCCAAAAAAACAATCTGATTGAAGATATTCATAATACGTTTGATGTACATTATGTTTTTATTATTTGGGGAAAATTTGAAATCAATGTAACAAAAAGTGAAGAAACTATGTTCAATTATCATAAATAACCAAAATACATCAACATTTATGTTTTTTACCCTAAAAAACAGGCCCGCTCAGCCTCTTCATCATTCAATGTGAAGAAGGTTATTAGATGCACAAGTTTTCTTAATTTTAAAGTAATAGGTTTGATAGTTTCCATGTAAGTGACCTAAACGCAAAATTTAACCAACTTTGTCCAATTCTCAAAATCAACCAAAATACATCAAAAGTTATATTTTTACCCAAAAAAAACAGGCCTACTCAGCATCTTTCTCATACAAAAGCTTTGATAGTTTTCATGTAAGTGACTTAAACGCAAAACTTAACCAACAACGCCAATTCTCAAAATCAACCAAAATTCATCAAAATGTATGTTTTTTACTCCAAAAAACCGACAACACTCAGCATCTTTAGCATACAATGTGAAGAAGGGTATTAGACGAACAAGTTCTCCAAGTTTCAAAGAATTAGGTTTGATAGTTTCCATGTAAGTGAACTAAACGCAAAACTTAACCAACTATATCCAATTCTCAAAATCAACAAAAATACATCAAAAGTGATGTTTTTTACCCCAAAAACAGGATAAACTTAGCATGTTCAGCATACAATGTGAAGAAGGGTATTAGATGAACAAATTTTCCAAGTTTCAAAGTATTAGGTTTGATAGTTTCCATGTAAGTGACCTAAACGCAAAACTTAACCAACGCCGACGACGACGACGAAGACGACGATCAAGTGACGACAATAGCTTGTCTTTTTATTTTTCCAAAAATCAGACGAGCTAAAATTCAAAATAGAAGGAGAAGCTAGTGATATAAAACATGGACAATTGTAATCTTCAAACAAAGTTATCATTAGTTGTTATGATTCAAATAAAGAAGTATATTATTTTACATGTCAAGTTGGGTGATGCATTTTATACGTGAAAGTAATGTTCATCATTATTGGTATTAATGTATAATATATTTTTAAGAAAAAACACTAATACACTTTCCAAAAGTGTCTATCATAATCAACTGATTTATGAAATACTATTGGAAAAAGAGTATTCGTTTTTTGCATATAAAAACAGGTACAGGTACAGCAAAAGTATGAAAAAACTTGAAGGGTTTAAAACGTTCCCTAATACGACAATTCTGCAGCAGAAGACTTTGAACATATTTGACATGTCTTAAACTTTGTCATAAACCTATACAATAAATGAAGTAAAATGGTACTAGGAAAGTCATTGGTTATACATCTGATAATGTTCTGTTCATGTATCTCCAATGTAGGTTCGAATGTTAAGCGTCAGTGATTATGAACCTAGAGTCACAGGTTCGATCAAAAAGTGCCCCACACCAATTATGGTGGAGTACCCTTGTGCAAGGTACATTTCCTTGCATAATACTGGTTTGTTTACCCAGAGATCACAAACAAGTGAATTGTTGCTGTGATATTACTGAAATAATGTTAAAACGGCTCAAAACCCAATAAAACAAAAATATAAAATTCCAAGGGAGGTAATTCATGTTTATTTCATTTTTCTAAATAACTAAGGGAGGTAATTTGTATTTTTTGGTGATGAGGTCTTTTAAAATCTTATTTATGCAAAAACGATCATATGTTCCCCATAGCTTTTTTCTTGCGTTTGATTAAGCAAATGTTCATCTATCTATTTATGTAATTCACTTAATATGAGATGGCTGCATTTTTTTTAAAAAAGTGGTAAATATTGCGTTTTTCTTCAAAAACTCAACTTTGCACACTGTTTCCATGGCAACACGGCAATATTTGGAATTTCTAACATTATTTTGCTGAATAGTTACTTATGTCAACATATGGAATAAGTTTAAGCTATGCGTGCTATGCTATGCGTGCCGAAAAAGTTTAAATGCTTACAGAGAATAGCTATTTAAAAAACGCAATCGGTCATCGTGGAGTGCACTTGGGCAAGGCACATTTTATAGCCTAGTACTGGTTTGTTTACCCAGGGATCATGAATAAGTGAACTGTCGCCGTGATATAACTGAAATAATGTTGAAAGCGGCGTAAAACCCCAATAAATAAATTAAAAAACCCAAACTCTCTAGACGGAACTGAAATGTGTTTGTTTGAGGTTGTCACGATCAATGCCAATTGCCAAATTACTTAGACGATACTTAGAACGGTTAAAATATTGTATGTGTTTTTGTCTTCAGATTCACAGATAGGATGGGCGTTCAACTGTTTAAGAATAAATATAAAACACATTTGTTGTGATATACAGCACGGAACTTTACCATTAGTGTTTACATCATTTGTTTCTTCCGAACTCTTGAATGGATATATATATATATATATATATTAGTTTTTGCATATATTTAGGAAATCTGCCGCTGCTGAGTGGTAAGCGTGCTATATTGTAGACCGGACGTTCCGGTTACGATAACCGCTCTAGGTGGCCATGATCGAGTGCCCCTGAGCAAGACATTGCATAGCCTTGTACTTTATAGTCGTCCATAGTTCATCAAATAGTGTACCGTCACTGCTGTAGAACTGTTGAAAACAAATTAAGAATCAAATTAGGTAACAACTCGTAATGTATTTTTTGCACCTATATTTATTTCCTACATTTGAGGTAACGTTTCTGAAAATCTGATTTCGCACAATTTGTGGTAAATAAGTTCTAGAATAAGCTTAAAATAGAAAAATGGTCTCTTACTTAGCTTTAAAATGTTCAATGGTTTTTTTCCTTGAGTTTACGTAGGCAAAATCATAAATTTATCAAAATATGACTTACGTATCATTGTATATTGTAACATAGCAATGTATATTGTAACGTATCATTGTATATTGTTACGTATCATTGTATATTGTTACGTTTCATTGTATATTGTTACTTATCATTGTATATTGTTACGTATCATTGTATATTGTTACGTATCATTGTATATTGTTACGTATCATTGTATATTGTAACGTATCATTGTATATTGTTACGTATCATTGTATATTGTTACCGTATCATTGTATATTATTACGTATCATTGTATATTGTTACGTATCATTGTATATTGTAAACAGTAATTGACCGCTGTCTCACAATACAACAATAGATTTACTGCACTAGACAATGATATATGAGCTGTTCCGCGAGAATCCAACATTCTAAAGTATCGACCCAGATTAGCATGCCGCGCCGTCTAACTAGGACAGACACTTTTCGCCGCCTTTGGATTTTCTGTTTCACGAATCATTACTCTATAATCTATCCCCATGAGACGGAATTTGTCGGCCCGGATTAGCCAGCGCGAACTGTGCAGGGGGATATGGGTCGATGCATTACGCAAAGTCTATAGTGTTGGTTTTCTCGTGGTACGACTCATATATCTAAGCGTTTTCCTGAATGTTTGTGGTTGGAATTACTTCGAGAGACTTGGAAACGAACAGTCACGATAGTACCGTGTCTATCTATTGTCAAATGCAGTTGAACGAATGATGTATTCTTAACCCTTTCCCTCATACGACAATTCTGCAGCAGACGACTTTGAACGTATTTTGTCAAAACATAGAAAATCTCCATAATTGAATGGATAACCTATGACGAAAAGTGGAAAACGTTGTGGCAAAAGAAGAAATTGCACGTTTTGTGCAATTTCTTCTTTTGTCACTATGTTTTCAAAAAGCCTTCTGCTGCAGAGGCGTCAGAAAGCGTCTATATGAGGGAAAGGGTTAAGTTCATTAGACGTAAAACATCTGTAGTAGATACCAATTGACAATATTTCAATTATACTACCGATATTGTGAAAATTAATTATCCATGAACTTAGTTTAGTTTAAACTATCGATTGCGAAATAAGCTTTCAGCTTACATTAATCGCGCTCGATGTTTGCTTCATGGAAACGTCACCAGCACTCGTGTCGTATGTGTGGAAAAAATCCCAAAACCTGAAACCCGCTCATCACGCGATTCGAACTTGGGTCCTTTGGTTCGAGAGGCCGATGGTCTACCACTGCAACACTGGCTTCCACAATACAGTTTTGTTTTGACATTGCATGATCGTGTGAAAAATATGTTTTGTTAGTAGATTATTATTCTTTTTTCTTTTGGAAAACAACGTTTTCTTAGATTATCAATACAAAATGTAATTCGTCTTCAATAATGTAAGTATTTCTATTCAAACAGCAAGTACACATTCTAAACATACTTTGAATATTGTCGTGGCGTCTTGTTTCTACAGATAAACTGGGGTTAAAACATGTAAACTTTGATAGAGTTTTTCGATATATGGGTCATACAAATGGTCAATCTCCTACGCAGAGTTGTCGTTCCTTACACTCACCATACATGTATGGTGAGCGTAAGGAACGACAACTCTGCGTAGGAGATTGACAAATGGTAGTTCTGGCTGTCCGAAAATGGCGCTCATGGTTGCGGGATTACCATTACGACTGGCTGACTGGTGTCTGGATAAATAGACTAATAGTAGTGGTAAATTATCATGGAAACGCCGTGATATAACTGAAAAGTTGTTTAGAGCAACCCTCAGAACCAAGGAGTACAGCCATTAATACCACTGTTATATAGCCTTGGTATGACCCCACGGCGAAACAACATGTATGACCCCGCCGTTTTCAATTGAAGCTATTTTATATGACGGCATAAGCACATGTATGTCTCGTACCTAGCTAATACGTACAATGCTTGGATATATGCCATGTCCAAAGGCACTCCACCGTGACCAACCGCGAGCGAGAATGCAAACTGTGATGCCCGGTCTCAACCTACGATAATAATACAAGGAATCCGCCGTGACTGAGGGGTCAGCGTCGGGCATTTGGAACCGGGCGGCCCGGGTTCGATCCCAAGTTGCGTCGGTCATGGTGGAGTGCCCTTGGACAATGCACATTTTCCTAGCCTTGTACTTCTTTGTTTACCGTAGTGAACTGTCGCCGTTATATAACTGAAATAATATTGAAGACGGCGTTAGACTCCAACAAAACAAACCGTACGGCTACAACAGATTCCCCTTCATAGGTGTCTAGTTCCTACCCCACCGGATTGAAAATGATGCAAAGGTTAGTCGTAAAGTTGATATTTATGAGGTTCAGTGTTCAGTTTATACGAAAAGGTGAGGCGTGTGTGCCGAATGTTTCTCGTAAACATCGTTTATCTTTTCTATTTCGTAACGGTTATTAGAACATATCTTGGAAAATAACGCACAGTAAGGAAAATTCAAAAATTATACAACAGTCAACAAATCCGCAGCAGAAGACTTTATACATATCCAGGCAAAGATATTGAAAATCGGAACAGATGAACGAATTAGTATCTAAATAACTTGTTGACAAATGAGCTTGAACCTCAACACGTTTGAAAAATATAACATTTGACACATCAGGACACAAAAGCAGCCCAAACAATAACAATACAAGTGTAGAGTTAAGGGATATATAAAGTTATATAAAATTGGAAACATCACACGAAAACCGACTTTCGAGTTGTTGTGACCTTCGATAATCCAGACCAGCCTACGCGTCCGTGTAGTCTCACATTCACTGTTTGAGGATTTATTTGTTTAAGAGGGGAAAGGTTTAATGTGAAGCGAGGATTTCACGAGACCTCTACTCACCATACGTGACTGAAATGATCTTGTTTTACTGTTTGTTTCGGGAGTGGTTTAAAGTAAATAATACCACCCCAGAGGGGATCTAAAAATGTCGACTAAACCCATTAGTAACTGGAATTGCTAACATTATGATAAGTTTCTACGTATTACACCTTGTAGCTCGGGGCGTCACACATTAACGCTTTCCCTCATATAGACGCTTTCTGACGCATCTGCAGCAGACAGCTTTTTGAAAACATAGTGACAAAAGAAGAAATTACTCAAAACGAGCAATTTCTCCTTTTGCCACAATGTTTTCCACTTTTAGTCATAGGTTATCCATTCAATTAAAGAGATGTTCTATTTTTTGACAAAATATGTTCAAAGTCGTCTGCTGCAGATTTTTTGTATGTGGGAAAGGGTTATCGCTTTACCACATATAGACGTGTGTTGACGTCCTTGCGACAGACATCAGCATGCCGCGCGAGCTTACACGGATAGACACTTTTCGCCTCCTGTGGATTTTCTATTTCAGGAATCTTACTCTATACCTCTATCCCCCTGAGACGGAATGTCTCGGCCCGGATCAGTCTGCGCGGACTGCGCAGGCTGATCTGGGTCGATACATTACGCAGAAGCCATAATGTTGGTTTTCTCGCGTGATGGCTCAATTCTTATGAAAACAGTGTTGGACAAAAGAGGACACTGCTCCCAACTATCCAACTCTATTTGAGGTAGAATTTCACTATAGTATCTCATGTAATACTTTTACTTTAATGTAGATATTGTCCACATGTCTTGCTAGATTTGTTTAAAGTCATCTGGTTAAGATTTGTTGTATGTTAGAATGGATAAACCCTTGTCACGTTGAATGTGGGAATGGATAAACCCTTGTCACGTTGTATGTGGGGAATGGATAAACCCTTGTCACGTTGTATGTGGAAATGGATAAACCCTTGTCACGTTGTATGTGGGAATGGATAAACCCTTGTCACGTTGTATGTGGGGATGGATAAACCCTTGTCATGTTGTATGTGAGAATGGGTAAACCATTGTCACGTTGTATGTGGTAATGGGTAAACCATTGTCACGTTGTATGTGGGGAATGGGTAAACCATTGTCACGTTGTATGTGGGGAATGGATAAACCCTTGTCATGTTGTATGTGAGAATGGGTAAACCATTGTCACGTTGTATGTGGAAATGGATAAACCCTTGTCACGTTGTATGTGAGAATGGATAAACCCTTGTCATGTTATATGTGAGAATGGGTAAACCATTGTCACGTTGTATGTGGAAATGGATAAACCCTTATCACGTTGGATGTGGGGAATGGATAAACCCTTGTCACGTTGTATGTGGGGAATGGATAAACCCTTGTCATGTTGTATGTCGGAATGGATAAACCCTTGTCACGTTGTATGTGAGAATGGATAAACCCTTGTCATGTTATATGTGAGAATGGGTAAACCATTGTCACGTTGTATGTGGGAATGGATAAACTCTTGTCACGTTGTATGTGGGAATGGATAAACCCTTGTCACGTTGTATGTGGGAATGTATAAACCCTTGTCACGTTGTATGTGAGAATGGATAAACCCTTGTCACGTTGTATGTGGGAATGGATAAACACTTGTCACGTTGTATGTTGGAAATGGATAAACACTTGTCACGTTGTATGTGGGAAATGGATAAACACTTGTCACGTTGTATGTGGGGAATGGGTAAACCCTTATCACGTTGTATGTGGGGAATGGATAAACACTTGTCACGTTGTATGTGCGAATGTATAAACCCTTGTCACGTTGAATGTGGGAATGGATAAACCCTTGTCACGTTGTATGTGGGAATAGATAAACCCTTGTCACGTTGTATGTAGAGAATTGATAAACACTTGTCACGTTGTATGTGGGAAATGGATAAACACTTGTCACGTTGTATGTGGGAATGTATAAACCCTTGTCACGTTGAATGAGGGAATGGATAAACCCTTATCACGTTGTATGTGGGAATGGATAAACCCTTATCACGTTGAATGTGGGAATGGATAAACCCTTGTCACGTTGTATGTGGGGAATGGGTAAACCCTTATCACGTTGTATGTGGGAATGGGTAAACCCTTGTCACGTTGTATGTGGGAATAGATAAACCCTTGTCACGTTGTATGTGGGGAATGAATAAACCCTTGTCACGTTGAATGTGGGAATGGGTAAACCCTTGTCACGTTGTATGTGGGAATAGATAAACCCTTGTCACGTTGTATGTGGGAATAGATAAACCCTTATCACGTTGTATGTGGGAATGGGTAAACCCTTGTCACGTTGTATGTGGGAATAGATAAACCCTTGTCACGTTGTATGTGGGGAATGGATAAACACTTGTCACGTTGTATGTTGGGAATGGATAAACACTTGTCACGTTGTATGTGGGAAATGGATAAACACTTGTCACGTTGTATGTGGGAATGTATAAACACTTGTCACGTTGTATGTGGGAATAGATAAACCCTTGTCACGTTGTATGTGGGGAATGGATAAACACTTGTCACGTTGTATGTGGGGAATGGATAAACACTTGTCACGTTGTATGTGGGAATAGATAAACCCTTGTCACGTTGTATGTGGGGAATGGATAAACGCTTGTCACGTTGTATGTGGGGAATGGATAAACACTTGTCACGTTGTATGTGGGGAATGGATAAACACTTGTCACGTTGTATGTGGGGAATGGATAAACACTTGTCACGTTGTATGTGGGAAATGGATAAACACTTGTCACGTTGTATGTGGGAATGGGTAAACCATTGTCACGTTGTATGTGGGGAATGGGTAAACCCTTGTCACGTTGTATGTGGGAAATGGATAAACCCTTGTCACGTTGTATGTGGGAAATGGATAAACACTTGTCACGTTGTATGTGGGGAATGGGTAAACCCTTGTCGCGTTGAATGTCTGCCATTGGTTTCCTCATTGTTGGTGTTTGATAAGTTCCTAAATGAGCCCATCATTGCATTGCAAAAAGGTTGAAGATGGCAAGTCTGAACTGTGTAGGTTCGTTCAGATCATCCTGTATTTCTGCTCCGTCTGACCAGAGTTTACACAAGTTAACAGAAGCTTCTGGACAAGCTTGTGCAAGTAATATGTGAACAGAGTATATCTGCATTAGACTGATCTGTATATACACTGTTCAACAACATCTAACGTATACGTTTTTCCATGGACGGGCCCATATTTTCGGTACGTATTGATATATGAAAATGTTGAACCAGATAAGACTGCATTGCACGACTGTGTAGAATGTAGAACGTGCTGATAGTATTTCATTACATGTAAGGCATTCCAATCATAAAACAATGACATACACATGAACCGTTCCACAAGAAAAACGAACATTATGGTATCTGCGTAATGTATCGACCAAGATCATCCGGGCCGACACATTCCGTCTTAGGGGAAAAGAGGTATAGAGGAATGATTCCTGAAACAGAAAATCCACAGGAGGCGAAAAATAAGTGCCCAGATTAGCCTGCGCGGCATACTAATGGCTGATCCGGTTCGATACTTTACGCAGAGTCAACACTGTTAGTTTTCTAGTAGAACGGCTCATATGTTTTAAAAGGGTTCAATGAAGGAATTATTAAACTGAGTTAGCATATTTTTTAGGCTAGGAAATAATGAATCAACTGCTGACCCGAACTTTGCATTGGATATTAGCCGTTCCGCGAGAAAATCAACATTGTGGACAATGCGTAAAGTATCGACCCGGATCAGATAAGCATGCTGCGCAGGTTAATCCCCGGACAGAAAGTTTTCGCCTCCTGTGTATGTTCTGTTTCTGATATCATTACTGTATACCTCTATCCCCCCCTGGGACGGAATGTCATACCGGCTCATATATTATATGACAGCGTTTATAGTCTGTTATCTATAAACTCCCTTCCGAATTTATGTCAGTAGAAACTGATTCTACTGACATAAATGCTTTAATATCCGGTAATGAAATTGGTCAAAGTGTATTCAAATTGAAATTGAATAAATCGTGTGAACCAGATGGTTTATGCTCAGAAATGTTTAAATATTCAAATAATGATATGATACCATTTTTGACGCGTTTGTTGTTTATTTAAGTCAAGAGTTGATCATGGTGTCTTTCCCAGTTTCTTGTGTAAAACAATAATTGTACCTATTCATATAAAAGGAGCAATTTGTCAGAGCTTTAGATAATGGGCGTTTTTTATGTTCCCAAATCTTTATTTGACCCCCTAACCCTATGCTGTGGGTATTCCAAAGAATCGTTTCACAACATAGGGTTTGCTTTAAAAAACAAGAGAGAAATTATGGGGAAAAGAGTTGAATATCCTTCCTTATCTGGGCCTCTGAATTTATGACCCAGGATGTCCGAAATTATGGGAGTATCACTAACACGGAATGTATCGGCCGGATCAGTCTGCGCGAACAGCGCAGGCTGATCTGGTCGATACATTACGCAGATAGTATTAATAGAAAAACGAAATAAATGGATAGATAAAAAGTATGTGATAACTGAAAAGCTTTTAGGAAAAATTACATCGTTATCCGAAACGGCAATAAAGTAAAAGATTACGAAAAATGGTATTTCACTGGCAATGAAATAGAAGTCGTGCCGTATTTATAAATACTTGTATTTTGTGTTCATTAGTAGCCTATGCTGGACAAATCACTTGAAAGCCAAGAAATCTTGTTATTGAATATTCAAATACCAATGTAAATTCGGGTATTTCAATCCATATAATGTATTTAAATCTTTAATGCAATGATTAAACCAATACTTCATTTTTGTTTTGATATTTGGTGATATAAGTCTTATGAAATAATCGAAAAAGTACATACTCAATTCTGTAAACGTGCAAATTAGCCTAAACATACAGCCGATTTCTTTGTTTTATGCGAATGTGGTCGTTATGCTATAGCCGTTCACTATATATCCAACTGTATTATATATTGGCCAACATTAACAGCTAGGTCTGACTATTGACACCACAAGCAATGTTTATCATGTTACGAAATTTAGACGAATTCGGTTTCTTAGATTATGTCCCTTTTTTGAAAACGGGTTTGGATATGCATGGGTAGCAAATTGAATGGGTGTTACCAAATCAATAATATAAGTATTTAAACAACGAGCTATTTTTTTTGTCAATACTGAAATGGCACACCAGTATATGTACCTTTTCAAAAGCATATTAGTATTAAGTCATCAATTCGTAAATGGACACTGAAAGGTACCTAACGATTGACATGCCTTATATAATATATATCGAATACTGTTTGGTGTTTTACGCCGCTTTCAACAATTGTTCAGTTAAATCACGGCATTTCCTGTGTAAGTTACCAGTACTACTGGTCCATATATCCTGACACCAGCCAGCAAGTCGTAATGCTAACTCCGCATCCCTGAGTGCCAAGGGAGCAGCCATTACTACCATTTTTTAAGTCTTTGGTATGACCCATATATCGAAGAAATTCTATCAAAGTTTACTTGTTTTAATCCATGTTTTCTGTAGAAACAAGACGCCATGACAATATTCAAAGAAAGTGTAGACTTTGTACTTATTGTTTGAAAAGAAATACTTACATTATTGAAGACAAATAACATATTCTTGTATTGGTATGTCCTTCATATGAAAATCTAATAAAAACGTTGCTTGCCAAATATTTGGAATAATGATCTACCACCAAACCTATTTTTCACACGATCATGCACGATGTTTGGTATGCCCCGACCAGGCCGCCACCTCCCGCACTGAGGCAGATACTCCACCACTACACTGCCGAGACGGTCCATACATACATAAACAATCAACCAGATAACACTTTTCATGAAACAAAGTTGAACAATAATACTGCACACTACTGGACATATGCTCACGTATGGCAGTGATATTGTTATATGTAAGATAATTGTTTAAATCACAAGATTTGATTAACAAAACCAGGTAAGTGTTTAACATTAATAGATCAGCAAACAAAACGATGTCAGGGGAATAATAATTCAAACTTGTCCTTTTTATCGCCTATGATACTTTAAATAACAATATAGTCGTCTAATCCAATAGCCAAGGTAAAATGTTCTCAAGTGAAAATCGTAAGTCAGGTTGACTTCGGAGTTTCTCTTTTCCCAATGATGTGTGTATAAACACAAAATGTGACAATTAAGAAAACACATAGGAATTTGAATATGACAACCATATTGTGTTGAAGCTTTTTTTCATTATCTCATCATCAGGTCAAGTTACGTCAAAACGAACTGTATGTATATAATTATGTATGAGCCACGTGAGTTCAACATGAACTATATAATTATGTATGAGTCTAGTTACGTCACAACGACCTATATCAGGGGATATTTTATTTTTAATGGGGCGCCAAGGGAGATAAATATTGCAGTTTTGGGAATTATAAATTCAACTAAATAGCTAATGAAAACATCTATCTTTTTTACTGGATTTACAACTTTGATCTAAGCCTTTCACACACACGCTTTATAACGCCTCTGCAGCAGACAACTTTTGAAAACGCAGTGGAAAAAGAGGAAAATGATTATTATGAACAATTTCTCTTTTTGTCCTAATCATTTCAACTGAACTCAATTATCATACTTCCATTAATGGAGAATGATTTCCATTCTTTTGCTGAGATGTTTTCAATGTGATGTCCTGCTTGTGTACTGTATGTTGGAAAGGGATGGTTAACCTAATGGCGCGATCACTGTAACATTTAGTACTCTGTAGGCGTAATAGATTATCTATTATTCATACTTTCAGATATTATCATATTTCATATAGACGTGTTTAACTCTTTCAGCGCCGAATTGTTTAAAGTAGATTCTTCCATGTTTTAACTCGGACGACTCTACTTTCATGTTATAGGATTTTTGGAATATTTTTAAAACTCACAGCCAAACAATGCAGATTTCAGGTGAGACAGCTCGTTACGAGCTGACTCTCCTGACGCTGTATTGTTTGCAAAAAGCTCAATATTGCCTTTGGCGCTGAAAGAGTTAAAACAAAACTGTTGTAATGTATGTAATTGTTTGGAATACTTCAGAGGAAAGTCATCATGTCGAAAACTTTTAAACTGAGTTCTGTTTTATGTGATAGTAAAGTAAGATTGAACAATGTAGACCAAGATTAGATTGCACTTAAGCTTTGATCGCAGATGCTTTTTTAAAAAGCCTGTGTTGTCCGTTTGAATTAAACTGTTGAATTATACATACATTACATAGAAATATATATAAAAGTTATACAGACAATGTAGCATGGTTTTTGTGTGAATGGGGTTTTACTCCGTTTTTCAACAGAAGTTCAGTTATATCACAACGTGTCCTTGGTAACGTCCTAGTACTTCCGGTCTCGTTTGTCCGGACACCGTCGAATCAGACGTGATGCTTTCCCCCACAATCCTGAGCGCCAAGGAGGAAACCATTTTTAAATTCATTGGTAGGAACCAACCTGGGATCTAATCCTTGACTACCGCTCCAAAGGCAGACGCCATAACAACTGCACCACAATGACGGAATATACAATACAGTACAAAATAGTTTATACAGGGGCATAGCTCCCTTTAGGCACTGTCGGCACGTGCCTACACACCTTTTCTCAAAATGCCCCAAAATGCAGCTGCGGCAATAAACATCTGCGTAATGTATCGACTAGATCAGCCTGCGCTCTACGCGCAGACTGATCCGGCCGACACATTCCGTCTTAGGTGGATAGATGTTCCTGAAACAGAAAATCCACAGGAGGCGAAAAGTGTCTATCCGGGTAGGCCTGTGTGGCATGCTTAGGCTGATCCGGTTCGATACTTTGCGCAGAGTCCACAATGTTGATTATCTGACGAGACGGCCTACACATTGATTATTGCAAAGCTACGCCCCCGGTTTAATTGCAATCATGTACATACGGTACCAATATCAAAGTACAAAAGTGGTAAGAATATTGGTGATGTTGTAGTTTTCAATATGTCAGATATTGTAGAGAATGTTTGTTGCTCAATGATCTGAAAATCCATGTGATTATAAGTATAAACGTTTTTTTAACACAGTGTGTATACAATTAGCTTAATAGGCTTAATATCAAAATATGTCGAATTATAATTAATTGTGAATGGAGATTTCAAAAATTAGAAATGCATTATTTATGTATTTGTGATAGCATCGTTACGTCTTTTATTAGCATAATAGATGAATTAAGCAACATTTAAGATTTCCGTCTTATTCGTTAGAGACATACTTGTTGTAAACTTGCTGATTGTTGGCCACTTACATACATACGGTTATAAGAACTTTGAACGCTCATTATTTAGGAAAGGACATACGAGTAGGAAGTGATATTCGATTTCAACTACATTTTGTTTACATAACACGAAACGCAAATGCTACTTAAACCTTTCCGACATACAACAAACAGCTCTTTCGTCAAACATATGCAATATTTTGTATAAATGAAAGAACTTATTGAGTAAAGTTGAAAACGTAACAAAAGATGAAATTATTTATCATGAGCAATTTCTCCTTTTGTCAAAACGTTTTCAAATGTCGTGTGCTGAAGAGTTAATTTCTGATATAGCTGGATAAGGGGCTGCAGAGGACTAGATAAGGGGGAGTATTCAGCTCTTTTCCAAACAATATTTCTCTTATTACTCAACAAAATCCTATGTTGTGGATACTCAAAAGAATCGTCTCTTTTGAGTACCCACAACAAAGGGTTTTAATGTCAAAAAAGGATTTTAGAACATGAAACATTACTCTTATCTAGAGCTCTGAATTCTGAAAAATGAATAACTTGGCAAATCATAATTCCTATGAGGTACCGGGAAAATCACGAGCTATTAAATTAAGGACAACATTTGATCAACAGAGGTATTCAATTTCTTCTCTGGTGTTATAAGTAAGTAAGTAAGTAAATATTTTATTAAAGTGACATGTGTACATGTAACATAGTATACAATTATAGAAATTTAAACAAAGCACCCGGCTTAATGGACCTATAAGTCACCTATACAATAGTAAGTAATATAATTTTATATTGTTATATGATGATTGACGCGCTTTTAATACAATTAGAGCCCATTCTAACACCATTGAGAACATATCCTTAGATTGTAACACTTTTTTTTTCAGAGACCAGTCAAAACAGTCAATTTGATTGGTCGATTCTAACGAATAGCTTTTTTTTTGTCCAATTAGATAAGGCGAATGACAAGACGGGTTGCCGAACATGTTTTATTTTATAAATAACGCGTATACACATTTATAGATTGAAACAGTAATGTACTGTTATTAACCATTCACGTGGGAATAGAGAAAGGGGATGTATAACACCTCCGTTGTGTTTCACTTAAAAGAGCCAAATCGAGGGCTTGGCATGAAACGGTTGTAACTGAAATCTGTATTTTTTTACCAAGATTAATCACCTTAATCTTTTTAAGCGTTAAATCATTTTACTTGGTAAACAATGGAAATTTAGGTGCCATTGCTCGTTCTGAGCAATGGCACCTAATTTGCATTGTTCACAAAGGGATCAAAATTGCCCCTAAACCAGGGTTTTCAAAATAGGTTTTTAGTTACAACCGTTTTACGCCAAGCCCTCGAAATGTAAATTTAATTACACATCCGTTAATCAAGAACTATATGTTCCATCTAACAAGGCTTTTAGAGGATTACACGGATTTACAAAACACGCCAAAACTAAACCGGTCTGCTTGGACTTTGCGACCGGAGACAATCCAGATATGGCATTGTGTCAATGTAGTCCGGTCGTCATCTGCACGTTTATCTGTTTGGCCGTATAAATATGTTTACGATTGTGGAAGGCTGCTCTGATTGTTAACACCATATCCCACATGCAGATGTATTTGATGCACCTGTAGCAAATGAACTTTGAAAACAAAGCGCCAAAAAGAAAGAAAAAAATGTATTTGACGCACCTGTAGCAAATGAACTTTGCAAACAAAACGCCAAAAAAGAAAAGAAAAAGATGTATTTGACGCACCTGTAGCAAATGAACTTTGAAAACAAAGCGCCAAAAAGAAAGAAAAAGAAGAATTGGGGATACAATCTATCGATTTCTCCTCTTGTCGCAATGTATTCAAATTTGTTCAATAACTTTAATTACATTTAGAGAGATATTTCACATTGTTGGCTAGATGTTTTCAAAGTCGTTTTCTTCATATGTGTTGTATGTGGGAGAGGGTTAATGCCTTTTATGTTCGGGGTCCCAAATAGCGTCGCTATTACAAACAGGCTAGACACGTTAATGACCAGGACATGCATACACGACTGAACTGTAACTTACACTTGTATATTCCGGTTTTTGTCACACACGTTTATGGCTACATGGTGAACATAGAGGTTCTTGATCTTGGGGGGATAAGTTTTAGATGAGTTTCCTAATTTCCTTCTGAATTGAACCATGTGCGTTATGCGTTTTATTGAATGGTTCTCGTATGGCCTCTCCTCGAATAGTCTGGTTCCCGACTTCCTATGATAGTACATAGTAATAAGGGAAAGGAACTCCAGACTACTCCTCTAAGTACACGCGTGTTATCAATTTAACCGGTGTATTTCTATTCCATGCCTTTTGATTAATAATTATGTTCTCGTTTGAACTCATTACTCACAACGAGGACACACAGATCTTTACTCGTGCTGGCATTATAAAGTCATGAAACTTTAACCGGGATTAATCCGATAATCATGTATTGATCCATATGAAACTGCTCTGTTCGTGCCACTGTGTAATTTGAACTCGCTATTCTGAACATTATCAACACATAAAACGAATGGAACACAGGTCAATGTTTAACCCTTTCCCACATACAACACATCTGGAGCAGACGACTTTGAAAATACAGTGACAAAAAAACTGAAAAATCTCAATAAAAGATAGCTTAATTGTTAAATAAAGTTGAAAACATTGTGGCCAATGGAGATATTGCTCATTATGAGCAATTTCGCCTTTGGCCACACTGTTTTCAAAAGACGTGTGCTGCTATCATCTAATTGTGTTTATTGTGTAATTTACCAATTATGTTTACATTAGCTAATTCAAGTTATATAAAGCAGCAGTAAAAACCATATTCACACATTAGTATTTACGTTATGAGTAAATGTAATCACAGTTTACATAAAAAGAATGTATAATCACAGTTAAGGATGTACTGAACTGAAAAGTGGATTTTTCATAATATTTAACTTTTGTTGTAATATTTTTTTTTTGAAAGTTGGATATATGTTAAATTAAAAAAAATAAAAAAAAAGGTATGGTACTGGGCTTTTTTTTTTGCTAGATCAATTTATAAAAGCCTTATGGTGAGCGTTTTTTTCGCTATTTCAGCCCATGAAATAAAAAGTGTTTTCACGCAAATTGCCGATATTTGAAAGATGAGATGCTAATTGTTTATCTTCTTGTGGTTTTAATCTCATTCTGGAGGTATTATATCCATATCTTTGGAAGTTCATGCAATGCATTGTAATTAAAGCTAAAAAATAGACACTATTTGACACTAATGAAAATCCATATTTGTCAGATTTAAGAATAGACAATTTCAAAACTTTGAAATAAGGAAAAAACATATTTGTAATATTTAACTTTTTCTGAAACTTCTCTACGTTATTTCAATTACTATCATTTATCAGATTTTAATAAGAAAAGTATATGTCGCTGGGCAATATTTTCAGTTTTTCTTCTTTGAATGGCTAAAAAATGTTAAAATATGAATATATATTTATTAATTTTTCAAACATATCTTCAAATGTCAAAAAAGTTTTCCAATATTTTCTACTGTTTTTCAAAACAATATGATACTATACAAGTTTTAGATTAAAATTTATATACATGGACTTTAATATGTTCTTTTTTACCAGTTTTATTTCTTAATCAAACACGGCAACTGGACAGCGTCTCACGAAAAAATTGAAGGCTCATGCAAAAAATAGGCCCTTTATCTCAAGCAAATTTTATCCACTTTTTTTTAAATTTTGAAGAATTATAAAAAGGTATAATGGCTAAACAGGTTTTAATTGACAACAAAATAAGAAGATTTAATAAGAAAGTAAAAAAAAAAAAAATATTTTTAAATTTCAAAACCTCAGTTCAGTACATCCTTAACATAAACAGTATGATTTATGAAATAGCGTATTAAGTACAAATAAATGTAATCACTGTTAACATAAACAGTATAATTTATGAAATAGCGTATTATGTACAAACAAATGTATTCACTGGTAACGTTTAGAGTATATGTAATCACAGTTTATGTCATACGTATATGTAATCACGGTTTATGTCTTACGCATATGTAATCACAGTTTACGAAAGAAATCACAGTTTAAGAAGGAAAAAATAGATGTAATCACAGATTTAAAAACAATGTCAGAACAGTATATGTAATCACATTTATTTAAAAAGTGTTTGTACTCACAGTTTACGTTAAAAGCATATGTATTCAAATTTTTACTTAGAAAGTGATTGTAACTCAATGTTATGGAAAAAACGTATTTACGATCACAGTTTGTGTTTGTATATGAAAGCACGGTTTACTTTATAATATGTTATACATTAATATATTAAAGGGATTAAGATAATTGACTTAATTCGCATTTCTTTGGATTATTGGTAAAGTTATCAATACGCATCAAGCTATAACTTATCGATTCAACAATTTCATAAGATAGGAGCGAACATTGAATACCTAGATAATAGGTGTGTATCTTTGCAATAATCAATGTGTAGGCTCGTGAGAAAATCAACATTGTGGACTCTGCGTAAAGTATCGACCCGGATCAGCCTAAGAATGCCACACAGGCCTACCTGGATAGACACTTTTGGCCTCCTGTGGATTTTCTGTATCAGGAATAACGACCCTATACATATATCCCCCTAAGACGGAATGTGTCGGCCGGATCAGTCTGCGCGGACAGCGCAGGCTGATCTGGTCGATACATTACGCAGATGTCTATCGCCGCAGCTGCATTTTGGGGGCATTTTGAGAAAAAATGTGTAGGCACGTGCCAACAGTGCCTTAAGGGAGCTACGCCCCTGGATAAAGACTAGCCGTATGCGCGGGCTAACTTTGGGGATATAGTCCATTGTTTAAATTATTTGTGTGCACAAGTTTGCGCCAGAAGGGTAAAGAGTAACATGCCTTGAATAAAACTGAATTAAATCAGGCAGAAGTGATAATTAAGGCTATTCAGATTAAATTTGATATTCGCGTGAAAGTAAGAATATTCATGAAAACGACATGTCGATGATTGGTTATTGAATCATTTGTTCAAGGTCGTTATGTACTTCATCGGAAACCCATTCACAATTCATAGTTGGTTATACATAACATAACATAACATAATTTTATTGGCATACAATAAATACATATTCATAGCCAACATGAGTGATATACAATTAGAAAAAAGAATACACATACAAAAGTTGCCAGGTGGTGTAGCTAAAAAGACCTGACATATCAACATATAAAGTTTACAGTTTACAGAGAAGTGTCAATAATTGATTAATTATATTATCATTAATCATTTAATCATTTTTCCCACCTGGTTTAAACAGGGGTGTAATATAGTGTCCTGTTTAAACTAAAAATCGATCAAACATTTATTGTGTCTGTTTTTAAAAAGACAATGTATAAAACTACATGTGCTCGCGATAAATCAAATATATCATTTAACTCTTTCCCACATACAACAAATCCGAAACAGACGACTTCCAAAACATATTGGTAGAGACATGAACAATATCCTTAAATAAGGGTATAATTACTGGGGAAAAAGTTTAAAACATTGTGGTAAAAGCAGAAATGGCTCGTTTTGAGCAATTTATCCTTTTGTCACGATGTTTTCAAAGGTCGTCTGCTGCAGATGCGTCAAACTGCGTCTTATAGGTGGGAAAGGGTTAACTCAAATCATTTCCTGATGTGATTTGTTTAATGGCTTGATTGTCGCAATAAACACGTTTACGTATTTATGAACTACGATGCTGACAATGCATAGATGAGCCGTTCCACGAGAAAACCAACATTGAGGTATCTGCGTAAAAGTATCGACCCGGATCAGCTTAAGCATGCCGTGAAGGCTTATCCGGACAGACACCTTTCGCCTCATGTGGATTTCTGTTTCAGGAATCATTACTATCTACCTCTATCTCCAAGAGACGGAATGTATCGTCCCCGATCGATATATTACGCAGAGGCCATAATGGTGGTTTTCTCGTGGAACGGCTCAATTAATTCAGCATGAATCCATCGATCACTCGAACAGATCGATAACTCAAAGTAATTTACGGGTCCCTTTCGGCTTCGACTTATCTAGAGTCAACTGCATTAATCAACCACTCGCGAGGTTTGAACTGACTCAACGAGTTAAACATAAATAATTGCGATTGTGTTTTTAATCCATTCGACCTGACTACAAACCGAAGAGAATCACATCATATTCTAATGACAAAACGTGGTGATTGATTTGATTGGAGTTTAAAAAAACCCGTTCTTTTTAAACAGTTGTTCAGTTATGTCAAGGTGACCAGATCACGTAACCATGTGTTGTCGACATTCTCTCACTAGCACTCCATACAACGATCTTAACAGGCAACCAATTGTTAATGTTGTTAATGGTCCCACATTGATAACCAAGTCGAGTCACAATGACGATCATCGGACAGAATCAATGGCCAAGTCTGGGTTTAAACTCACGACACCCCCCCCCCCCCCCCCCCCACCCCCCCCCCCCCCCCCTCTGGGTCGATAGCCCTCGTCGTTACCCGTTATAAGTTATATCTACTCCATCACACATGTGAACGTCTCAAGAACGATAAACCGCTCACTAGTCCTAGTGTCTATGTCACCGTGTCCGTGGTTTAGTGGTTAGAGTGTCGGCATTGGGAGCGGGCGACAAGTCTTCGATCGGCGGTCGGGGTCATACCAGAAACTGTTTTAAACAGTCTTTACCAATCGCAGACGTATTCTGAGGCATCTGCAACCTACAACTCTGAAAGAAACCCAAAGGATACCTTGCTCAATACGTCCCATTTTTATCATTATTTTCAACTTTGTATTTCAAAATAATTATACTTTAATCAATATAGATAAACCATGTTGTCTCCTATATGTTTTCAAAGTCTTCTTATGCAGATTTGATGCATGTGGAAAAGAGTTAAACGTTCCATCGGGCGTTATTGTGGAAAGGATTGACCTTGGCGAAGGGATATCATCTCCAATCATGTATTCGTTGTCAGCATAGGTAATACCGGTAGTACTGGTAATTTACCCAGCGAATGCCATGACTTAAATGCGATTATGGTTCATCCATAGTCGAATGTTATCGGAGGGGAATGGGATGGTTGGTATTTCTCATGCATGTGTAAACGTTACGCTATACAGCCAACACCGGCCTTTTTAATCTACCCTAGGAAGAAGACAGCGGGAAAAAATTTAAAAGGTAAAATCAATAATCATTCATCTTACTAAAGAGCGGTACGATTAGTTTTAGGCTGTTTATACAGTAATTAGTTTTAATTGTTTGAATGATAAGGATGATGTTTTATGATTTGTTTTATTTAGCTTTATTTCGTTGTTTATTTGTCAGTTTGCAAATTGCAATTCTTGGTCGCCTCACTTGACCTAATATGCAGGTTCCCTACTACCGAATCTCCAATCATGTATTCGTTGTCGACATAGGTAATACCGGTAGTACTGGTAATTTACCCAGCGAATGCCATGACTTAACTGAAATACTGTTGAAATCATCGTTCAGGGTTAAACCAATAAGTCAACATTGTCACCAATATTAGACTCACATTATTTGCGGTTTACTAAACTAGACTATCCCGGATTTCATTACAAAATATTGGGACAATAACATACTACATGACCTCATGTTTCAAATCAGTCGATGGCGCAATTATTGAATAAACAATCCCACATTGTTGGCACAATTGTATGATTTGATTACATTTTCTTTTTGCCCAAATGCATTCTATAGACATCGATGGATATCATTAATCATTGATGAAATGCTGTTGCAATGCAAATTCGACAATTAGGATATAATTTGAAGAAAAAAAATGTAGGTGTAAAGTTTTCAAAGATAAAACTTAAGAATATATTTACATTTTTCAACTTGCAGAGGCAAATTGGCGCATCTGCAGCCCACAATTTAAAAAAACCATTTTGCCAATTTCCCCATTTGACACACTGTTTTCAACTCTTTACAATACTATAACTTTCATTATTAAAGATTTTCCTCATTTTTGCATATACGGTTTCAAATCTCGTCTGCTGCAGGTTTGTTTTATTTGGAAAAGGATTAATACGAGATATATGATTACAATCGTTATT
Source organism: Serripes groenlandicus (assembly GCA_031761405.1). Lineage (NCBI taxonomy): Eukaryota > Metazoa > Mollusca > Bivalvia > Cardiida > Cardiidae > Serripes > Serripes groenlandicus. The sequence continues at coordinate 116,095,214 of JASEVX010000003.1, forward strand.
ATAAACTTTGCATTAAACACATAAATCATAGGGCCAGTTGACATTCAGTGTGTTCAACTTACAACCTACATTAACCCTTTCCCTCATATAGACGCTTTCTGACGCCTCTGCAGCAAACTGCATTTTGAAAACATAGTGACAAAAGAAGGCTGCAGAATTGAGGGAAAGGGTTAATTAAAAAATGACAAACTTCAGACAAACTATAACCGAACCTTTTATTTATGGCTTCAAATATTAATAACGGATTTTGTTTAACCTATAAAAGCTGTATCTACGTCGTTATATTTGTCAAGGGAGTGTGAAATCTTCCCAGCTACAGAAAACATCAAATAACTTACATTTATTATTGCCTTCGTAATAAGATCACCTGAATATGCAAGAACCGTCTTAACACCTGCGTGCATTCATTACCGAAGAAACACCATAACAACGTATACATTAACTTTTCCAAAGAGCCTCGTAACTTTAGGGAATATGTACCACACCTTGTATTAGCCCTTAACCAGACGACTTTGAAAATATCCACACAAATGTTTCAATAGTTGTCTGCTGTAGATGCGCCGAAATACGTCTGCGAGTGGGTTTGGGTTTAACATTCAAAGATCCTCGTAAAGAACGGGAACGCGTATCACACCTTGTATTAACCCTTTCACATACACACCAAACCTGCAACAGACGACTTTGATAACATACAGGTAAAACTATCGAAATATATCTATAAATCAAAGCTTAACTCTTAAAACCATTGTGGCGAAATGAGAAATTTGTCAAATGGTTTTCAAAAAGTCGGCTTCTGTAAAATCGCCAATGTTGCGTCTAGATATTAGAAAAGGTGAACTTCCAATTGTCTCCATTATGAAATATTTTACGAACTCGTGCACTATACTGGAAGGTGTATCCTTTCTCTATTCATATTCGAGTCTAAGTCATAATGAGCAATTTGTCGCAATGTTTATAACTTCAATCATTTTTTCTTTAACCCCTTCCCACATACAACAACTCTGGAACAGACGAATCTGAAAAAACTTTAATTCAAAAACATGGAATATCTCTATACATGAAAATGTAATTACAGAGAAAATGAAAACATTAAGTCAAAAACATTGAATATCTCTATACATGAAGGTGTAATTACAGAGAAAATGAAAACATTGTGGCAAAGGGGAAATTGCTCGTCTGCTGTAAAGCGTATATATGTTGGAAAGGTTAAACGTAAAGAGAGATTCCATATGTTAAAGTAGAAGGATTTTTTAAGTCTTCTTCTGCATATCTTTTGAATGTGGGAAAGGGTTCAATACCTTTTGAATAAAGTTTACTTAGAATGATTTCAGGGGCGTAGCTTTGCAATAATCAATGCGTAGGCCGTTCTCGTGAGAAAATCAACATTGTGTACTATGCGTAAAGTATCGACCCTGATCAGCCTAAGCATGCCACACAGGCCTACCCGGATAGACACTTTTCGCCTCCTGTGGATATTCTGTTTCAGGAATAACTACTCTATACATCTATCCCCCTAAGACGGAATGTGTCGGCCGGATCAGTCTGCGCGGACAGCGCAGGCTGATCTGGTCGATACATTACGCAGATGTCTATCGCCGCAGCTGTATTTTTGGGGCATTTTGAGGAAAGATGTGTAGGCACGTGCCTGCAGTGCCTAAAGGGAGCTACGCCCATGGATTTGATCATTTCAAAGGTAAAAAGTTAATCACAATCCGATTTATGCCGGCATCTGTAATAATCAGCAATGAATGTTTGATAATTGATAGATTGTTATAAATCGCACATTTGTTGTGATACTATATATAAGCCGCTCCACGAGAAAACCAACATTATTGACTCTGCGTAATGTATCGACCCCACGCAGACTAATCCGGGCCGACACATTCCGTCTCAGGGGGGGGATAGAGGAAAATAGCAATGATTCATGAAACAGAAAGTCCACAGGAGACGAAATGTGTTTGCCCGGAATAGTCTGCGCTGCATGTTTAGGCTGATCCGGGTCGGTACTTTACGCAGAGTATATACTTTTGGTTTACTCGTGGAACGGCTGATATATATGGAGTAGTTATATGAATAGCGGAACATGTAATCAAATATTAGAATTGCATACATGTGCAGGCTAATCTTTGTGTTCATTGTCCACGGATGATGCTGTAAGGCGCACTACGGTGAAAACATTAATGCAGATTAAAGTCACGAATATCGGAATGAGGGTATAAAACTGTCATCTAATCGCGATTATTTTTTACGTTATTTCTTGAAGATCACGGAAACGACAGAATGTATTAAACCCCCATTATCCTTCTATACAAGTGACTGTCTCCGTGGTGAAGTTGTTAAAGCGTCATTATTGATAGCGAGAGTCAAGTGTTCGATCACCGGTCGAGTCATACTCGTAGTTAAAGACTATACAATGGTAGTAATGGTTTGAAGCCTTCCCTCCTTGGCGCTCTTGGATACGGGGGTATTACGGTTGATGCATTGAGGTGAAGATGAATTATACCGGTAGTCCTGGTTAATTTACTCGGGAAACGTCGTAATTGTACTGAACTACGGTTGCAAACGGGCGAGATGTGGAAGACAGCGGTGCAGAGGTAAAGCGTCTGCCTCCCGGGTACCAGTCCCGTGAGGAACGGCGCGCGAGTACTGGTCAAGTCTCCAGAAAGCAGACATCGAGCGTGATTGATATAAGCTGAAAGCTTCTTTCGCTATCGATGTAAAATAATAAGTTTAAACTAAACGGGCGAAAAGCACTATTCAAACAAATAGACCTATTTATATACCATACTTTTAACGTTTGTATATCAACAGGACTTGGTTTGATTTGATTTATTGGGGTTTAACGCCGTTTTTAACAATTTCTCAGTTATATCACGGCGGCCAGTTCACCTACTCATGCATTTCCTGGTTTTCTCACACTAGTACTCCACACAACAATCTCCCCAAGCAACTGGCTGCTTTTCCACATAGACTTAGCCCATTGGTGGAAGACGAATGACGCATGTCGCATTGACTTTTGTCAATCCTCGGAAGAAAGTTGGCCGAGCCGGGATTCGAACTCACAACCCCTAGATTGACAGCCCGCGTCGCTACCGACTGAGCTACCGGGGCCCGGCTCAACAGGACTTGGAACTTAAATTGCGAACAACGCCTTTTCGCGAAGTATATTGTTAGTCCTCAACAATCCAATTACACGTTGTGACTTGTTTGCTGGTTTGAATGAACGGATTGTGTTTTATGCCAGTTTCAACAATCTTTTAGTTATATTATGGCGTTTAATGGATAAATTAACAGTAAGCCTTTCCTGATACAGCACACCAAGTCGCAATAATATTCCCTCAACCCAAAGAGAGAAGCCATTACTATACCAGTGTGCAAGTCTCTGGTGTAAATAACTTGTCTAAGATTAGGAGTAATGCTGATAAAGTCAAGCGACTTCTAGAAATATGAGCCGTCCGACGCGAGAAAATCAACATCGTGCGTAAAGTATCGACACGGACCAGCCTAAGCATGCCGCGCAGGCTTACCCGGATAGACACTTTTCGCCTTCCGTAGATTTTCTGTTTCAGGAATCATTACTCTATACCTCTATATCCCTGAGACGAAATGTGTCGCACGGATCAGTGTGCGCGGACTGCGCAGTCTGATATTGGTCGATACATTACGAAGATACCATAATGTTGGTTTTCTCGCGAGACGGCTCAAATGCAGGGTAACGTTCTGCCATTTACCGGCGACGCTGTACTTCATTAATTGAGACAGGTCACACAAACACAGACCTATATGAATTTCCGATAATCGAACACCTAGATAAGTCTGCGCCTCATTCAAGTCTCATACGGATCTTCACTGTTTGCTATTTATGCGTACAAGCATGTTGTTAGCCTATGGATATAGAATTTGAGAAAAATCAATTCTACAAATATGAATTTCGATCACGACTGCTATTAACCCTTTTCCACATATATACGCTTTCTGACGCCTCTGGACCAAACGATCTTTGAAATCATTTTGGCAAAAGTAGAAATTGCTCATAAATGAGCAATTTCTCCATTTTCCACAATGAATTCAACTCCATTCAATAATCATACTATCATTTATTGAGATTTTCTATATTTTGTACTTAATATTTTCAAAGTCATCTGCTACAGATTTATCATATGTGGGAAAGGGTAAATTCAAATACTTCCGTTTTCGTATGTCGCGGCCGAAGTAGTTTGGCCTTCAAGTATAATTATTCTCAATCATAAGATTTTTCGTGTTTAAAAGCATTCATATTATACATAACTCATTCATGACATCATCCAAAGGTTGATTTACGCGTTCATTCTACATTAGTGATTTGACCTTCAAAGCTGTTTGTTCTCAATAAAACAATGTTATACGTATTTAAAAGCATACACATTGTGCATACTCAGGCTCCGTAACATTTGTGATTTCGGAAGGACAAAACTTTACAAGAACCTTTGTGAAATCTATAAATCTGATGCAAAATTAATTCAGTCTGATGACGATCTTCGCCGCCATTTTGACATGCACGTATTGTGTTAGCTTACAAGAAATGTTATTGCAACAATATAACTAACAAGAGTTGCTGCAAGATGCAGCAGTTCGATGTTAGCGCGGGAATCAGCATGTTATTGCTAAAGAAATACTGTTTGATTCGAAAAACGAGAAACCCGCTTTTAAATATATGATATAAATATATGATAACAAAAGTTTTTAGTTAAATACGTAAAACGAAAACAAAAGTTACTTTTCCTAACGTGTTTACCCCGATCTCCCAACATTATTGTAAACATTTGTCTGCGCATGAGCGTTCTTTTTTCACCCTTAATATATTCTTAAAATCGCAAAATTTAGCACAATAACTTCGCATTTATGAAAATATTCCCAATTTCCTCTAATTAAAACCCCGGTGGTGTTACATAGACTTCGCTCTGGTATACTGCTTGTGTTCTGTTGTGTGACTTCTGGTCGAAGTCAAGAGAAAGGACGGAGAAATACGGGAACCGGTATACATATCACTTCTACAGCTTTGCTTTGGAAGCCGGCTTTTATAGCGACGTTGGTAGAGTGGTTGACCTCTTCGTAAAGTTAAGCAACATTCATCGCGGTTAGTTTCTGGATGGGTGACCCGCGATGGCTTAACGCCGGTACACGTTAAACTATGGTTTTAATTTACATTTTAATTATAAAAAAAACTACTCGCATACAAACTCGAACGAGAACCAGTCTAGTGACGAACTGCTACGGAAATATCCGAGAGCTGACGGTAAAATACGGCACATGTGCGATCAAGACGATTAACACGGTACATGCGCAAGCCCATTGCACCAGTGACACCCAATATATGCACTGGTGTTGAGGCACCGGCGCAATAAAGAATTACGGCCGTTGCCATGGATTGTTTATAGGTAAAAACTAAAATAGCAACAATCGGCGCATAGTTGCGAAACGAACACAGTTTCAAGTTCGCCAAATCTGTTTGCAATATATGGCATTCATGTTAAAGGTGCTGAACTGCAGATTATAGATAGTATATTCAAAGTTTTAAAACTGTCCAAAAGTTGTATTGAAATATTAGAATTTTAATTCTAGGATGAAATTAAAGTAATAATTACACTTTCCAGTACAATAAACGTCTAAAAATTGATTGTGTATGCTTCATTTTTGGTAGACTTGCGCATGCGCAGAGGCTGCCATAGTCATAGTGAGTTTGAAGTCACGTGATGTATATGCCCTTCACCACCAACAATTAAGTGCAATTTTTGGTTTGACTAATTTACGAATGCTCACAAAAGCAAACATAGAGTAACGAAAAAAAATCCGATTATTCAAGCTTATAATAGAATAAGTGTCAATATCATATTTAAAGTGTACACAATTATTTAGATATCACTACGCCAATATAGCACTGCACCGCGCAATTACCCTTTGTAAATTGTAACCCTTTTTTCCCTCTCGGCAGAGATGTAAACATCCACTCGCCCGCTAGCATAAGCGAGTGGAATGAAGGATCGGCTAGTACGAAATTCTAGGCGCTAGTCCATACATATTCGTTCATGTCCTTATTCATAAAGATGGTATGCATTGCTAAGCCTTTTCTTTCTCTTTCTCTCAGTCCATCTATTCCTTCGACAATGATTTGCATTTTGGATAGGTCCTTTCGACAAGGTCCGCGTCTAAAGAAACAAATTTCATCAAATGATTTGAGCGCTTTAAATCACTTGTTTATAAAGCGTTTAGAATACTTTGATTATAATAGGCAGAACGAATAACGAATAAATCTTGCAAGAAATCGATCATTTCTTTCGGCCAAAATCAGGTAAATGACCCGCGGATATTGGTTGTTACAACATAACTGATTCATCCTTTTATTCTAAATTTGTATTACATAGTTCAAAATTAGATTTTGACAGTTTGTTCGTTATGATTTTGACGCGATTCAAGATTTTGACGCGATTTTTTCGTTCATAGAGTTGATTACTAACAGATGACTAAGTTGATGATGGAAAGAACATTAACAAGTTAAGTTAAGCTAAAACATGCACAGGCAGGCGAGTGTTTCATTAGGATAAGTGCAACACTCAATTCCCAATCCTGCTTGCCCTTTAACAAATCACAACCCACCCCACAATATAAAAACTCTGCAGCAGACGAATTAAAAAAAATCTGAGCAAAGATACAGAAAATCACATTTATTGGAAGTGTAATCATTGAATCTAGTTGAAAACATTGTTGCAAAAGGAGAAAGCTTGTTATGAGCAATTTCTTCTTCTGCATCAATGTTTTCAAAAGTCGTCGGCTGCAATTACGTATGCAAGTGGGAAAGGTTTAAATAAGAAACACTTTTTCAAATGATAGTCAGTTGGCTATTCTAGTATATAATGTCCGTCTTAAATAATAATGACAAAACTTTCAAAAAACAGAAAAATACTTTTTACAATTTAATTGAAAACATATTTAATCAAAGTTGGGAAAGTTGTCCCTTTCCGTGCTTTTTTTATGAGAGTTCAAATCACAAGCAAAACTTATGGGACAGAGTTGACAAATAACACATTGACACAATTTCAGATTTAGGCTTTGTTTCTGTCAAACTGCTGAAGAAGACAACACTGAGACACACATTTTGATTAAAAGTTTATTTAAAAAAAGGAATAATTTTATTTATGATAAACGACATTACAATGATGGTGTAGAAAATACATGTCAACAATACATTTTTCAATTTGTACATTCATTGCACAGACCAAATCTTAGCAAGTTTGAAATTATGGACCTCTCGGCACATTTTTTTCTCAATTCATTACTTCTTGGCAGGATTTTACTGCTAAAATTGACGATTTTTTTTTTATTTTTGGTCGGATTGCTCTAGCAATTCCGGCCTATAGATTGGCGATGTCTGTCTCTCCGTCTGTCTGTTCGTCAACATTTTGGTTAAAGTTTCAGGTTGAGGCAAAATATCAGCACTGGAAAGGGTTACACACTTGAAACTTTGCCTGAAGGTAACCGGTAAAATAAATATTCATATATGCACTTCTGTATTTCTTCTTAAACGATCGCAATTCTACCTTCAGTACTTTGTACTTTGATTACTGGATAGACATTCCCAGTAAGCCAACTTTTGTATATATGTTCATGTCTTTCAACTGACTGTTTTTCAACTGCCAAAATGGTTGTGAACTATTTATTACTAACTTTGCTGTTACTATAAGGACTATTTTCAAAAGTTTCAAAATTTCAAAATTTTGATCTCCATCTGCAGTTCAGTACCTTCACATACATGCAGATACAGAGTGTTGTACCAGAGTTTCGTCAGCAATTAAATAAGTCAACAAGAGAAAGTTGATGCAAGGCATCAATGTCGCCGGAAAAGACTGCATTGATTTATTTATGTATTCTTGACTTTCCTTAGTCTATTCAAACATTAGGAACGTAGTAATGAAAACATTTGCTTATAAATTGTATATACATACCTATACATTAGGGTATCTATAAAAAAAATAACGAAATGTGTACACATTTATCTGGCTTAAATTTAATTTTGCTGTTGTTACTTATTTAAATAATAGTATTCATTCATATAATTTCAATGTTTGTCAATCTTATTCGAATCACAAGGTAAATATCCTGGTATTGCTTTAAAGGGAGGTAATTTGAAGAAAACAAAAGTCTTCAAAAGGAGAAATATATCAGCATTACCGTCTACAGTTTAAATTGTTCTATTGTTTGTGGATTTAAAAATGTTCTTTTTTTCTTATTTCTACATGTACAACGAAATATTGCGGCTTCTCTTTGACGCTTTGCGTCAAACATTCGTCTTGTACTTGTCTAAAATAAAATAATATCACTCGCTTTTTCATATCGAAATGCGCATGCGCGAAAATCGATGTTAAAGGTCACGAAACTACACAACAGAATAGGGTCTATATTTAGCTTAGAAACAGTTCCTACTTTAGATATTCATGGATTAACATTATTAAATGAATACTACACAAATCAAGACATCTCTTTGAACATGAAAACAACATTTAGTAAGTTAAAATTGCTATTAAAAGGAGAATCCGAAATTGACCTCAATGATGACACATAAGAGTCTGCATTAGGGGGTGTTGGTTCACGTCTTGAAGGGACCACTTTTGTCTTCGTAAATAAGAAAAAAAACTTAAATGCGAGTGAAATAAAAAAAACTGCAAACATTAAAAAATCGGAATATTTATTTCATTTTAGATGTGTCATTTATTAGTGTTCGTAAACAACCACAATTGTAATATGTTCAAATCATCTAGATTTGTTTCTTTCTAATAATAAGCCGCCCTCCCATGTGATTTCCGAAAAGCTATTAAAAATAGAAGTCGCGGGCTTCTGCCCGGCGACTAATGAAGTATATAGCAGATAACAAATATATTGAGGCTACATGTCTAGTCTATCTGACTCTCCGTAACGAGATAAAAAATAGATTGAGGCTACAGGTCTAGTCTATCCCTCCATAACGGGATCAGTAAACTATCAAGACTACATTTCCAGTCTAATTGACTCTTCGTAAAGGGATCAGTAATTAATGAGACTACAGTTATAGTCTAACTGACTCTTCGTAAATGTATCAGTAAATATTGAGGCTACAGTTCTAGTCTAACTGACTCTTCGTAAAGGGATCAGTACTAATTGAGACTAGAGGTCTATTTGACCATACGTAACGGGATAAGTAAACTATTGAGGCTACAGTTCTAGTCTAACTGACTCTTCGTAAAGGGATCAGTAATAATTGAGACTAAAGTTCTAGTCTATCTGACCATCCGTAACGGGATCAGTAAACTACTGAGACTCCATTTCTAGTCTAACTGACTTTTCGTAAAGGGAAGAGTAATTATTGAGGCTACAGTTATAGTCTATCTGACTCTCCGTAACGGGATAAGTAAACTATCGAGGCTAAAGTTCTAGTCTAACTGACTCTCCGTAACGGGATCAGTAAACTATCGAGGCTACAGTTATAGTCTATCTGACTCTCCGTAACGAGATCAGTAAACTACTGAGGCTACAGTTCTAGTATATCTGACTCTCCGTAACGGGATCAGTAAACTATCGAGGCTACAGTTATAGTCTATCTGACTCTCCGTAACGAGATCAGTAAACTACTGAAGCTACAGTTCTAGTATATCTGACTCTCCGTAACGGGATCAGTAAACTATCGAGGCTACAGTTCTAGTCTATCTGACTCCCCATTTAAGGGATCAGTAAACTATTGAGGCTACAGTTCTAGTCTATTTGACTCTCCGTAACGGGATCAGTAAACTAATGGGGCTACAGTTCTAGTCTATTTCACTCTCCGTAACGGGATAAGTAAACTATTGAGGCTACAATTCTAGTCTATCTGACTCTCCGTAACGGGATCAGTAAACTATCGAGGCTACAGTTCTAGTCTATCTGACTCTCCGTTAATGGATAAGTAAAGTATTGAGGCTTCAGTTCTAGTCTATCTGGCTCTCCGTTAATGGGGCTACAGTTCTAGTCTATCTGACTCTCCGTAACGGGCTAAGTAAACTACCGAGGCTACAGTTCTAGTCTATCTGACTCTCCGTTAATGGATAAGTAAACTATCGAGGCTACAGTTCTAGTCTATCTGACGCTCCGTTAAGGGGTCAGTAAACTATTGAGGCTACAGTTATAGTCTATCTGACTCTCAGTAACGAGATAAGTAAACTATCGAGGCTACAGTTCTAGTATATTTCACTCTCCGTAACGGGATAAGTAAACTACCGAGGCTACAGTTCTAGTCTATATGACTCTCCGTAACAGTCAGTAAACTAATTGGGCTACAGTTCTAGTCTATCTGAATCTCCGTTAATGGATAAGTAAATTATCGAGGCTACAGTTCTAGTCTATCTGACGCTCCGTTAAGGGATCAGTAAACTATTGAGGCTACAGTTCTAGTCTATCTGACTCTCCGTAACGAGATAAGTAAACTATCGAGGCTACAGTTATAGTCTATCTGACTCTCCGTAACGGGAAAAGTAAACTACCGAGGCTACAGTTCTAGTCTATCTGACTCTCCGTAACGAGATCAGTAAACTACCGAGGCTACAGTTATAGTCTAGCTGACTCTCCGTAACGGGATCAGTAAACTATCGAGGCTACAGTTCTAGTCTATCTGACTCTCCGTAACGAGATCAGTAAACTACCGAGGCTACAGTTCTAGTCTATCTGACTCTCCGTAACGAGATAAGTAAACTATCGAGGTTACAGTTCTAGTCTATCTGACTCTCCGTAACGAGATCAGTAAACTATCGAGGTTGCAGTTCTAGTCTATCTGACTCTCCGTAACGAGATCAGTAAACTACCGAGGCTACAGTTCTAGTCTATCTGACTCTCCGTAACGAGATCAGTAAACTATCGAGGCTACAGTTCTAGTCTATCTGACTCTCCGTAACGAGATCAGTAAACTATCGAGGCTACAGTTCTAGTCTATCTGACTCTCCGTAACGAGATCAGTAAACTATCGAGGCTACAGTTCTAGTCTATCTGACTCTCCGTAACGAGATCAGTAAACTATCGAGGTTACAGTTCTAGTCTATCTGACTCTCCGTAACGGGATCAATAAACTAATGTGGCTACAGTTCTAGTCTAACTAATTATTACATGTTAATTGGGTAGTTTCTGAGACATAGGTTTAAACATGTAATGCAACACATAGGATAGGTCCAAGATAAAACAGCACGAAAGTGCAGGCTTATCTTGTTATACACCGTTCTCTTATTAATGTGATTTGAATTCGTGTGACATGGGATAGGTAAATGTTGTTAAAACTCGTATAGAGCACAGAATACGGGTTAATTGAGGTCTTCAATACAACTAATCGCTGGTATGTATTCAAGTGACAGTTCAATTTACACGGACAATATACGATTGCTAATCCCGTCAATACACTGGTATTTCTTACGACAACAATTTCGTGTGAGAGGTAAATGGGTTGCGACGATTTTCTCTTGTGTCATTTTAAATAGTTCCTGATAGTGTTTTTGCCGAGCCCCGTTAGCTTAGTCGGTAGCGAAGCAAGCCGTAAATACAGGGGTTGTGAGTTCGAACCCTGCCCCGTCCAACATTTTCTCAAACGTTTGACAAACGGACTAAAATGATATGTGGAAAAGCATCCAGCTGCTTGGAAAGTCTGCTGTGTGGACTACTGGTGTGGAAGAGCCAGGGAATACATGAGTAGGTGAGCTGGCCGCCGTGATTTTACTGAAAACATTGTTGAAAACGGCGTTAAAACCCGATCACTCAATCCTTCCTCATGTGTTTAAGAAATCTAATAGACAAGATGTAGGGTATATATAATAACAAACTCGATTATTATCAAACATACCCAACGGCGATATTTGCTTCGAAGGAAGGTCAACTAATGATACTTAACCACGTGGCAGGCGCGATGTTGTTAACATTTGTCCTTTTTTGAGGAAGTTACGTGTACTTAACCCTTTTCATCATATATACGGTTCCTGACGCCTCTGCAGCAGACGACATTTAAAAAACAATATGACAACAGAAGAAATTGCTCAAAACGAGCAATTTCTCCTTTTGCCATAATGTTTTCAAACTCTTTTCAGTAAGTATAACTATATTTATAGAGCTTTTCAGTGGGTTTGCTTAGATACTTTCAAAGTCGTCTGCTGCAGAATTGTTGTATTGGGGAAAGGGTTAAAATGTCTTTGCATGTTGTTTACCGGTATTTGTTTATCATGACAATGATTCATCAGTCATAATGTTATACCTGCAACTCTAAGCACCAAGCATTGCATACATAACATACCATTTTAAAGAATTTGGCATGAACCCCCTTTCAATGATTCATCAGTCATAATGTTATACCTGCAACTCTAAGCACCAAGCATTGCATACATAATATACCATTTTAAAGAATTTGGCATGAACCCCTAACGCTCTAACCAGTACACTGAGGGCCTTTAGAAGCAAAGTTTGTGAGCATTAAAGACCAACATCGGGCTTCATAAAAAGGCGGTCTAATCGCTGAATTCTCATGAATATTTATCTAATAGAAATTACTTGTCAAGCATTAAGAGTCGCTGACTTTTTACGCGAACTCCGCACGTTAATGGTTTAATTATGTTTACGGCTTCATGTAATTCTGTGTTTATTCGAATATCTACGGAAACCAGGATATGCCATCTACATAGTTTCAAGAACTACAATTATACCCCTCTTGTTTTGTCCGCGAGGGTGCTAATCAAAATCGATATACAAATTTTTCAAATTCAAATCAAATATTTTTATTTAAAATATTTAGGCCACCGGCCCATAATATAAACAATACATATATATTTTTGTCCCCACAAAATACAATTATTTGTATTAACCCCTAAATGTTATATAACAAAATATATACCATAGATAGGAAAAAGTGTAGTGAACAGTTTAAACCGATGTTGAAGCTAACGGAAATTTGAAGCATATATTAGAGAATTAATGCCAATTCCATTTATAGTGCATAAACATTTTTGACTAGATGTTTTCAAAATTCAAGGATCAAAGTATAACGATCAATATATTGTAATGTAAACAATGTATAGGTTTACCCCCAACAAAATACAAACATTTGTAGATTACTTTACTGTAGTTGCTATGCATCATAAATATAAAACATGAATAGCAACTAGTGTAGATAAAGATCAGAACATATGAATGCTAAATGCTAAGTTTAGACTCTTCATTTCTCATCATCATTATTTTGTGCACTAATTTACATATATTGAATACATTTGATCTGTCGCAACAAGACATGAATCTTATGAATACGTCGGCTGTTTTAATCTTTATATCGCCTATATAAATTTTCCTGAATTTCTCATACAGTAGTTTTAAACCTATTTATTTTACATCGATTGCGAAACTTTAAGCTTATATTAATCACGCTCGATGTCTGCTTCCTGGATACTTAACCAGTACTCGTGCCGTTTGTGTGGAAAAATCCCAAAGGCAGAACCCGCTCATCACGGGATTCGAACCCGGGAACTTTGGTACAAGAGGCCGACGCTCTACCTCTGCACACATTTTATTGAAACAGCAAGTTAAAATATGAAACACAAAGGAATTTGAGTTTGGCAACCATATGTAGTTAAGTTGATTATATCAGGTTCTTAATTATTTGTTTTCATATATGCTGTTGTGTAATGATATCTTTTTGATATTTCTCTTTTCAACATAAATGAAATGTGTCTACTGTAGATATGCATGGTCTCTTTTTAAGGATTTGAATTTGAGCCGTTTCATGAGAAAACAAACATCATGAGGCTAATTCGGGCAGACATTATCCGTCTCAGGGGGATAGAGGTATAGATTAATGATTCATTTTAATTTTTAAAAACATACATTAAGTTTAAACTGATTTACTTTACATCAATTGCGAAACAATATTTCAGATTATATTAATCATGCTCGATATCTGCTGACTGGAAATATAAGCAGTACTCGCGCCGCGCCGTTTATGTTAAAACATCCCAGAACCTTTTATCACTGGGTTCGAATCCGAGACCTTTGACACGGTACTAGAGGCCAGCGATCTGCACCACTGTCTTCCACAGTAGGCCTAAGCGACCTGTACATATATAGTTCAGTCTATGCCCCTGCGTCGTTTGTTCAATATCGTTTATGTTCACCATCTTAGCGGGCAAGCATCCTGAAGACAGACATCTTGAGAACAACTCGCTATGACATGTATCATGTCTATTTGGATTTTTTCCGCTTGCTATGTAAATCAAAATAGAATCCCAACGTGACAAGACAATCATTGTTTTCTTCGCGTTTTTATCATTTCCAAATTTACTTGGCAACAAAATGACATCTTCATTACTAATAAATGCCACCAGTACAGCCTATTTGTATTACTAAAATACGTTTTTCCTGAACAAATTTGATCTATTCGTCAGCTTTAAAAAAAGACGTTCATGAAAACAACTAGATTAAATTAAAGCACTGATGATGGCCAGGAAGGGGCTAAATGTAGATAACGGATTGTATTTGGACAAGGATATTCCAAATACTTTTTTCACCAAGAGGTCGTGGAATAGTTAACCTTCTCCTTGATGCATGTCATATAAATATCAAAAGAAGGGCGCTTAAATATCAATTATAACTATATTTAGAGTCCAATGCTAACATCAAAGCAAAATAAATCAACATATGAGCCGTTCCACGAGAAAACCAACATTATGGATTCTGCGTAACGTATCAACCCAGATCAGCCTGCGCATTCTTTCTAGATTGCACCAGTTTTGTTCTCTTATTACGTAAATAACACACTCGATTCTGTTTAAATTGGTACGTACAATTATTTGTAGTGTTAAAAGGTATCACTACTATTACTAAATCGGAAACGTTTTAATTTATACTGTTTCAGATTCTTTCGTTGGTGACATTCATTACCCCAGCATGGTGGTTGAGCTTAGGGAACTACGTTTAGAAGTAGTCATTCTACAAGTAATTGCCATAGAATTGCCAGATTAATAATAAACGTTTAAAAAAACGAACTAATACGTTTTCAACACTGTGTTATAGGAAATCTAAAATGTTCGTAGAAATTTGGGGAAATGACGCAAAATTATTTGAAAATCCCTCTTTGGACTCTTCTTTCCATTTATATTGCTTAAAACGTTCTCTAGTCTTATACTCTTCATCTGCTTTAATGTTTTAATTTACAATGTTTTCAAATTAAAGATGACATACTATAGGGAAATTATCTGAAAATTCAATATTATCGACATAAAAACATTTAACATTTTTAAATAGATCTGATGATACGATTATATAATCTTCAATACTTTTGCCATCATTCGAAAACAAGTAAATTGCCATCTACCTCACCGTTTACTCTACCATTCATGATATGAACAGTGTACGTGCGACATAAATCAATAAGAGAGTGTCCAAACTTGTTCAATATGATACAATCATTTGATTTTCTAGGGATATTAAAATGATCCGATGGAAACTCGTTTACATCCTGGAAGTTATGGTCAATACGGTCATTTTCAATGACATCTTGTAATTCCTTAGTTCTTGAGTTAAAATCTCCAGCAAGTAGAACATAAGCATCTGGGTACTGTCTGATAATACTCGACAACTTTTCATTCAATAATTCTATTCCATTTGGATTTTCAACATCATATACTGTGAAGTGTTCAGGTGATATATATACAAAAAGCATAATTATGTCATTGTTCAAACTGAAAAGCTGTTTATCAGCTAATAAAACTACACATTCAGGTAAATTCTGACAAATTCGTTTCACTAAACCGGTATTAATAATACTTTCTTATACATTACGGCTCATATGTATGCTAATGTTCTGGTTATTTGGAAATGGTGAAACCATTGTCTTACCTTGTTTGGAATAAATTATATCATGGTTTTAAATCAACACATTGGTTTTTATTAAAAAGGAACAATAACAGTGTGCTGTTGTGTCTAACTAATAACATAAAACAAATGAAATGGACAGTGCCTAGAGATTAACTTGCAGTAAGTCACTTAAACTCATCGGAAATGCGAATGTATGGCTCTAGCACAGCTTTATAAATCACAGCTGTCTCAATATAACTGAACAAGTTGTTTTATAAAAAGATTTTCAAAAAAATATAGGTGAACACAAATGCAGTGCTTTTATCTTTTGTGAAATCTAAATATGTTTGAATGAGTAGGTTACACCAAAATACATCTGTAGGTGGGAAAGGGTTAATTATTAATCAAATGTTGATCGGATTTCCGAGTGGGTTAATGAAAATGCCCATTGATTGGCATTAACTCTGAAACAGACCGCATGACCCATATCTCGCCGACATGATTCTAAGCCGAATTACATCATTGACATTTCAAAATGGCGCGTCTATGTGTCATTAACCTGTTGGTACCATGGTATACTTGTGCCCTGCTCTACGACAGCCAGGCACGTGCTATTTACAATCAGTGTAGATCTTGGTCAATCCGTGATGTTTAGTTTGGCTCGGTACCTTTCGGCAATTAGTCTTAAAGGGTTTCTAGAGATTGTCGACATGTTATGTTTATTTCAAACAAATTGGTTTGATTTGCAGACGGATTTTGTTATTGGCGAGTAAAATCACGAGGGATAAGAAATGTCATATCAAACGCTCAATGGCAACTACATTATATATACAGTCAAACCTGTGCTAAAGACGACCATTATTTAGCGATGCCCTGTCTATAGCAACTCATGTTCTGCTTAAATGACACTGTAAGTAAAAACCATCTGTGAACTAAGACCATATTGTTCTCTTCCCATTGGTGGCAATGTTATTTTATATAAAGTGATTGTACCCCGTTGTACTGTTTAATATATTTAACTCAGAACTACTATACTGTTCAAGACAATTCACTCAGAACTACTATACTATTCAAGATAATTAACTCAAAACTACTATACTGTTCAAGATAATTAACTCAGAACTACTATACTGTTCAAGATAAGGACCAATCTGAGAACCACAATTATGTTCAAGATAGTTAACAAGCTGAGAACTACTGTACTGCTGAAGATAATTAACAATCTCAGATTATATTATCCTGTGAAATAATCTATCATTAACTGCCACCAAGCGCACACATAAAGAAGCCCAAATCGAATCCTGCAAGTTTAATAGAATAAAACTCCACTAAAATAATACAGCTATCGATGATTAACCCTTTACCCCATACAACACATCTGAAGCAGACCATTTTAGCAAATATCTAGATAATATAAATATAAAATATGTTTTTAAATTGAAATCACAGCTTTTGAAAAGAATTGACCACATTTAGGCAAAAGTATGAGCAATTTCTTTTTTTGCAAAAATTTGTTCAAATGTCGTCTTCTGCAGATGCATCAAATATGTCCTCAAACGGGAAAGGGTTAATTATATTCTTTCCGATTATATAAACGCCGATTAAAGAAAGCACAATTAATACATTTGTTAAACCTAGATAAACTATTGCAAGATTGAATCTTATTAGTGTACGTTCAGTTATAGCGAAAAGTGTTCACGTGACTTGAACGTTTTATGGACGTTCGCAAAGCAAGTTCTAAACGATTTGTTTTTGCGAATGTGTGTTATTTGCTTATCGAACACTCATTCGGGGAACAACCGAACAGCTAACATTAATTACATTAATTACACAAAACTATAAATATTATATTCTACAAGGCACAGTACCATTTGTGTTTTAGGAATATGAGCCGAATTACGAGAAAACCAACATTGTGAACTCTGCGTAAAGTATCGATCCGGATCAGCCTTATCATGCCGCGCAGGCAAACTCGGATATACACTTTTCGCCTCCTGTGGCTCTTCTGTTTCAGGAACCTTTACTCTATACCTCTGTCCCCCTGAGACGGGATTGTGTCGGCTCTGATTAGCCTGCGCAGGCTGATCTGGGTCGATACATTACGCAGAGTCCATAATGTTGGTTTTCTCGTAGAACGGCTCATACCTTTTCGATATTTCCCACATACTATACATCTGCAACAGACGCCGTTCAGAACGTCAATCTAAACTTATGTAATTCAAATTACTGTAGCAAAAGAAGAAATTGCTCATTTTGAGCAGTTTTACACTAACCACAATGTTTTAACCCCTCCCACATATAGACGCATTCTGACGCCTCTACAGCAGATTCAATTTGAAAACATTGTGATCAAAGAAGAAATCTTATTTTGCAACAATATTTTAACACTATTCAGTACATATACTTTCATTCAAAGACATGTTCATATATCTTTCCGGTATGCTTTCAAAGCCGTCTGATGCAGAGTTGTTGTATTTGGGAAAGGCTTAATAAAGTAATAACGGGGTCGTCTGCAGCAGATAAGTCAAAATGCGTCTGCATCTTTGACAGGGTGCAATAATACCAAGGCTGTTGACACATAATACAGAGGTTTTCATTTTCGTTTAAGATCTTTCGCAATCGCGGACATATTTGGCTTAAGATGTTCCTCAGTCGCGGACATATTTGGCTGTAGGCATCCTCAGTCGCGAACTTATTTGGCTGTAGATCTTCCTTAGTTTGGACGTATTTGGCTGTAGATCTTCCTCAGTCGCGGACATATTTGGCTGTTGACATCCTCAGTCGCGAACGTACTTGGCTGTATATTATCCACAGTCAAGAACGTATTTGGCTGTAGATAATCCTCAGTCGCGGACATATTTGGCTGTAGATCTTCCTCAGTCGCGGACATATTTGGCTGTAGATCTTCCTCAGTCGCGGACATATTTGGCTGTAGGCATCCTCCGTCGCGAACGTATTTGGCTGTAGATAATCCTCAGTCGCGGACATATTTGGCTGTATGTCGTCCTGATTCGCGGACATATTGCGCTGTATATCCTTCTGAGTCGTGGACGTATTTGGCTGTATATCGTCCTGAGTCGTGGACGTATTTGGCTGTATATCGTCCTGAGTCGTGATGTAGTTATAAATAATAGTCAGAGTACAGGACGATCTTTATATCGTTTATAAATTTAACGTTGAGCGGTGCACATTGGAAACCAATTATAATTAACTTATAACAACAAGTATAGAAAAACGCTTGCCTCCAATGGCTATTGCCTAACCAAAATTTATTGAAACATTTAATAACTATCTGGTGAATAGTGTAGAGCCAGAACATGCTGCACTGGTCTGGATCTACACTAAGTGACCATTCCTTACAGCTGCTATTAACAGAGTGGCTTTTAAATAGTCTTACTTTTTCAAATAATGCTTTAACCGCTTATACTTAGAATGAAAATTTCAGTTGGAATTCAACAAAACAATCTTTTTTTTTTTGACAAATTACTTTTCGACACAATATAAAGGTTAATGCGGTTCATAGGCAGGACACACTTTTATTCAACACGAAAGATCACGATTTAAAAGTGTGCATATCTAAACCATAAATCAGCGGATGATGGTGCAACATTATATGACAACATATTACGCAATGCAGCTGTAATAAGTATATGCACGTCATCGATGTTTGCTTATGAATGTAATGGACTAATGGTACAATTAACACTTTCAGCGCCGAATTGTTTAAAGTAGACTCTTCCATGTTCATACTCGGGCTTCTCCATTTCTCATGTAATAGAAGTTGGGAGTATTTTGATAACCAAAAAGGCAAACGATGCTGATTTCAGGTGAGACAGCTCGTTACGAGCACACACCCCTGAATCAGTATTGTTTGCAAAAACATCAATATTGCCTTTGGCGCTGAAAGAGTTAAATATCTGTTAATGAGAAAGTCACTTAAAGGATTACGACAAATGAAGCACTGGAAAATGGATTGACAACCAAAGTTTGTGTCGCAACATAGACAAATCCATATGAGCCGATAGTGGGGTGGGGATAGAGGTATAGAGTAATGCTTCCTGAAACAGAAAACCCACAGGAGTCGAAAACTGTCTGTCCCGGTTAGCGTATTTGTTAACGGAGCGTCCAGTTCACTGGTGGTTTATGGATACAATAATAATTATTCTCTGTCGGAGATAGGTTATTACAGTTAAACACGGATTACCTAACAAGAAAGTCAATTCCGACGCTGATAGACACAATTCATTGCAATGCAAAACTTAACTGTACGCATTTTAATTAACCTTTCATCATATACGGACGCATGTTGACGCCTTTACAACAGATGGTCTTTGAACAGGAACATTATGAGCAACTTCTCCCTTTGCCAACATTTGTTTAACACTTCTCAATAGCTACAATGTATGTACTTATTGAATATTTTTTATCAAGATGTTTTCAAAGTTGTCACCTTAAGATTTATTGAATGTCGGAAAGGGTAAGCATGGAGGCATTTCAACAATGCCTACTAAATAATTTGATGTATATTTCGTGAGATATTGATTGATTGATTGGGGTTTAACGCCGTTTTTAACAATTTCTAAGTTATATCACGGCGGCCAGTTCACTTACTCATGCATTTCCTGGTTTTCTCACACCAGTACTCCACACAACAATCTTCCCAAGCAACTGGCTGCTTTTCCACATAGACTTAGCCCATTGGTGGAAGACGAATGACGCATGTCGCATTGACGTTTGTCAATCGTCGGAAAGAAAGTTGGCCGAGCCGGGATTCGAACTCACAACCCCTGGATTGACAGCCCGTGTCGCTACCGACTGAGCTACCGGGGCTCGGCATTTAGTGAGATATAATACAGACGTTTTCTGACGCCTATGTAGCAGACGAGTTCTGAAAACATTGGGAAAAGGAAAACATTCTCATAAGGAGCAATTATTCCTATTGTCACAATGTTTTCAATTCTATTCAATGACTAAAATTTCATTTACAAAGATTAACCATCAATTTGCCTAGATGTTTTCAAAGTATTTTGCTGTATATTTGTTAGATGTTTGAAAGAGAGCGTTAAGAGAGCAATACATGTTGAATTCTACTCTCGTATTAGCGAACAGTGCATACTCCCATCAGACAGACTCAAACGGTCGTTAATGCCCTTTGGTGTAGCACTTATTTTATTTTCCGCCTTCGACGGCTCATTTCAGTATGTCCTGAGTATATTAACAGTACGTACTGCTGGATGGTTTATCATTACACCAGCGCATCAGTCGCAAGAAACCCAACAGTATGGACTTTTGCGTAAAGTATCGACCCGGATCAGCCTGCGCAGTCCGCGCAGACTGATCCGGGACGACACGTTCCGTCTCAGGGGAATAGAGGTATAGAGTAATGATTTCTGAAACAGAAAATCCACATTACGCAGAGTCCATAATATTGGTTTTCTCGTGGAACGGCTCACATCAATATATCTGCGTAATGTATCGACCAGATCAGCCTGCGCTGTCCGCGCAGACTGATCCGGCCGACACATTCCGTCTAAGTGAGGGATAGATAGAGTAGTGATTTCTGAAACAGAAAATCCACATTACGCAGAGTCCATCCATAATATTGGTTTTCTCGTGGAATGGCTCAAATGGTGATAGGAGAGACAATACGATTCCAAATACCAGACGTGGCCCATTCTCTGTAAACTGACCGTTTTATGCGCTCGAATGTGTGAATGTTTAATGTTTATAATGGGTAATGAGTTTTCCCATGGTACATGTATCATGAGTATGCCGTAATGACACAGTTCGACTACTATTATATGAACAGCATCTAGCGATTTAGGTCCGAATTACATTTCGCGTTGACGTCATATAAAGAGATGATGGCAATTAAATTAATGGGGTTTACATATTTCCAGTTATTTTCTCTTTTGTAAAGCCGATTTCCGCACGACATCGTACATCGTACATATAAACTAAGACTGGGCTTATAAATTCTCTTTTAAACAATACCTTTGAGAACCATAAAGTTATACGAATAGACGTCTTGGTTTAATTGAAAACAGCCATGTGCTACGCAAGACTCGGAACTTTTATCTGATATAAATGTCACTATCTCACAGTTCCAACAATGGGAGACCAAGGCTGGCCCGTCCCCCAATACATGATTTCGTATCGTAATCGAACCGCTTTGGATCATTGTTATTTCACTGTTTCGAAATTTCTAGACCAAGACTGACCTCACAATGAGCAATAACCCATTTTGCCACAACGTATTTAATTCGATTCATTACTTAAATTTTAAATTATAGAGATATTTCATATTCCTGCCAATACGTTTCACTATTTTATCATACATAAGTTAATAGAGATTTGTTGTGTGGTGAAAGTGGGTTAACGCCTATAATAGTATTGTGATCACTTGATTGGAGCTTTAAATTGGACATTGTCAGGTCGTGAGTTCGATCTCTAATGCTTTCACTTTTTTTTTATACTATAGAATTATTGGTTTCTCTCCTTTGTACTGAGTAGGAGTTATGCTGGTAAATTATGTAGCCTTTCCCACATAAGGCAGAATTCTAACAGACAACTTTAAAAATATGTTGATGAATAATGGACGTTTTAATAGGTGAAAGTATAAATGAGCCGTCCCGCGACATAATGGCCTCTGCGTAATATATCGACCCAGATCAGCATGCGCAGTCCATGCAGGCTAATCCGGACCAAAACATTCCGTCTCAGGGGAATATAGGTATAGAGTAATGATTCCTGAAACAAAAAATCCACAGGGGGCAGAAATTATCAGTCCGGGTTAGCCTGCGCGGCATGCTTAGGCTGATCTGGGTCGATATATTACGCAGATTCCACAGCTCAAATATTAAATAGCTATGAAAGCTTTGTAATAATAGGGATATATTGAACTGAATTTTCCGTGGGATTGCGCTGGTGAAATTACAGCGCTGTGCGTAGTGGCAAACATGTACAGCGCACCATCTCCAGGGAGAACTCTTGCAGAGACATAGAATTACATATGGCCGTTCTAGACGGGCGTTGCTTTCTTGTTGGGGTTTATCCTTTCCGTGATTGAATCACATTTGAATCAGAAAATATTGAAAAATATAGTAGGAAAAGGAAACATTGTTAATGCCTTACACTCCATCCAAATATTGTCTTTTATTTAGTCCAGAATTTACATTTAAGTATTGTCAGATCGGGAGAAAACAACGTCTGTTCTAAAAAGTAAGTAATGACTTTAGGTGTTTAAACTGTTATCGTAAACACGCTGATATTATTCGTTATAGATTGTATGACAATATACACTATACCCGTTTCGTAATGAGAACATCAGCCTCCTTGTAAATCAACTGCCTCGGTGATGTAGTGGTATAGCCTCTGCCTCAGGTGCAGGAGGTGGTGGGTTCAATCCTCGGCCGGATTATACCAAATACTTTAAGAATTGGTGATAATGCCTGCCCTCCTTGGGCACTCAGGTATGCGGGGTTAGCATTACGACTGATAGGTGTCAGAATAAATTGACCAGTAGTACTGGTAAGTTACGCAGAAAACGCCGTGATATAATTGAAATCTTGTTGAAAGCTGCGTTAAACACCAAACAATCTACTTGTTAATTCGATATGAATTTCTTTGAGTAACAAGTAACTGAGTTAGTCAAGCAACCATGTACGAACAACACAGTTCTTGAACAGTCTATTGCTTGATCATGTTGTTACAATAGTTTCCACTATTTTCAATAAGTATCCTTTCATTTAAAGATATCTTACCTACTTGTTCAAAGATGTTCAAAGATGTTTGGAGCATGAAAACTGAATCATTGTAAAACGTTATACGGTTACGTATACCATGCCTTTTAAATTTTGCCTCGCTTGTTCGCATTAGAACGCTATTCCTCAATTAATCAATTAACAATGAGCCGTGTTGAAGTATTGTTGCATCTGAAACTTTCGCGCAGTCTGATTTGGTCTCAGCAGAGTTCACGAATTAGTCATGAAAGATGTTAAGAAATAATTGAGTCCTTCCACGAGAAAACCAACACTATGGACTCTGCGTAATGTATCGACCCAGACCAGCCTACGCAGTCCGCGCAGGCTAATATGAGCCGATACATTCCGTCTCAGTGGGATAGAGGTATAGAGTAATGCTTCCTGAAACAGAAAATCCACAGGATGCGAAAAGTGTCTGTCCGGGTAAGCCTGCGCGGCATGCTTACGCTGATCCGGGTCGATACTTTACACAGAGCCCACAATGTTGGTTTTCTCGAGGGACGGCTCATATCTGTAAAGCTTTGTCCATTTGGACCCTTATCATGAAAGCGTAGGCAGGCCTTTTCACTACACCTGTCATAACAACGCAAAGCTTAGTTATCCTGGAGCACCTCGCATTTGAAGAACCCAAATACCGACATTAACATAATTTATCGATGAATTGAATGATTTCAAACAAAGATTTCCCGGCTATCTGCTCAAGCTTACAATCTAACAAAGCTAAACGGCAATGGATTCATATATATACGTGGAATGCTAGTTATTGTCCTTTCCAAAGCTGCGGATAGGTTTCTAGGATGAACAAGTTCATTGTGCGCCAAACCACATCACTTTACTAACTAAGGTAACACTTCCCAAGCGGATGCACTGTCCCGCTTGAGATTTCACTTCACGCAGCTGAATTAGGAACCCAATTCCCTAGACGCATAGCAGATATAGATCTAGTAATGTTGTAGACATGTATAGAAAATACAAATTAAGTTGGGTAAGACACTACTCTGGATCCAATACTATGCATCAAGTCGACAACAGGTGATTTTTAAAACATGAATCAAAATTTATTGAACATTTCTATAAATGGAAATTAAGTATTGAATACAGTTTAAACCATTACGACAAGATAGATCATTATAAGTAAATTCCCTTTTTGCCCCAGATTGTCTTCAGAAGTCTGCTCCGGATGATTCCAAATGAGTACGTATGAGGGAAAGGGTTAAAAGGAAACGCATTAGGCTTTATATCAAAACCTCGACATGACGCATTAATTTAGTTGTTCG
Organism: Serripes groenlandicus; assembly: GCA_031761405.1. NCBI lineage: Eukaryota > Metazoa > Mollusca > Bivalvia > Cardiida > Cardiidae > Serripes > Serripes groenlandicus. The sequence goes on from JASEVX010000003.1 coordinate 116,120,106, forward strand.
GCATGGTTGCGGTCCAACGTTGCCTCGTAGCTATGAGGTACCTTAGCGCTTATATGTGCGGGGGGAAAAACAGCACGACCGAATCGCTGGTGCCAAGATAAAGTTAAACCGGTTGTACTTTTAAATTACACATGAAACGCCGTGATATAACTGATATACTGTTTAATGCTCCGAGTCGAAAAGATACCGCGTACAGCGTATCACCTTCAGACAAGCGATTAAATTGGATTCAATTCATGAACAGTATTGAAATTATCTTCCAGCGACCATTTTCACGTGTACCTTGGATTCCCCCGCACCATTTATCCTCACGGCGGCCAAGTCAATTTGTGTCTAGCATTCCTTGCACCATTTATCCTCACGGCGGCCAAGTCAATGTGTGTCCAGCATTCCTTGCACCACTTATCCTCACGGCGGTCAATTCAATGTGTGTCCAGCATTCCTCGCACCATTTATACTCAAGGCGGTCAATTCAATGTCCAGCATTCCTTGCACCATTTATCCTCACGGCGACCAAGTCATTCCTCGCACAATTTATTCTCACGATGGCCAATTCAAATTGTTTCTGGCATTCCTCACACAGTTTATCCTCACGGCGGCCAATTCAATGTGCATCCAGGCTTCCTCGCACCATTTATACTCACGGGGTCCTTTTCAATGTGCGTTCATCTTCCCTCGGACCATTTATACTCACGGGGTAGTTTTCAATGTGCGTCCATCTTTCCTCGCACCATTTATACTCACGGGGTCCTTTTCAATGTGCGTCCATCCTCCCTCGGACCATTTATACTCACGGGGTCCTTTTCAATGTGCGTCCATCCTCTCTCGGACCATTTATACTCACGGGGTCGTTTTCAATGTGCGTCCATCTTTCCTCGCACCATTTATACTCACGGGGTACTTTTCAATGTGCGTCCATCCTCCCTCGCACCATTTATACTCACGGGGTCGTTTTCAATGTGCGTCTAGCATTCCTCGCACCATTTATACTCACGGGGTACTTTTCAATGTGCGTCCATCCTCCCTCGCACCATTTATACTCACGGGGTCCTTTTCAATGTGCGTCCATCTTTCCTCGCACCATTTATACTCACGGGGTACTTTTCAATGTGCGTCCATCCTCCCTCGCACCATTTATACTCACCGGGTCGTTTTCAATGTGCGTCTAGCATTCCTCGCACCATTTATACTCACGGGGTACTTTTCAATGTAGGTCCATCCTCCCTCGCACCATTTATACTCACGGGGTCCTTTTCAATGTGCGTCCATCTTTCCTCGCACCATTTATACTCACGGGGTCCTTTTCCATGTGCGTCTAGCATTCCTCGCACCAAATTGCAATTAACCACACATCTTCCTATACAACAGGCTAAACTCCCCGAAATAGACCATTTTAAACCTGTGGTAAAAGTAGATTGACGCTAGTCACAATACGTTTGTCAAACGTCGGAAATGTATCGATGCCTGAGCCAGATTTAAAACGTACGACCTCTGAGATTTGTTATCCCTCGTCGTTATCAATTGAGCTATCGCTGCTTGACAGACCTTTAAACAGAGAGCAGTTCGGGTTTTTTTTCGGGATGAAATATGGATGTCATGACATTGAGTCATCAATCGTTTAACTGTTATCACTTTGCGGTAATTTTTTGTTAATGCTCTCGCTCATACAACAATTCTGCAGCAGACGACTTTTGAACATATTTTGTCAAAAAATGGAAAATCTCTATAATTGAATGGATAACCTATGACTAAAAGTGGAAAACATTGTGACTAAAGGAGAAATTGCACGTTTTGTGCAATTTCTTCTTTTGTTACTATGTTTTGAAAAAGCCGTCTGCTGCAGAGGCGTCAGAAAGCGTCTTATGAGGGAAATGGTTAATGCTTTAACTGCTACAGACGACGACATTAGGCTCATCGACTACAGACGGTATTTGAAAGCGTTGAAATGAATGGAGATTTTTTAAAGAGAATACTGCCTCATTTCTCAACGATATCTTTAACGATTATCCGTGAATTAGTTACAAGTTAGTAAGATGTTAACAAGTCATACAACGACGTCTTAAAGTAGATTATCCTAAGACATCATTTAACCCTTTACCACACACACACACACGCACACACGCACACACGCACACACGCACACACACACGCACACACGCACACACGCACACGCGCACACGCGCACACGCGCACACGCGCACACGCGCACACGCGCACACGCGCACACGCGCACACGCGCACACGCGCACACGCGCACACGCACACACGCACACACGCACACACACACACGCTTTTTGACGCTTCTATAGCAGGCTTATTATTAAAGCATTGTAGCGAAAGGAGCAATTTGTCCTTTTGCCACAGCATGTTCAACTATTTTTAATGACTTTACTCTCATGTATGCTCGCCAAATGGCATTAATGCCGAGCAACGTCATGAATCATCATCATCATGCATGGGGATTTTTTGAATATTTGACCAGATGTTTCCGAAGTCGTCTCGTGAAGATTTGTTATATGTTTAGAAAAGGGATAACAAATATGCTGCGTTTACACTAGGCCACGATATCTACGATCTCCATTATTTGAGAGAATCGTGATGAGCGTGGGGGGTCGTGGGGTCGAATCGTCATAATCGTAAGGATCGTGACAAAATATTTGGCTGTCAACATTTTTGCCACGATTATGCCGATTTGACGCCAAATCTTGAGAGAGCGTGATATAACGTGGGAAGCGTAGTAGAGCGTAGTATACCTTAACAGACCTTAACCGAGCGTAACAGAACATGATGTGCCATCGTAGGGGATCGTGATGAACTTGGAAACACGATTCCTTCAAGGTTCACTACGATGCCACCATGTTTCTATCACCCTATATCACTCTCTTCTACGATTCGTAAAGATACATTTAATAGCATGAGTAATTACATCACGCTGTGACACGTTCTGCTACGAACATCCGGATAGGCATACACGCTCTGATAAGTTCCCACGCTCTTCAAGCTTCATTGCGTTTGCATCTATAGTGTTTGGTAGATTAAAAATATGCCAGCCAAAAGAGGAGGGAATGCCTCCTTTTTATACCCAATCGTGCTGCAAGCGTAGAGAGATCTTAACAGAACTTCATGATCGCGAGAGATCTTAACATAACCTAACGGAATGTGACAGAACGTGATAGGATATCGTGACGATCGTAACAGAACTTAAGACAACGTGATGAAAATCTTGGCATATCTTGACCAGAGTCGTGTTGGCTCCGTAACAATACGTTACAGATCGTAAAAAAACGTACTGAGAGCGCAGGAAAGCGTAGCACAAGCTAGAAAAAGAAAAACTGATACAATAAATCGTCGAGCTCCACGATTTGTTTGAATCGTGGACATCGTAGACATCGCGGCCTAGTGTAAACGCAGCATAATGTCTAGCAAATTGGACTGTCGCACGATGAATACTGTATTGATTGATCGTGGTTTAAAACCGATATCAACAATTTGTCAGTCATATCACGTCGGTCAGTTCACCTACCCATGTGTTTACTGCCTTTCTTAACCAGTTTTACAGATGACAATCCTTTCAAGCAACTGGCTATTGTTCCAAATCGGCTATTAGCCCATTAGTGGGAGATAAGACAAATGATGCTTGTCGCATTTACTTTTTGTAAAAAGTCGAAAAGTTTTTACAAAGTGACTTGAACATATATTTTCATCACATATTAAGTTCGCATATAATACCTATTACATGGAGCTAACAAACACAGAATTGCTTAAACAAATCGACTATACCTTCAACTTGGAGATGCATAAAAGACTAACTCATTTATAATGATAGTATACAATGAACTGAGAACTACATCCATAACATGTCATACTTATTGAATAAATAAATTGACAGGGTTAAAGGTCAATAATGATGCCATGTGGTCACAACTCTACACTATTTATGTATCCTTGAACAGAACGGTCTTTGGAAAATAGTATATCAGCAGTTATGGTTGCTTATTCGAGCAATCAGAACTGCTGCTGCCTTATTTTCTCCTATATAAAGACCCCCAAATGAAGTGCAAATACATTGTGAAGCACACAATACCTGAATGCGTTAAGTATATAACGAGGGCTTGGCGTGAAACGGTTGTAACTTAAAACCTATTTTGAAAACCCAGTTTTAGAGGCAATTTTGACCCCTTTGTAAACAATGCAAATTTAGGTGCCATTGCTCAGAACGAGCAATGGCATCTAAATTTCCAATGTTTACCAAGAAAAATGATTAAATGCTTTTTAAAAAAACCTACCAATTTTAGTTACAACTGTTTCACGCCAAGCCCTCGATATACTCTATGATCACTCGAACACGTCGATATGTCGAGGTTTTTTCTCTGTCACTCTCGTTATAGTCTTATCACTTTACAGCAATACCCTGGCCTCTGTGCAAATACATATTATCATGACATACGGGTATTTTCATCAAAGAAACACTATATGCCATGTCTATTTCATTTATCGAAACCAATGTATGTCGTTATTACACTGTCGACTCGCGTTAACTCTAAAGGGATCAACAAATTACTGACATGTTACTAATCGCTTCATTTTTTGTAATGCCAGCCTCGTAATTTATTTATACTTAAATGAGCAATCAGAATTGCTGCAATGCGGTTTTTAAAAAGAAAGATTCGATGCAGGAATTGGTTTACGTCAAACGATGATTTCGAATTTTACATATTCGAAGTATCGCGATAACACATAGGTCACGTTCGGGTTAGTATTGTCCAATAATAGGATACAACTATATTTGAAAAGCGATCAAATTAGTTTGATACACGATATCCTATCTCTATAAATACAATAAAATTTCGCAATAACAAATAACAAGACTGGTTGTTGAGACAAACAAACCAGACATGACCGTGATTCAATTCTTACCAGAAATAACCACAACTTGTCAACATATATCTAGTTACGCTTGTTGTTGTCTATCTCATTGAAATCAGACCCACGACACCTCTGTACGTACGTATATATGGATCTAATGCCTTTGTCACATTTGCAGCGGCGGTCGTGGGGTCTAAAATATCTACCGCCAATAGCAATTATAAGGCCACCGCCGCATTCCCACGGTCACATACTGCTCCACACGGCGCAGACTGCCACAGGGGCCGTACAGATGACGTGCATCTATCGCAGGGAGCCGTTCGTGGGCCTTGCGTTGCCTGCAGGGTGTGCCACATAACGCAAGGCCATCTGGGGCCGTCTTAAAGCTTCCCTTGGGCGCCCGTGGAATTCCTGCGGCAGCCGCAATTTGTTTGGTGTCCGCAAAAGTCAACTGTAAAGCCTCAGTCACATTTGCTCTACGGCTAAGATACGGGATATCGAGAAATACCTGCGGCGGCCTCAGAAGTTATGCGGTGGCCTCAGGGTCACCCTGGGCGTATCCCAATATTATACAGGGGTATACCGTATGGGGGTCGCCGTGGGATGGGATTATAGCGCGGAGCTATTAGTCGTAGATATTTTAGACCCCGAGGCCGCCGCGGCAATTGTTACTGAGGCATAATTCATAAGACCCTAGGGCAGCCGCACGGCAAACGCAAGGCCATTGTACGCCCGACGTATGGTCGCCGTGGAACCGCTCTACCACATGGCTACGGCGAACCTAGAAATGAAAACAGTTATAACTCCGCGCTATAATTCTACAGCGACCCCTACGGCATTTAAAAGATAGGGATTTGCCCTAGGTTAACCCTGAGGCCACCGCATGTCCTCTGCGGCCGCCGCAAGTATCTCTCGATTTCGAGGGCCTACGGCCGCCGTATTATAGCCGTAGAGCAAATGTAACTTAGGCATAACAGTATTAAATGTCGTTTCGATCTGACTGTATACATTTTTCTATACAATCGGAACACTCGGAAATACCCAATTGACTATCTCAATTATTTATATGAGCTATCTTCCGTGTTTATACCTAACGATTTTGTAGGTGACAATCTGATTGTCTGACGCAAAGGTCAATCTGAAGCGACCTGTCATAGGCAATCATTACATCCATACCAATGTTTGCTACTGCATCGAAGATTGGGTCTGGTTTTAATGAGATTTGCTTGTTTTTATTTTATTTAAGGCAACGATTTGCTTTACACTCGTCCTAAAACTGTCCTACAACTGGACCCTTCAACATCCAACTAAATGTTACCATCATGCACACTCGTTCTAGGAACAAAAAGTCGGCTTTCATGATAAACACTGAAACGTACTGTTCACGAAACGGACACAGATATTTCCTTTAAGCATTTACATGTAATTTTGACGCGGAGTTGAATCAATATTGGTAATAGAAAAGGTGTTTGATTGAAGCAAATTCTCATTTTTCCATTAATGTTTCCAGAAGCCGTATGCTGAAAAAGCATCTAATGTCGTCTGTACCAGTAAATGTTTTACTTTGATAATTGTCGTGCTCATTAGGACGTTCATACTTTAATGACTATAACGATCAAGTTGCATGCTTTTATAATGGGGCGTAGGTCATATCTGTACCCTAAACGGCGACCAGTGAAGATCCTGATATGACTTCTAAGAGGTGCATACTGATCCGGGTCAACGCTGATAACGAAATCCTATTGGTCGGTGTCTGTGTTAGGATGACCAATTATATGAGAGGCGTCCATTGATTCAGGATGTGTTACATCTTTAGACAGTGAAGGCTCAGGTGAGTATGTGCATACTGAGAGTGTTGCCATAGTCTTCACTGTCTACTCCGAATAAATAGACCAAGATGTGACTGGTGATAATACATCAGAATTGTAGTAATTCGGCTATTGCTAGTTCGAACATCGACACGGCCATTTATTCTTTGCGATGATTGACAAAAGTCGTTGTGACAACTTAAATTCCGTTGAAAAACCGTTTAACTCAAATCAATTAAGCTTTCGGGTGCTACTATTAGTATCCATTTGTGTGATCCCGTTACAGATTTGAGCCGTCCCACGAGAAAGCCAACATTATGCACTCTGCGTAATGTATCGACCCAGATCAGCCAGTGCAGTCCGCGCAGGCTAATCCGGGCCGACACATTCCGCCCCCGGTGGATAGAGGTATAGAGTAACAATTCATGAAACAGAATGTGTCAGTGTCAGTCCGGGTTAGCCTGCGCGGCATGCTTTGGCTGATCCGGGAATATACTTTACGCAGCGTCCACAATGTGGTTTTTTTACGTGGGACGGCTAATTTGTAATGAGACCCCAACGTGCAATTTCTCCTTTTGCAACAATGTTTTTCACTTTTAGACATAGGTTATCCATTCAATTTTGGAGATTTTCTATGTTTTGACAAAATACGTTCAAAGTCGTCTGCTGCAGAATTGTCGTATGAGGGAAAGGGTTAATAGACGACCACAATACAAATTCCAAATATTTTGACCTGGTATGACTTTTCTTTGACCATGAGACCTCTATTTGACTTGGTTAAAGGAAATGTGTTAAATGAATGTGGCATGTTGGTAGTATTCATTTGTCTGAATAGAAACTATATGTATAGTTAATGTGCAATAAGTGCTGTCCTAATGCATACATAACACCTCCCTCTATCTTCATAGTCGAGAAGAAACTATTATTGTTTAATTGTAAGATTGTGTTTGTTTTAATCGTGTTTTACGCCGCTCTCAACAGTATTTCAGCTATATCACATCGTTTCCTGAGTAAATCACCTGTACTTCCGGTATAATTTATACTGGCATCAGTCAGTCTTACTTTATATTGTAGACAAGATCTTCTCGGCTTTATATAAAACAATATAAAATGAACAGTATTGCTTAACAATATATCGAGATACAGAAATACAATAATCTTACTAGAATGCAGCGCAATGATGCGGGTAATAAAGTGAAAATATAACATACTGTAAATATTTATAAGGTTTGTTCCCCGAACGCCTATTGGATTTAATCTCAACCCTGTCAAATTTGGGGATAAGTGGGTCTTTTAAAGGGGCAATTATAAGTGATAGATTTAATGAATGTGGACGTTACTGCCTTTTTCCCATTAGATTATAATTATGACGAGTTCAATGCACATGATCAGATGATCAGATTTTTATTTTATTAAAAGATATATATATATATATATATGTATTACGCGTCAAGTGTGCACTTCTGAATTTCAGGCAATTGAAAAAAATTCTGATGAATCTGATAGAAATTGGCAAATTCATGTTAAAAGCAAAGGCTTCTTTCCCCAAAACATTTTTTTCTAGGGTTACAATATATAAATAGGCATTATGTTAAGGTGTGTATCAGGTAGGCACGAGTTTGATTCTCGACTGCATTTATAAGTGTTTCGCTCGGCAATACCTTTTCCGTTTCCAATTCAAGTAGGACCCATACTTATTCTATGCAGCGCTTAGAAACATTATTCATAATATGCCTGGCGACAACCTTGGCCAGGTCTGCTGAAGGTTATGGTTCTGTCTTCTTAAGCCTGTTGGTATGTTGTTGAATGTTGACAAAGAAGCAGAGCAACCGGGTTTAATACAATTTGTCATTGTTGAATATGATTTAAGATTTACACATCTTCATCAATGCCCTTAAAACCAGAAAATTATGGCAGTTTGAATTTAATTAATAACTTTTAAAATGTTAGAACATTATGCTTAATCTAAATAAAGAAAAGGATTATGACTATTGTTCTGTGTGTTATGATAATTCGTTTGTGCTACATGTTTAAAACAAAATAATCACGGATTAATTTAAAATAGTTATTTGTAAAGATGTTTAAAACTTTTTTTTTATCAATATCAAATGTGAATGATAACGTTTTCCAATGTTATTTACAAAATAAATATATAATTTACAAGGCTCCATAATCCCCTAATACATTTTAAGTCGAGTAAGCGTTCATTTGTAAAATATCCAAGGATTTGACAAAGTCATAATTCCCTTGGTGAGAAATCAATTCCCATGTGAGTTAATCGCTAGGATTATTTGAAATGACGTCACTATACACATGAATTTGCGTCATGAAAGCGTCGTTAACATAGCTACTTTAACGCAAATGTTAAGTCATTTACGAGAGATGACACAGATACTGATCGAGCAGATATAGTCTATAATGTATATACCATTAACCCTTTCAGCGCCGAATTGTTTAAAGTAGACTCTTCCATGTTCAACATTGGGCGTCTTCATTTCTCTTGTAATAAAAGTTTGGACTATTTTGATAACGAAAAGGCAAACAATGCTCGTTACGAACTGACTCACATGAATCTGTATTGTTTGCAAAAAGCTCAATATTGCCTTTTGGCGCTGAAAGAGTTAAACTCTAATGGAAGAATTCGTAGCCTTCGTGATGTTACCAGCTAATATCAAACTCGTGCATCATCACTCGTTTGTAGCCGCGAATAAATATCACTTGGGATGGAATTCCCGTACCAAATGTTCAACGGTGAATGAACTCTATGTACTTAAAATATGAGGGAGTACGGCCACGACCTTCACATATATCTATGAACGTGGCTAATGAAGTTATATATTAAAAAAAACAAAACCTGTATGAACGTCTTATTTAGTAGATTTCTTTGTCACAATGGTGCTAACTTTGACGACGTAAATACATTCATCATCACTTGTGTTTACGGAGCGTAAGATTCCCTTGGCGACTGAAGAAATAACATTTGAAAGATTCTAATAGAAAACCCATATCTAACTAATACCCGTCGGAATAGGCGCGGATGTCAAAACGAGGATATAAAAACCTATGATGCGATATTGCCGCTGGCGGGATTAGTTACGGTCTTTTGGAAGTCTATGATCCAAGATTCCAATAAAATCTACAATGAAATCGTGACATGATCAACCACATTTTGAGAGGATCCAAGCGTTTTCGTTTGTCTTAATGCACGATGGTACAACATGTAATAGCGCTTGCAGAACAGCCTTTTGATCAGTGTTCACAATAAACGAATGGACATGAGAAAGCGTTGTCTTGTTATCGTTGTGAACTTAGAGTGGTACTAACGTTCTTCATTATGGAAGGCCACTTGCTGTTTGCTTTCATTATTCACGGGGTACATGTACCATCCTATCTCAGGTACATGCATTGGTTAGTACATACTTTACCGCGAATTTATACAAAAATAAGTAAGTTCGCTTCGGTTAAATCGACGTGGGTTACTTGGGAAGACTGATGTTATTTGGAGGACATCTAACTGGTTCATCCTAGTAACATAGTTTTTTCTATGGGGGACATGCACTTGGGAGCTCATGCCTTTAGTTCAAAGAAAACATGTCTGATCTGTTGATGATATATTTATATATATATATATATATATATATATACATGTATGTACACACATGTATGTACACACATGTCAGTGGCCTCTGTTGCAAACTTAGGGTGGTACTAACGTTCTTCATTATTGAAGGCCACTTGCTGTTTGCTTTTAATATTCACGGGGTTCATGTTACGTACCAGCCTATCTCAGGTTCATGCCTTGGTTAGAACATACTTTTCCGCGAATTTATACAACATAAGTAAGTTCGCTTTGATTAAATCGACGTGGGTTACTTGGGAATTGTTACCTTATTAGACTGATGTGGTTTGGCGCACAATGAACTTGTTCATCCTAGTAATATAGTTTGTTTCTATGGGGACATGCACTTGTGAGATCATACCTTTTGTTCAAAGAAGACATGTCTGGTCTGTTGATGATATATTTATATATATATATATGTACCTATGTCAGTGGCCTCTTGAATGAGGGGTCTATATTGATAGCAAATGCTCTACTGTTGGTTTTCTTGTTGCATTACTATATTATAGTTTTGATTTCTGTCTAACAAATACTCGCAAGTACGCTTATGGTGTCTTATTAATGGAATAATCTTGCTACAGACAATTGTTGGCGCCTCTGCAGCAGCCGTCTTTTTAAAATGAAATGAAAAGACAACTTTTGATGCTAAGCATCAAAGACGCCGCGCATGATTTTAAAGCATGACTTAAGGGAAGCAGATGCAGTTCAGTACATTTAATAACCTGTACAAACGGACAGGATGTAAATATGTTGAACAAGAAGGCCAAATGTCCCTTTATTTTAAACAAGAAGGCCAAGGTGTGCCTATATTGCTCACTTGAATTCGATAGTCTATAATAAAAGGTTATCAGGAGCAGAAATGGTCAATTTTGACGTAGGGATTAGACATTTTATTTGCTACGATCTATGTAAAGTTTAGTCTTCAAACCATTTGGTTTACCGTTTGCTTAACATTGACTGCAACTATAATGTGTCATACAAGCTGAAGTTTCTTCATTTTTACCAAAAAACCTTTTTAAATCTGCTCTAACTAGAACAATTAGATAAACAAAAAACATAGGTGCTGAAATATTTTAATGGATATTAACTTAAGGTGTAATCCTCTAGTTATAAGTTAAGTGTGACACAAGCTTTGGAAGGAGAAAGGGAAGTTTATTCTCCTTCCAGTTTAGCAGAAGTATGATAATAAAAACGGGAGTATATAAACAAAAAAATACAAAGTAATTTTAACAAGTTTAAAGATATTTATTATCAAAATTGAGCATTTATGAAATTAAAAGAAAAAGTTCACATGTATAGTCAACATATAGCAAGAATACAATGGTCTGATTGAACAACTGTATGTGGAGGAACGTTTTAAGTTAAGAAATACCACAGAAATAAATAGGATATGTTTTCTGAGCATTTATGAATCGAGTCACCGGAGACCAAACAATTAATCAAAGTACTGAAGTACTGAAGGTAGAATTGCGATCGTTTAAGAAGAGATACAGAAGTGCATATATGAATATTTATTTTACAAAATGTTGACGAACAGACAGACGGAGAGACAGACATCGCCAATCTATAGACCGGAATTGCTAGAGCAATCCGGCCAAAAATAAAAAAAAATCATCAATTTTAGCAGTAAAATCCTGCCAAGAAGTAATTAATTGAGAAAAAAATGTGCTGAGAGGTCCATAATTTCAAACTTGCTAAGATTTGGTCTGTGCAATGAATGTACTAATTGAAAAATGTATTGTTGACATGTATTTTCTACACCATCATTGTAATGTTGTTTATCATAAATAAAATTATTCCTTTTTTTAAATAAACTTTTAATCAAAATGTGTGTCTCAGTGTTGTCTTCTTCAGCAGTTTGACAGAAACAAAGCCTAAATCTGAAATTGTGTCAATGTGTTATTTGTCAACTCTGTCCCATAAGTTTTGCTTGTGATTTGAACTCTCATAAAAAAAGCACGGAAAGGGACAACTTTCCCAACTTTGATTAAATATGTTTTCAATTCAATTGTAAAAAATATTTTTCTTGATTTTTGAAAGTTTTGTCATTATTATTTAAGACGGACATTATATACTAGAATAGCCAATTGACTATCATTTGAAAAAGTGTTTCTTATTTAAACCTTTCCCACTTGCATACGTAATTGCAGCCGACGACTTTTGAAAACATTGATGCAGAAGAAGAAATTGCTCATAACAAGCTCTCTCCTTTTGCAACAATGTTTTCAACTATATTCAATGATTACACTTCCAATAAATGTGATTTTCTGTATCTTTGCTCAGATTTTTTTTAATTCGTCTGCTGCAGAGTTTTTATATTGTGGGGTGGGTTGTGATTTGTTAAAGGGCAAGCAGGATTGGGAATTGAGTGTTGCACTTATCCTAATGAAACACTCGCCTGCCTGTGCATGTTTTAGCTTAACTTAACTTGTTGTTCTTTCCATCATCAACTTAGTCATCTGTTAGTAATCAACTCTATGAACGAAATAATCGCGTCAAAATCTTGAATCGCGTCAAAATCATAACGAACAAACTGTCAAAATCTAATTTTGAACTGTGTAATACAAATTTAGAATAAAAGGATGAATCAGTTATGTTGTAACAACCAATATCCGCGGGTCATTTACCTGATTTTGGCCGAAAGAAATGATCGATTTCTTGCAAGATTTATTCGTTATTCGTTCTGCCTATTATAATCAAAGTATTCTAAACGCTTTATAAACAAGTGATTTAAAGCGCTCAAATCATTTGATGAAATTTGTTTCTTTAGACGCGGACCTTGTCGAAAGCACCTATCCAAAATGCAAAAGTCATCGTGGACTGAGAGAAAGAGAAAGAAAAGGCTTAGCAATGCATACTATCTTTATGAATAAGGACATGAACGAATATGTATGGACTAGCGCCTAGAATTTCGTACTAGCCGATCCTTCATTTCACTCGCTTATGCTAGCGGGCGAGTGGATGTTTACATCTCTGCCGAGAGGGAAAAAAGGGTTACAATTTACAAAGGGTAATTGCGCGGTGCAGTGCTATATTGGCGTAGTGATATCTAAATAATTGTGTACACTTTAAATATGATATTTACACTTACAAGACTTGTTATTTTCTATTATAAGCTTGAATAATCGGATTTTTTTTCGTTACTCTATGTTTGCTTTTGTGAGCATTCGTAAATTAGTCAAACCAAAAATTGCACTTAATTGTTGGTGGTGAAGGGCATATACATCACGTGACTTCAAACTCACTATGACTATGGCAGCCTCTGCGCATGCGCAAGTCTACCAAAAAAGCGTAGCCTATGAAGTTGGGGAAAAGTGAACTCCGTAAACCAACTTATAAAAAAAGCGTAGCCTAGGAAGTTGGGGAACTGTTATTAAATACAAATGGTTCCGCGCGGCGTCAATAATAATTAAAATTAAATATCGATGGAAAAATAGTTAATATTTATAAAAAGAAATATTTTCTTCTCTCAAAATAGAATATTCTTTAACTCTTTGCCTGATTTAGACGTATGTTAACGTATCTAAAGCAGGCAACTTTTGATAACATTATGGCAAAAGAAGAAACTGCTCCTAATTATATATATATAGATTTTCCATATATTTGCCTACCTGTTTTCAATGTCGTCTATTGCAGATGATTTGTATGTGGCAAAAAGTATTAGTTTCCTAACGTTGATATTTTCCTCAGATGTTTATAATTTACATTCATCACACGTGCTGGCGGCTTAACCTTTATTCCTTCGAACGCGACTTCAAACAACATGTGCTTGTCCTTTTATAAACCTACTTTAAACAACTTCAAGTATGAGCAATGCTTTACCAAGAGCAGCGTGCAAAAACGTCACATCTAATCTCGGTATTTATTATTCCTCGTTTATTTCTTCAAATCTAGTAAACACTTACCAATCAATTGTCAAAAATCAGATATGACGTATTTTGACGCACCTAAAACAGTCGACTCTTAAAATAATTGTGGCAAAAGGAGAAATCGCCTATGATGAACAATTTCCCCCTGTTGCTACAATGTTTTCAGCTCTTTTCAATAGAAGGGTTGTCATTTTTAGCGTTATCCGGTATTTTTTTCTGTTTCAGATTTACTGTTGGAAAGGGTTTAAAACGATGATTAACCATATCCATGCTAGAGTTATCTGGTCTCGGAACCAGGTGGCCAATTAGGATATTATTCGAGTCAGATAAATCTTATGGACAAAAGCAATCTCATTAAAACCAGACCTTAATTTCGCTTGCTGTAAATATATATATATAGGATCTGACATGAGTTGTCATTTTATATAAAGTTTTATTAAACGAGTTCAAGAATTTTTTTATTAAGCGAGCCTTTGGCGAGCTTAATAATAAATTTCTTGAACGAGTTTAATAAAACTTTATTAAATGACAACGAATGTCAGATTCTTTTTATCACATAACGAAAACACACAAATAAAAGCGGGTTTTCCAAAGCTATTTTAATTTCGTCAGTAAATCGAATAACAATGCCACAAATAATTATTCCCGAGGTCATATTCAGCTTAGTTTATTAAAAAGAATAATAAATAACACTCATGAGATATTATATCTATCACATAAAGTGACTTATGAGGCGTATTTCGATAAAAATGTACTTAAGGATGTACTGAACTGAGGTTTTGAAATTTAAATTTTTTTTTTTTTTTTTTTACTTTCTTATTAAATCTTCTTATTTTGTTGTCAATTAAAACCTGTTTAGTCATTATACCTTTTTATAATTCTTCAAAATTTAAAAAAAAGTGGATAAAATTTGCTTGAGATAAAGGGCCTATTTTTGGCATGAGCCTTCAATTTTTTCGTGAGACGCTGTCCAGTTGCCGTGTTTGATTAAGAAATAAAACTGGTAAAAAAGAACATATTAAAGTCCATGTATATAAATTTTAATCTAAAACTTGTATAGTATCATATTGTTTTGAAAAAAAGTAGAAAATATTGGAAAACTTTTTTGACATTTGAAGATATGTTTGAAAAATTAATAAATATATATTCATATTTTAACATTTTTTAGCCATTCAAAGAAGAAAAACTGAAAATATTGCCCAGCGACATATACTTTTCTTATTAAAATCTGATAAATGATAGTAATTGAAATAACGTAGAGAAGTTTCAGAAAAAGTTAAATATTACAAATATGTTTTTTCCTTATTTCAAAGTTTTGAAATTGTCTATTCTTAAATCTGACAAATATGGATTTTCATTAGTGTCAAATAGTGTCTATTTTTTAGCTTTAACTACAATGTATTGCATGAACTTCCAAAGCTATGGATATAATACCTTCAGAATGAGATTAAAACCACAAGAAGATAAACAATTAGCATCTTATCTTTCAAATATCGGCAATTTGCGTGAAAACATTTTTTATTTCATGGGCTGAAATAGCAAAAAAAAACGCTCACCATAAGGCTTTTATAAATTGATCTAGCAAAAAAAAAAGCCCAGTACCATACCTTTTTTTTTTTTTTTTTTAATTTAACATATATCCAACTTTCAAAAAAACAATATTACAACAAAAGTTAAATATTATGAAAAATCCACTTTTCAGTTCAGTACATCCTTAACGTTTACAATATTTCTAGATGAAATTTACGGGTTTTGGCGCCAAAGTGACTAACGTATGACGTCAAAACGTTGACGTGACGTCATTTTTTCCTAGTATTAGGTCATGTTATATTACACACGTTGTATATAAAGAAATACGTAATGGGTATATTACATGGGATATAAGCAACGTCATGTGATAAATATATATATCTGATGAATGCCTTATACATGTCGTTTCAGATGGAACTTTGCGTCAGTTAATCAAATTGTAGCGTAAAATATCGCTGGGTCTAACACATGGGTGATAATCCAGTTTAGCAATCCAGATAGAGTGGTAATCGTTGAGTACCCCGAATGTTTAGCACCGAGCGTTGGTTGTATCGTGCGAGTTCATCGGTGCAAAATCGAGAACCGTATGAATATGTAAATGTACAGGGTCAGTTCCACATGACCTTGTTTGCGGTTTAGTCAGATCCAATTTATGAACAGCGAAGTGTTTTAGTCCGATTTTGATGAGATAAAAAGAAACTATTGTGAGAATGTTTATTTAATTAATTGAATTCTCATCGGTATTAGTTGAATATCTATATTTCAATTGAATTAAATTGACTTTATGTGTTAAGAACACTCACAATCAACGCTTTGGTCGTGGCCTACGTCAACCAACGATAGGGCATTGGCGTTAAGTCCATAACCACTAACGACTCTGTCTCCGCTCACCAATTAGTCACCGAATGTGTCGTTAAGAAAATAACCTTTAATGATCTATTATTAGAATGATTAATTTAATTAATTCCCAGTGGTATTATTGGAAAGGCTAGTATGTTATACAATTAAATTGGTTGTATACGACAAGAATGGCCATAGTCAACATCTGAGTCGTTTCCGACGAAAGCCAACCATACGTCATTAGTGACAGATGCGGGTGAACACCTGATTCTGGACTGTTCGCCAATTAGTCACCGTAACGCCAGACAATTATGGTCTCTTTTTTAGGTGTGTGAAGTCGTTTTTTGAATCCGACTGAAATTATTCTCGTGAAGATCTATATTTTCAGTTGTAACAAAACAGCTAAGGTTTCTGTTCCATGAGTGTCGTTAGTTTATTCTATTGGTTGCCTTTTCAAACAAATGTTGTGTTCATGGATACCAATACAACACTTTTCATACGGAGGATGTGATCATGATTTGATTTTCAATATCCGCTCCTCGTGGTTATTTCGTAGACCACAATGGAATATAAACTGATAGAGTAATTGTTAAGATCCCAATGCATTTCCAATGATAATCTGTAATTCTTATTTGAGACAAGATAACATTAAAATTTCAATTTAATCCAGGCCAAACCTTTTTAAACATTTGGTCTTTGTTGGTCTAGGTTACATGTTATTTCATATTTATTTGGATTCATGAATTGGATCTAGTTTAAATATTATTCTAAAATGGTACATAATAACAGTATAACATGTTATATACATTGAGTAGGTTAAATATATAACTCCTATTTGGTCTAGGGTAAATATAGTTATACTTTATCTAGGCTACAATACAATTCCTATTTATTCCTATATTATCCATATTTGGGGCAGGGGCATGAAATAGCTATTCGGTCTAGGCTACAGTGTACATGTGTACAGTGTACATGGAATTCAAATTAGATATTGGCTACATTTTAGTTTCTATTTGGTCCAAGCTTTAATGTACTTGTAATTCATATTTGATTTCATATATGCTACAATACATTATTCGTATTTGGTCTATGCTACAATAAAATATTCGTATTTGGTCTAGTCTAAATATAATCCCGTGTATGCCTAGGTTTCAACATAATTCCTTTTCGATCTGGGCTACTATGTTTTTTCTATTTGATATAGACTAGACATACTTATATTTGGTTTAGAATAAAATAGTAATTTTATTTTGGTCTAGAATCTAGTTAACGTTTTATTTAGGCTTCAATGCAATTATAATTTGATTTAGATTGACACGTAATTCCAATTTAGTCTAGGTTTAATGTAACTTCCACTTGATCTAAACAACAGACTTATACCAATTTGATGTTGGATTTATTTATAAAACATAATTACAATTTGATCTATACTTAATTGTTACTCCAATTTAGAATCGGTTAAATGTGATTCTGTTCTGGTCTAGGCTACAGTGCAAATTGAATTTGGTCTAGTAAGAAAGTATTTTGATTTGATCCAAAATCAGCAATTACAAGAACATCATCTATGACTGCGGATTATTCTAGGACTATAATTTAGACTGTCTCTTGTTCTTGTTTTTTTTTTAACAGTCAGGAATATGGACTTGGTTTTGTGTTAAAAAGGTCAACGCGTTTGCTAAATTCTCAGTAAAAGAGGCTCACTTTGCACTATAGCAATTTAATTAGTTTAAACTAATGGAATTGGTAAATAGTTAATTCACATTCTGTTAAAATGTAAAATAACTTTATTTGTAGTTTCTCTGTTCTCCCCATAACATAAGTTGAATAATTGTGTACCTGTTTCAGGAGCTGACGGACAGAAACAATAATTGATACAGGATGTTTTATACTTGATCATTTTGTATTGCATATGTATTATAAATATGAGTATAATATACTATGTACTTATGTGCTTAGCAAAGAAAGATATATCCATCTATTTATCAAATGTATGTGTGACGCACCGTACGATTTGAGGACTCCACTTTTACAACATATTTGCATAAAATCTAGTGGGGCTTCACTTCCATTATTTTGTTCGAATGTGAAGTTACGTACGTATAGCATAAGTATGTGCGAACGGTGATGACTCTGGTGAGACTGTGTGAAATGCACGGCCTAGTTTGAGTCTTCACTGTACATAGATGCAGTTGTATCCGTAATCACTAGACGGGAGTTATAGTGCAGTCGGTACTAAGATAAGATATCGAGGGCTTGGCGTGAAACAGTTGTAACTAAAATAGGCATTTTTTTACCAAGATTAATCACCTCATCATAAAGTCTCTATCAGCGTTAAATCATGTTTCTTGGTAAACAATGGAAATGTAGGTGCCATTGCTCGTTCTGAGCAATGGCACCTAAATTTGCATTGTTTTCAAAGGGGTCAAAATTGCCCCTAAACCAGGGTTTTCAAAATAGGTTTTTAGTTACAACCGTTTCACGCCAAGCCCTCGATATGATATGACAATATCCAAGGGCGGATATATTGATGACGCAAAGATTTATAGAGGCATATCTTTAATCTATATAATTGCCAAAATATATTCCCAAATATTATTAAACATGTTTACAAAATGGTAAGACAAACCGAATAAAATCATTGAAAACCAGTTTGGTTTCTAAGGGGATAAATGAACAATTGACTGTATATTCCTATAACAATCTTCAATTCCCGTAAAGTTATATCGTGCTTTGAACTGCTTTCATAGATTTCGAGAAATGCTATGATAAATTGAATCGAGTTTTTGTCTTTAAGAATATTCCGCCTAGAATGTGTTCGATATATCAAAAATAAGTATAATACAGTAACATCAGCAGTTAGGTTTAACCCTGAAACATTGTCTTGCTTAACTCAAAAGATCGGTGTGAAACAGGGGGACCCAAAGCTCAACAATTTTATTCCTATACTTTATAAATGATATAATTAATAACTTCAACGACGAAACAGATGATTTATTCAAACTTCAACAATCTTTGTCTATAAATACACCTCTTTACATATACATGTACTATACTTCTAGTTTTGATCTTAAAATACCGAATAATTTTTGAAGATAGAATATGGAGCAATTGGTTGTTATCAATCGTATTAAATTCAAAATGCTATATGTGTTGTGTTTTGCACCGAATTATTGCTCCTTTTACACAAGTAAGCGCTTAATGCAATTTAAAAAACCGAGATCACTATATATCCAAAATGCACTTTTGTACAACATAAATCATAAGTAAGTTATTTGATCTGCAGTCACTATTCTTAATGTTTTCAAAGCGTTTCAAACTTAAATATATCTTGATTTTAAAACCGACTTCCATATTTTCCATCCCCAACTTCTCGGAAACGACTTACTGTTCTTAAACACAACCAGGGACACTTTATTACATGTAATATAGTGTCCCTGTAATATATGTATATATATAGTGTCCCTGACACAACCTTGTATTGTGTTAAAGTCTGTACATATATATTTATTTGCCAAAGTATGGAATATAAATGAAAATAGTAATGCTTACCGTCGGAAAGATATGTTATGCTATGCAGCGTTATGTTTTTTAAGTATTTTAAAACGACTCGACCCCGACCAGACACCGTGTGACCTACACGGTGTTATCATGTTTGCATTTCAAACAATGTACCTCGTTAATAATTTAAAATCGATATGTAAAACATCACACTAAACTACATACAAGGATCAGCGTGTGTTTATTTGATTTGGGGTTATACGGCGCCTACAGCAGTATTTCAATGATATCATGGCGTTTCCTGAGAAATTTACCAGGTACTACCGGTATTATTTATACTGAAACCTCTAAGGATATAGCCACTACACAAAGAAGTCACTCAGGTTGTTATGTATTTACCATGCGACAGTTCTATCTACACAGACAGAGACATTTACGACAAGTGTAGGGTTTGATCAACCAGTGCATCCGCACATTCGGATATGGCTCTGCAACGTTCGCCAATCACTCGTAGAAGATTTGAAGAACCTTATCGAGGGCTTGGCGTGAAACGGTTGTAACTTAAATTGGTATTTAATCACCTCGCCATAAAGTCTTTATAAGCGTTAAATCATTTTACTTGGTAAACAATGGAAATTTAGGTGCCATTGCTCGTTCTGAGCAATAGCACCTACATTTGCATTGTTTACAAAGGGATCAAAATTGCCCCTAAACCAGGGTTTTAAAAATAGGTTTTTAGTTACAACCGTTTCACGCCAAACCCTCGTTATGTAAACAGCTACGGTACCCATTTGGATTCTGTAGCATGAAAGCGCATGCATGTCTTTTCTGACACGTGTGATAATTATGTTAACTAATTAACTATTTTACTACCGTATGATCACAGAATCCTTAAAGTTTTCTTTTATATTCACATCGCGTAGTTGTATCTAGGTCAATCAAAGCCGCAGTATAAACTGTATTATACCGGAAATGACGCATTTGCCCATTGCCTGACCAGTTTTCATTTCCTTTAACATTAAAAATAATGATCAGCAGTAGAAGGAATTGAAAGTATCTTTTTCACTAACTTTCTTCAAGTTGAAATTGAAATACTGAAGTTTCTGCTTATGATTTATTGCTGGTGTAATACCACTTCTGTACCAATTAATGGCTATCGGTTCTTTTTACGTAACATTGCACATTTCCTGGTGTCATTAAATCATTTATGTCAGCAATAGCCTCGTAAGTACTGTCTGGTTAACTTTCGGTATGTCATTTAGACGTCTAGGGGATTGTCGATGATGGTTAACCCTTTCAGTGATTTTAAATGGACTGGAGCTTTGTATTTGGAAGAGTCCAAAGTCAAATTTTAGGAATATTATGTTAGTAATGTTGCGTGGAACAGTCACATATTCAGTTTGTTAGCTTTCCTCTATACCGGTGACACAGGTTTTAACAAAATCTGTTCCAACAGTTAAAGGGTTAAAGCTGGAGTCTGCAAAATATGTTATATGAAATGTGTTTGGTGAATAAAATTACTGGTTAATAAAGCCCATACGCATGTTGCTTTGCAAGTCAAATAAATACTGAATAAAGCTTGTATTAATCTTTTTTCCCTAAACCCTTTTACATATATACGCCTTCTGAAGCCTCTGCAGCGGACGGCTTTTGAAAATATCCAGTTGACACAATATTTTCATGTTTTATCACTTAATTTAACCTCATATACAGATATTTCCCGTGTTTCCATAATCGTCTGCTGCAGATTTGTTGTATATTGATAAGGGTTAAACGATGTTTCTTGTAACTTAATCAAGCTATTTATGCGTATGTTAAGTTAATATTTTCGCGCACGATCCCGCTTCCTATGGTACCAATATAGGAGCCGAGTCTATCGATTTGGAGATCTTAATCCTTTCCCACATACACAATAAACTTCAGCAGTCGACTTTGTACATATCTAGTCATAATATGGAAATTCTTTTCAAACGGAAAAACACTTATTGAATAAAGTTGAATACAATTAGGCAAAAGGGGAAATTGCTCATTATGAGCTCATTATGAGCAATCCCCTTTTGCCACAATGTTTTCAAATGTCGTCTGCTGCCATGGCGTCAGAAAGCGTCTGTATGTTGGGAAGGGGGGTTAATGACTCTCCGTGTTGACATCATGTAATGTCATATTGGCTTAAATCTGAACATCAGAATGTGGATTTAGGTTTGTATAACAGACATGCGTACGTTGAAGACTCTGCTGAGACTGTTTGGATGCACAGGATCTCCCGAGTGTACACTGTACGCGGATGCATGAATACACCATAGTAAGGCACTTAGACGCGACTCAAAGTAAATTAATGTGACCTAAACCATTGTCACGCAACGTACTCTTGATGCCTTCGAGTCACGTTAGCTCAGCTAGTACCTCCGAGGGCTATCGATCCAGGGTCAATAGTTCGACCCTCGTCTCGGCCGTCCGTTCTTTTCGATAATTGACAAACGTCAGAGTGGCTAGTATTATTCGAAACCCAGCAACGGGTCTAGTCCCGGCCAATCATTATTTCGATAATTGACAAACGTCATTTTGGCTAGCATAATACGTCACCCAGCAACGGGTCTCGTCTCTGTCGTTTGTTCCCTTCGATAATTGACACAGGTCATTGTGGCTAGCTTCATATATCACCCAGCAGCGGGTCTCGTCTCTTTCGTTTGTTCCCTTCGATAATTGACACAGGTCATTGTGGCTAGCTTCATATATCACCCAACAGCGGGTCTCGTCTCGGCCGATCATTCTTTTCGATAACTGACAAACGTCAGTGTGGCTAATATAATACGTCGCAACAGGTCTCGTCTTTTCGATAATTGACACAGGTCATTGTGGCTAGCATTATTCGTCACCCAGTGCCGGGTCTCATCTCTGTCGTTGAAACCTTTCGATAATTTACAAACGACTTTGTGACTAGCACTATTCGTCACCTAGCAACGGTATGACAGTCGTCTATGTTGGAAGGTAGCTAGTGGCGTGGGAAGAATGTTGTGCTGAGTACTTATTTCAGAAATAAAGATTTACTATGAACTGGACTAGGTAATGTAACTGAACAATTGTTGAAATCGGGTTAAACTCCAAACAACTTCCTAACAGGCTTGATGACTAAACCAAATATAGATTGGTCGTTTGGTTATTTTTATGATTTCTTATTTAAGATACAGGATATATCGAGGGCTTGGCGTGAAACGGTTGTAACTAAAACTCTATTTTGAAAACCCTGGTTTAGGGGCAATTTTGACCCCTTTGTAAACAATGCAAATTTAGGTGGCATTGCTCATAACGAGCAATAGCACCTAAATTTCCATTGTTTACCAAGACAAATGATTTAACGATTATAAAGGCTTTATGGCGAGGTGATTAACCTTGTTAAAAAAAATACAAATTTTAGTTACAACCGTTTCACGCCAAGCCCTCGATATTAGCTTAGTCTGTACCATCTATTTTAGAATACCGATAGTCGTAAAGTCGCCCTACTAACGTAGATATGCTTGCTTCGAACCCAGCTTGGAATGAATTCGCGCATTTTACAATTTCATATTAATTGTCATACTTATTTTCGATCGAGAGAAATGAACATGCGTTACATAAACATACCTAATTGGTTATACATTGTAGTAATTCCGTCATTTCATGACTAATCCTTTAAAGCAATATAACCGACAGGTTAATGGGTCGGTAAATATCAATATTCGTATCTCTTTCACATGAAAGCCCATCCCCATGCGTAGTACATATAATACAGACGGCGTTAATCAGAAATCGATCATCCGCCGGCATGCGGTTAGTTAAAATCCGACATTCTCAGTTTTAAAAAGCAGGAAACGCTTAGTTAAGTGAATCAGCCGCCATGATAGAACTGAAGACACATTAAAAAAAACGGCGTTTAAGGTGCTAAACTCCAGATTGTAGATAGTAGTCAAAGTGTTAAAGCTGTTTGAAAGTTGTCTTGAAATATTATAACTCTGGGATAAAATAAGAGTAATAATTTAATTATCCAGTACAATAAACATTTAAATATTGATGCTTCATTTTTACAAGGTAGACATACTCAGTAAGCCAAATTGTGTACATTTTCATGACTTTCAATTGACTTATTTACTGCCAAAATAGTTTTAAACTATTTATTACTTACTTTGTTGTCACTATTAGGAACGTTTGTAAAAGTTTCAACATTTCAAAATGTTCATCTCCATCTGGAGTTCAGCACCTTTAACCACCAATCAATTAACCAATTCGACGGAAACAGTTGGTATGGCTATTGGTCAATTCCAAACAGCAACTACTCCATCTGGTCACATGAACCAATTCGACGGAAACAGTTGGTATGGCTATTGGTCAATTCCAAACAGCAACTTCTCCATCTGATCACATGAACCATTTCGACGGAAACAGTTGGTATGGCTATTGGTCAATTCCAAACAGTAACTACTCCATCTGGTCGAATGAACCAATTCGACGGAAACAGTTGGTATGGCTATTGGTCAATTCCAAACAGTAACTACTCCATCTGGTCACATGAACCAATTCACGGAAAGAGTTGGTATGGCTATTGGTCAATTCCAAACAGTAACTACTCCATCTGGTCACATTAACCAATTCGACGGAAACAGTTGGTATGGCTGTTGGTCAATTCCAAACAGTAACTACTCCATCTGGTCCCATGAACCAATTCACGGAAACTGTTGGTATAGCTGTTGGTCAATTCCAAACAGTAACTACTCCATCTGGTCACATGAACCAATTCACGGAAACTGTTGGTATGGCTATTGGTCAATTCCAAACAGTAACTACTCCATCTGGTCACATGAACCAATTCACGGAAACAGTTGGTATGGCTATTGGTCAATTCCAAACAGTAACTACTCCATCTGGTCACATTAACCAATTCGACGGAAACAGTTGGTATGGCTATTGGTCAATTCCAAACAGTAACTACTCCATCTGGTCACATGAACCAATTCGACGGAAACAGTTGGTAAGGCTGTTGGTCAATTCCAAACAGTAACTACTCCATCAGGTCACATGAACCAATTCGACGGAAACAGTTGGTATGGCTATTGGTCAATTCCAAACAGTAACTACTCCATCTGGTCACATGAACCAATTCGACGGAAACAGTTGGTATGGCTGTTGGTCTATTCCAAACAGTAACTACTCCATCTGGTCACATGAACCAATTCGACGGAAACAGTTGGTATGGCTGTTGGTCAATTCCAAACAGTAACGACTCCATCTGGTCACATGAACCAATTCGACGGAAACAGTTGGTATGGCTGTTGGTCAATTCCAAACAGTAACTACTCCATCTGGTCACATGAACCAATTCGAAGGAAACAGTTGGTAAGGCTGTTGGTCAATTCCAAACAGTAACTACTCCATCAGGTCACATGTACCAATTCGACGGAAACAGTTGGTATGGCTATTGGTCAATTCCAAACAGTAACTACTCCATATGGTCACATGAACCAATTCGGCGGAAACTGTTGGTATGGCTATTGGTCAATTCCAAACAATAACTACTCCATCTGGTCACATGAACCAATTCGACGGAAACAGTTGGTATGGCTGTTGGTCAATTCCAAACAGTAACTACTCCATCTGGTCACATGAACCAATTCGACGGAAACAGTTGGTATGGCTGTTGGTCAATTCCAAACAGCAACTACTCCATCTGGTCACATGAAGTTCTTAGGGCATTTTGAATGTTGGCGATGCAATAATTATCACGCAGCAGCGTCTGGTAAGTGCTAAATAGACATTACAATTGGATTAACTATATGGGACTAAAATACTTTCTCGATTTTCGCCATTCATAAAGAGATCGTAAAGACCGACTACGAGACAATTATGTGTAACAGGAGTACCCACACATTTGCAGACCTTCAGCTTGTTTTGAAGCCAGATTTCCTCTTACCAAATTGGATCATGCCGACTTGGAAATTATATAATTCTTCTCCAAATACATTCATTAAATCATGTACTGCGTTCTAAACAAACTGTTAAGCGAAATCAATAAGTCCATGCGTGAGGGGCAGATAGACAGACGGATAGATATATCATAAGTCATACTAAATAATTTAAAACTGGGAGAAATGGCTAATCCCTCCTTAGCGCTCAGCAGTATTGTGGTAGCGTTACGACCGACTCGCTGGAAACGGCGTTATATAACTGAAACATGTTGAAGACGCCACAATCAAACACATACATGTACGTGTCAACATACCGACAACAAAACAGAATTAAACTTTACCGATTCCATTTGGTATTTAACCCTTTCAGCGCCGAATTGTTTAAAGTAGACTCTTCCATGTTCAAAATCGGGCGTCTCCATTTCTCATGAAATAAAATTATAGACTATATTGATAACTTAAAGGCAAACAACGCTGATTTCAGGTTAGACAGCTCGTTATGAGCTGACTCGCCTGAATCAGTATTGTTTGCAAAAACCTGAATATTGCCTTTGGCTGAAAGAGTTAATTATGTCAAACTTAGCGTAAATTAAAGTTTACACGTACAGCCTGACATCAAGAATACGAAACGGATCGCAGCAGTATATTATGTTTTGAGAATCCGTCGTTTTCATTACTGTATTATTTAGAATTAAATACCCCGCTTCCTGTGTTGAATTTCTCCATCAACATGACATGTGTATTGTTAATAACGCCTTTATGTCTTGATTAGAACCTGTCCCAGAAAATGTTCCATTGCGCGTTTCTTCAATTCGTGAAACCACATTTTCGAACATGAGTGCATAATTTATTAGTACGCCTTCAAATTAGTTGACTTTGGTCATAGTAAACCAAATCCTACTTTAATATTTCACAAGATGCGATTATTTAGAGCGTTAATGGTCTGATGCATAGGCTGACCTAAGACTTTTACCGATACGGTCTTTTTTTCAATTGACCTGCCGTTATAGGAAACCATGTCATCAAGCAGTATTTGATTGAGGTAGGCACAGGAAGGGGTTGCGTGGGAAAAAACCTTGATTGTTAGACGTTTTGACAGGCAATAAAATAGAGTTGAATATGGGGCGAGCTAATTTGTATTCAATGTATACAGGGAAATGTCATGGAAATATAACCATTCCTCGGAATCTTCCGAAATAAGACATATATACATTTCATTAAGATATCTAGGCCATCGGGCCATAATACGGAATATATGTTTTAGACTTATAAATATCCGAGGAGTGACCAACAACATTACAATTATATAAATACGGCAAAAGAAGTGGACAATATATCAAATATCATTCCAAATAACGTTAGCAAGCTCTACTGTTGATTTGCTTGCAGCTTAATGTCATTGTCAACAGTTTGACAGTTTTACACCACGGCGCCCAGTTGACCACACCACGGCGACCAGTTCACCACACCGTGGCGACCAGTACACCACAAAACGGCGACCAGTTCACCACACCACGGCGATCAGTTAAACGCACCACGACGACCAGTTCACCACACCACGACGACCAGTTCACCACACCACGACGACCAGTTCACCACACCACGACGACCAGTTCACCACACCACGACGACCAGTTCACCGCGACCTGTGTTTCCTGGTTTTGCTTGCAAAAGTGCTCTTCAAAACACCCTTTCCGGGAAATTGGAGACTTTCCCCACACATGCTATTTTATTGAATCCGTTGATCGAAGACTAATAATGCTTATTTATCATCAAGAATAATGAATCAATGGCCGAGTCGGCACTATTTACCAATAAGTTAAAGAAGTATATGAGATACATGTCGAAATGGATAAGATCCTTATTTACATTTGGCACAGAGAAGCTAATATTAAAGTTTAGTTAACATGGCTGTTAACTTCGATTACATCGGTATTCAATGTTACGTCCATGCTTCTGGTCATTTGGAATATATATCGAGGGCTTGGCGTGAAACGGTTGTAACTAAAATTGGTATTTTTTTACCAAGGTTAATCACCTCGCCATAAAGTCTTTAGGGGTTAGCATTACGAAAGACTGGCTTGTGTCAGGATAAATGGATCAGTTGTACTGGTAACTTACAAAGGAAACGCATGAATATAACACACAATTGTTGAAAAGGGCTTAAATCACCATGCTTTCGCACATACAATAAATCTGCAGCAGGCGGCTTTGGAAACATATAGGCAAAAACATGTGAAGTGTCTTAAAAAAGGAATGTAGTATTATTGAATGGAGTCGACAACATTGTGGCAAAAGCAGAAAGTGTTCATCAAAAACAATTTCTCATTTTGCATCAAAAGTTTCAAAATTCGTATTTGCAGGGGCTCAAACGTGCGTCTACATAGGGTAAAGGATAAACACAGTTTCCAGTGGCAGGCGCAATTTGACGCATATGCAGCAGACACATTTTAAAAACACTGTAGCAAAAAGAGAACTTACTCTTTCATGTTTTCGACTGCCATATATGTATTGTATTTGGGAAGGTGTTAATCAGACAAAACAATAGACAAATCAAACTGGTGTGTTATATTAAGTATCCTAGAATAGAAGGTAATGGGTCAGTTAAAGACAAAACCAGACAAAGCGTTCTTTAAACCCTTTCCCTCATATAATGATATACAGCAGACGCGTTTGAAATAATATGAAGAAAAATATAGATATTTTCTTTATATAAACATTCAGTTTTAGAATAGAGTTTAAACTATTATGACAAAAGGAGAAATCGCTCATTAGGAGCAATTTCTCCTTTTGCCACAATGTTTTCAAAAAGGTGTCAGAAAGCGTCTGTATGTGGGAAAGGATTAACGCAAATGACAATGCGAAAGGTCGTTGATAAAATGAAACCATTAGAACAACACGTTCGAAATAGACATAACCCATTTTTAGACAATAGAAACGTGTTGTTTATTGTCTCTTTTCTTCAGACTTAAATGAACAATAGTGCAGTATTATTGTAAAACAGCATTCGTTGAATAATGGAATCATTATTATTCGGAGACTTACCATCAGTTTAATAATTGAATCTGTATACTTCGTGTGCATACATGTCCTTTTATGTGCGTTTTACATCGCCGTTAGAGTGATAAATGTCATTCATATAAGCTTTGTTATTTCTGGATAGAAAAAAAACCCA